>JAMPIV010015705.1:0-317500 GCA_024509875.1 Oreohelix idahoensis | reverse complement strand
TTCTTAACTACTATACTACTACTACTACAACTGACACTACTACTTCTACAACTACTACTTCTAACTACTTCTACTACTACTAATACATCTATACTACTACTACTACTACTACTACTACTACTACTACTACTACTACTACTACTACTACTACTACTACACCTACTACTACTACTACTACTACTACTTCCTAACTACGTACTAACTTACTACTACGACTTCGTACAACTATTCAACTACTACCTTCTACAACCTGTCTACACACTTTCTAACTTCTACCTTAAAACTATCTACTACTCACTTCTTCTTCACTACTACTACTACTTCAACATAATACGACTAACCGATCAACTTCAACTACTACTACTTCTACTACTACATATTACTACTACTACTACTTCTACTACTACTACTTCTACTACTACCTAAAACTTACTAACTACTTAACTTCTACTACTACTCTACATCTACTACTTCTGACTTCTACTACTACCACCTACTTCTACTTAACTACTACTACGTACTGACTCTCTACTACTAACTTACCTTCTGCCTACTACAAACTACTACTTCAATTACAACTTACAGAACTACTCTACTCTAACTACTACTACTACTACTTCTACTACTACTAACTACTACTTACTATCTGAACTACTACTTCTATTAACTACTACTTCTTCTACTAACTAACTACTTTCTACTACTACTCACTACTGTCCAACATTCTTTCTACTTCTACATCTACTACAACATACATTCTACTAACTACTAACTACTTACTACGTACTTCTACTTCTGACTACTTCTACATCAACTACTACTACTACTTTTCTACTACTACTACTACTACTACTACATTCTACTACTACACTTCTACAACTTACTACTACTTAACTACGTCTACTACTCACTACTTGGTTCTTCTACTACTACTCTACGTTCCTACTACTACTAACTTCTTTCTACTACTACTACTTCTACTACTATAGCTTTAATACTACATACTAACTACCTACTACATACTACTAACTACTACTAACTACTACTACTATTACTTACTACTACTAACTACTCCTACTTTCTACTACTACTACTTCAACTACTTTTACTACTACTGTACAACTACAACTAACTACTAACTACTATACTATCACTTAACTTCTCACTCCTAAAACTTCCTACTTACTACTACATACTGGCTACTTAACTACTACTTAGACTGACTACATCCTACTAACTACTCACATAATACTTATACATCTTCTACTACTACTACTACTTTCTACAACTACTACAACTACTACTTACTACTACCTACTTCCTTACTACTTAAACCTTACTACGACTACAACTACTACTACTACTACTACTAGTACTAACTTACTTCTCAACTACTAATAACCTTCTACTACTACTACTTCTACTCACTACATAACTACAACTACTACTACTCAACTACTACTACTAACTACTACTACTAACAACTTCATACTAATAATCCTCCTTCTTTCTACTACTGACTACTACTACTAAATACTTACAACTTCTACAACTACAAACTTCCTTCTACTACTACTAACAACTTCTACTAACTACAAACTTCTACTACTACTACTACTTCCTACAAACTACTCTAATACTACTACTAACCAACTACTAAAACTAATACTTTCTACAACTACTTACTATCAACTATTAACTACTTACTACTACACACTACTTCTACTACTACTACTCTTACTTTCTTCTAACTACTACTTACTAACTTCTACTACTACTACTTCTTCTACTATTTACTACTTTCATTCTACTACTACTACTACTACTACTACTACTACTTTCTACTACTACTACTACTACTACTACGACTACTACTACTTACTTTACTACAAACTACTTCTTCTACTACCTAACTACTGTCTACTACTAATAAACTACTACTTACTACTTCTTACAACTTACTACTACTTCTTCTACTACTACTACTTCTTCTACTACTACTACTACTACTACTACTACTACTACTACTACTACTACTACTACTACTTCTACTACTACTACTACTACTTCTACTACTTCTTCTACTACTACTACTTCTTCTACTACTACTACTTCTACTACTACTACTACTACTACTACTACTACTACTACTACTACTACTACTACTACTACTACTACTACTTCTACTAGTACTACTACTACTACTTCTTCTACTATTACTACTGCTATTATTATTATTAAATGAGTGCTTGCCTAAATAGAAAGATTGTAGTTGTAAGAGAAGACCACTAATGTGAGAACTGATGACAAGAACCAGACAAGTGACAGAAGAACCAGACAAGTGCCAGATGAACCAGACATGAGAAGAAGACGCCGGAGATGGATAGGACACAAGAGTGAGCAAACCTGCTGATAGATTTACCAGGCAGTCCTTGTTCTGGAATTCCCAGGTTAGAGAGGCAGAAGAAGACCAGGGAATACACGGAGAAGAGAGCTGGAGACAGACATGAAGGGGATACAGAAACAATACGTTTAGTTACAGAAATATATGTTTATCTTAAATAGGCATAAGCATACAATTAATTTACCAAGTAAACCTTTGTTTTGATCTAGTTTTGATCTGCACCTTGGGTCCGCAAGTAAGAAATGCTGAAAGATCCTGGCAAAATGGCTATCGAAAACTGGTTATGTAGTCTGACGCACAGACGACCTTGTTGTTGTGTATAGTTGGACGCAACAAATATCGAAAATGTCGCAAAATCATTTACGATTTATAGCCAAGACCGTTATTGTCAGGGATAACAAAGTGGAACAGGCATGCAGACTTTTGGACGGGTAATAGTTTGTTCATTGGATATTTTCTTGCAATTAACTCGGCGCTAGTAGGCCTAGTCAGAATCCATGTGTGAGCAGCTTAGTTCTACAGTAGTGGTGTCTTATAAAACATATTAGGCCTACTTGTGCCAGATGAAAGTAAATAATTAAATATCAAACTAAACAACTCAAGCTTTTGCACTCCCACCCCGTTTTTTTTTCTTCTTCTTTGGTTGGTGTATAGCCTATTATTTGCTGTTGTGTCGCACCATGACAAGTGTGATGAAACTACTTTTATTAGGCTAGAGTAACTTAATGTTGTTGTTTAACAAGGGCTGCCGAGCTTCTTGCTCTTTGGAAGACTCCTTGGTATTATCTACACTTTGGATCTAGGCTTTTCTGCTATTCCGAAACGTGTTGAGTTGAAGTCATGAGCTTCAGTTTCTCCAGCTTGGCTTGCATTTAAAAGATCACATCTGATCCCAAGCTAAGAGGAAGAAGTGTGTGGCATGCTGTGCATTCTCTGCCATCCAATGGGGCTCTCCAGATATGCAGAGCTAAAATACTGTGCTCTGGTTCTGAGTTCTCCCAAGGAATTGTCACGTCCTACACAGCCACTTTATTTGCAATAATCAGACAGGAGATATGATGTCTCTTATCGGCCATTGAACATGTTTTTGCATGTGAAGACATTATATATAGCCTACTAATTATAACTCATAAGAGGTTGAACGAGATATTTTTAATCATCACTTTTAAAAATAAAGTTATACAATTAAACGATAGTTTCACTTGTTAGTAATTTCAGTACAGAATGGTACATGTCTTGCTCCATCTATAGTTGAATTATTATTATTTTTTTAAGTGTAGTGCATCTTAAGCCGAGGCCTAACCATAAATCCTAAACACAGAACTGGTAACCGTTATCCTGTTTCCAGCATTTTGTTTTTGGAAATAATAAAAGACCAAGGAATCTCAAAATGATAATGGCTAATGCTAGCCTTAACCCTAAACTTTGCCGGATCCTGTTCAAAACTAATTATAAAAAAAAAGAAGAATGAATTGAGGATCCTAACACTAACTCTCTAATCGTAACCCTGTATCACGAGTAATTGCAGATAAAAAAAAGAGCTTGCATGCACAAATCCAACTTCGGCTGCTAACCTGCTAATTGTGACACTGTGTCACGAAGATTTCCTTGCAGACAAGAAAGCATTAGAATGCACAAAAACCCACTTTTGTTACGTATCACGTATCAGTAGCTATTTGGACAAAATTGTAAGTGTGTCCCCATAATAAAACAAATTACCAACTTACTACTTATTACTCAATTTCCGCATCCTGAGTCAAGGGTATGTAGGCCTATACGTTTTTATATGCTTGTAAGAAAGGTCAGAATATAGTGTCAGTAGCAATTCGATGCTATCGTAAATCCCTGCAAAATATATGTTTTTAATAACCTCAAGCATCACAGGTGACTTATTGAGCCGACTTCTGCGGCAAAAGGGTGATCAGATCAGTAAATTTTGATTCAACCATAGTATGTTTAGATGCATTCTTTGTGTTAAGTGGAAAATGCAGATGCCTCATTAATTTTTAATGTGGTGTGAGCACAATTATATTTTAAAATAAAGGCAGGAAAGCACTGTTTAGCATCTATTTTTTTTTCTTTAAAAAAATGATATATGGTATTTGCAGAATGACTAAATTTTGAATTATATAGTGAAATAATAAATCCACGTTTAATTATGTTAACAGATAATTAAAAATGTTACCATTTACAATATACTAAATAAATTTGGTTGAATGACACTCTATTCCCCACCTGCTATCTTGTTGCTCAACTTGCAATCAGTAAGCTGCACATGTTGCTTGGAGGAATAATAAATAGCTTTTGACATTAACCTTAAAATAAAACCTGATTTAAACTTTTTTTTTAAATTGTAAGGTTTCAGCAGACATCGATGTTGAACGTTTAAAGAAAATTTTTGTTAAATTACCAACCTACTGATTATTATTGTTTCTGTATCCTCAGTAAATGGCATTTAGACCTTTTTTATGCCTTATAAGAAAGGTTGAAACGTAGTATCAGCAGCCATTGGGCACTGTCGTAGATCCTTGTAAAATTTTTTTTTTTTCACGTCATACAGCACAGGCAACGTATTAATCACAAGTTGGGTGACAATATGGTGAGCGAACATTAAAGTGTGATTCAACCAAAAATTTATTAATAAAATGTGATTGTGAAATCATGGTTCAGGTCTGTTGTGTTCAAAAACAATTATGAATCAGGCACTTTGTCTCCCTGCCTTCCTCTACATTTCTAAGCACCAGCGTCTAAAACAGCCAGAATACTGACACCATATACTCTGTAAAGAAATCACGTGAATATTGTGTATGTCAGAGGCCAGTTTTTACATGCTGCCATTTCTCTATGAAGAAAAAAATTTTCTGAAGTAATTTGATCAATTCTTAATGTCACTTAAGTTAATGTACATCTTCTAAGCATTTTCCTTACCAAAAAGGTAATCTCATAGCAGATACTGTCATAAGTGAAGTGTTAGAGACCATCATACTAGCTGGGGTGATCAATTCCCTCCCTTGATGCCTTTGCCTTCCCTAACTCAAAAGCAGAGTTGGGTACCCATTTACAGCTGGATAGACTGGTTCGTGACCACCAGATTTCGATCCAGAAAGCCAATAACTTTGATGTGAGAGGAAAATGCTCTAACCGCTAGGCCTTTTCCTTAACCACAAGTGTATAAAAATGTTAAGACTTTAAGAAGTAATAGAAGATATGTGAAGAAAAACCCAACTGGTCAAATTAAAAACGTGGCGACATCTTTATTTGTAAGGAGTGCAAGGAATCCTTCTCCTGTGCCAACAGCCCGTTTCGTTTGTTTGAATTAAAGTGTTACAAAATTAATCTGATTGTTAAAAAATCTGATAAGAAAAGTAGAGCTTCATGATCATTGTCATTTTCATTAGCTAATGCTAACGGAGCATGGAGCCACAACTGTAGCTGGTCACCTTGTAGGAAGCCTGCACCAAGCATGTTTCATCAGTTGTTTCTGTGGCAATTTTTGTGCATGATGAGGTTGCCAACCCCTTGCACAACCTCATATTAGTTGCCTTGTAGGACATGCCTGAGGGTGTAGTAGTCCTGTAGTATTTTGTCCTGAATAACCTGCACATGACTATTTTCAAGATGTGATGGTATATAGAAATATCATTTTGTATTTAGTGGTGTGTATTGAGATGGCCGTTCGTATTTAGGGGTGAGTAATATAAACAAGTTGAAAAGCAATCATTTGATCTTACAAACTGACCTTGTCGTGTCCCCCTGGCAGTGTCAGTTCAACACTGTAATATCATAATTTCTCCATAATGGGGTTAAATGTAGAGTTACCATTCTTAGTTAAGACTATAGGTCTATACCCAAACGCCCAGAAACCGAAATATTCAGAAAATCAAAAGTTTCTTTGTGTGACTTTATCTACTTTTTGATCACAATTTGGGTGATTTCTGGCTATTTTTCAAACGCAATTTGAACATCTGCCAACTGAAAAAAAAAAATCTGGTTTCCTAAACAAAGCTATCACCGAGGATTTCATATAAAAGGATACAGACCTTTATTTATCAGATTGTGACAACACATAAGTTAACACATAAGTTTAACATAAATATTTATGCATTCATGTCTTGTTATTTTCCAATCCATATTAGCACTGAAATATTTAAAAAATAATTGTCTAAGTTAGAAGAGAGATAAAATTTATATAAGGCAAGTAGCCTATGGATCCAGATTTTTGGGCCACCCTGTATATCATCATCATCATTATTACTGTTTAGCTCCCTGATGGAGCACATGCCTTCACTGCATGCTTCCTGTCCTGTGCCATTCATTTAAGGACTTTCGGTATCTTTATTGTCCATGTCTGTGTCTCCAGTTCTCTTTATGTTTTTTTTTTACATCAAGCCAAATATTCTTGGAATAATATATTTTACTTGAGGAGGTTGCCAAAACAGCCTCTTATTAGTCGCCTTTTACGACATGCCTGAGGGAGTAGTAGCTCTCTATTCCACATCTTTGTCTTCTCAGAGACCCCCAGGAACTACGCAAGGCATTTGTTCTTATAGCTATTATCTTATTTGTTATGAAAGTAATGTTTGTGGTCATCATAACATAGACGACTGATGCAGGCAGGGCCAGCTCTTGGGTGGTGCGAAAGTGGTGCAGCTGCACAGTGCGCCGACTTGGTGGGGGGCGCCAACATTTATTTTGAAAAAGATTTTAATTTAAAAAGAAACAAGACAGAAAATTTCAAAGTGAAAAAAAAAGTATCTGTTTAAATGAAATTGATCATTTTCCTATAGGTCTATATTCTTCCTTTTTAAACAGAAAAATTGCATTGAGTGACCATCTGTAATTCAACTGAAAAAAGAAAAATTACATACTGTGCAATTTTAAACATGTAAGTGTATTCTTTAGTGTGTAAAATATTACAGTGAACATCACTTGAGCAGTGTGATCTAACTCAGTAACAAGAAATTGAATCTCGGAAGAGTACATACAATATTGCATGCGGGTGGAGGTTCACCACCATGAGATCTCTCACCACCTTGGAAAAAAAAACCAGTGCCGACTCCGGATACAGCTGTTCATTTTTTAATAGTAACAAACAAGCATAACATAGTCAAACATTAGCTGCACTTGGTGTTGCTGCCAGTTAAAATACCTACCCTTTTAATGATGGCTGATTTGCTCCTTTTTGTAACATTGTAAGGAGAAGGTTTTTATTATTTCTTTAAACTTGGGGTTTCAAAATCTATCACTTTTGTACTTGTCTGAGATTAAATTAGACATCATTAAAAGTATTTTTGTTTCATCCTTTACAGAATTTTAAAGAGAGAAGGATTCTTCGCTGATGTGAAGAGAAAAGAGAGATTTGAAAAACCTTTCTTGAAGAGAAATCGACTTGCCTATGAAAGATGTCGACGGATCTACGATTCTGAGATGCAGAGGAAGATAGAATTTGTCATGAGAAAAAACAGACCTGATCCTTTCCTAAGATAGTCATGTATTTTTGTTTTTCTTTCGAAAGTTAATGCTTAAGTGATTCAACATTTTACATTTTAAATCTAAAAATGTATGGACTAATTGAGTTTGACTGGATGTTTCGTGTTTATTTTGAAGTTTTGATCAGCTTGTTTTTCATTGTATTCATTTATGGTAATTTCTGTGTTAGTACAGAATATGTGCACTTTGTGTGATTGTAGTAGTCAGTAGCCATGATTGGTTGTAACAGTGGCAGTTCAAAACTGTTTCTTTCTTTCTTTTTTTTTTTTCTAATCATATTTAACGGTAAATATTAAAAGCCAAGAACATATTTTTTTTGTTAGTTCTACATAACATTTAACTGTAGACATTTAAGAGCGGCAGACATGAGTAACGTTTGCATATCCAGTCATGTATGAGAAGAGAAGACAGTCCAGATCTAACGAAATACTGTCATATCCAGTGTTGTGTTTCTCTTTTTTGAACATGTTGATTTAGTCTAACTCAGCATTGCTATTTTATTGTTCGTTATTTACATGTTATATCTTGTAACTGTTTTAATTGGTGTCACCACTTGGGATATTTAAAAAAAAAAAAAAAAGATGAATAAAAGAAGTCAGGGGCTGTAACATGTTTTGTTAGCCTTAATATGCAAGTATCCTCTTACTGTTTTCATTGGTATTGCTTACATGAAAAACAATAGTATTTATAGTTACTCAATATGGATGGTTTTGATTTTCTGTCTAGCTGTGGTCCTGTGTCCTTGCTTCAAACTTGGCTGTTAAATATAAATTCAGAGTGATTGAAAAGTCACTCCCTATTTAGAAATTTGTATATCTTCACTCCTATTCAAATAATTTTATATGAAGCATACCTCAAAATAAAGAGAATTAACTGTTATTTTATTGAACAAATTGCTATGTCACATTAATATTACAGTTCAATGTCGTCCTTAAATAACCACCAGCTAAGCACAATGCTATAGTATACAGATGTGGAAGCATAACCACCAGCTAAGCACAATGCTTTAGTATACAGATGTGGAAGCATAACTACCAGCTAAGCACAATGCTATAGTATACAAATGTGGAACCGAACTTCTGTACATGAGGCTAATTACACCCTCATTGACTCTTGAAGTCATCCACACACTTCCAGGGATTCCCCCTGTGGTGAAACATGTTGAGAACCCAGCGTTGTACACTAAGCTTGGGGGAGACACGTGAGCCCCACGCGTAACTCTGGCTTTTTACCTTGTTGGCTGCAAGCAAGAGGATCTCACTATGGACCTGTGATAGGTAGGGGGAGCTGAGAAGTGGCTCTGTGTAGGACGTGACAATTCCTAGTGAGAGGCCAGAACCGGAGCACAGTGTTTTAACTCTGCATTGTTGGAGAGCCCCCTTGGAAGGCGGGGAATGCACAGTATACCATGCGCTTCTTCCACTAGCTTGGGACCAGATGTGATGATCCTTTAAATGCAAGCCAAGCTGGAGAAACTGGAGCTCTTACTTCAACTCAACATGTTTCTGAATGGCATTGGCAGATAAGCCACAGGAAAAACCTAAATCTACAATGTAGATAATACCAAGGGGAGCCGCGCTGGTGTAATGGCTTCGGCGTTGTACTGGCGACCAGGTGTTCATGGTTCAAACCCGGGCGTCGGCGTTTGAAGAAATGTTTATGGCCGGAAATTTGACTGAATAGCCTGAACGGCTCCTGTGATAAACCCTCTGTGGATGGGAAGGAGCGAAGCTCCTGACCGGGTTGGAAGGAAAGTCCTCAGGTTCCCCAGCCTCGCAATGACATGTCATTGGGCCGAAGGGCTGAAAGCCCAAGGGCCGCTGGTTAAGAAAAAAAAAAAAAAAAAAAAAAGATAATACCAAGGAGTCAAATGTTTGTACTAGTCAATACAATGTTTATCTCCCTTGATAAACAGGTTTTAAATTAAATTTGTTAAATATTAAATCTTAGCATTCTGCCAAAGTTGTCTCCATCTTCCTCGACTGCTTATTGGCAGATGATTGTTTATTTACGGAAATCTTATTGACCTACTTCCATTGAAATGTCCTTCACAAACTGTCAGCATTTCAAACAAGTTGTGATACAGTGGATCCCTTCTCACTGCAACATCCCCAGAAATTAAGAGGCTGACAGATTGGCAAAGGAAGGTGGCATTGTCGTCTGAAAGTGAAAGATGGAGAAGAAATGTCCTGTATTGTTTTACTAGTATCTGCATTTTATTATGCATAGTCATTATTGCCTTCTATATTTATGCTACCTAACATCAAAATAAGAATACAAAACAATATCAAAATAAGAATACAAAAAGCAACAGGAGCTTTCATTGCTTTGAGAAACATGGAGATCAAGAGAAATGAAGTCCAACACAAAAATAAGAATCTTTATCTCAAATGTCAAGTCAGTCCTATTGTATGGCTCTGAAACATGGAGAACAACAAAAAAGTTAAGACATTCATAAATGGGTGCTTGCGTAGAATAGAATGATGCCAATGTGGAACTGCAGACAAGTACCAATGGAACCAGAGATGAGAAGAAGACGCTAACGATAGATAGGACACACATTGAGGAAACCTGTTGATAGCGTTGTTCTGGAATCCCAAGGGTAAGAGAGGTAGACCAAAAACACATGGAGAGGAGAACTGGAAGACAGAAGTGAAAATATTGAGGAAAATGTGGAAAGAGCTTGAGCTTGATGGCACATGACAGGAGGACTTGGCGTGTGTTTGTTGAAGGCCTATGTTCCTTGGGGAGCCAAAAGGTATTGATTGAACATCAAAAGAGCAACATTATATCCTAAGTTTTATATTTTTTATTTCCCTTGATGTCAAGATATTTTCTTGAAACAAAAGACAAGAACGATTTGTAGATGTCGTCGATAAAACCAATTGATAGACAATTCTTGGTTCTGACACCACCAAAAATGATTATTATTCTGGATATACAAGTATAAAAATTAGACATTGCATTGATAAGGGAAGTAACAACAGAAAACATACCCCCATCAATTGCAATTGTCTTCTCCTTTTTGAAATACTTCGACCCCTTTCCCCAGACTCCCGCAAGATCTTTTCATTAGATTTCTTGCTTGTCCATATTATTTTTTATCATCGCTCTAAGAAAGCACACCTCAGTGGATTTTAGTAGGCACTGTATTCATTTACTAATATGTGGAACAATTAAATATGTAGCGTGACACTGAGTGTTGTTAAATGTAATAATTGTTGCAATTTTCTCCAGTTTCGTTTGTAAGTATGGTTTTGTCCAGTTTCAGTTGCTACATTTGGTCGTCTTGTCCAGTTTCATTTTTAAGTGTGGTCTTGTCCAGTTTCAGTCGTAAGTATGGTCGTCTTGTCCAGTTTCAGTCGTAAGTATGGTCGTCTTGTCCAGTTTCAGTTTGTAATTATGGTCTTGTCCAATTTGAGTTGTAATTATGGTCTTGTCCAAATTCAGTTGTTAAGTATGGTCTTGTCCAGTTTCAGTTGTACGTATAGTCTTATCCAGTTTCAGTTGTAAGTATGGTCATTTTGTCCAATTTCAGTTGTAATTATGGTCTTGTCCAGTTTCAGTTGTAATTATGGTCATTTTGTCCATGTCGGGAGATACACCATGGTGGGTAATTATCTTGGCTGGTCTATTTTCAGTCTAGATGATTGCACCATGTGGCACCCCCTACTTAGACTCATTTAGACCATTCGCACAGAACAGGATGACGCGATACACCTAGTTACAAGCAGTCGACGCGTGGCGCTTATGCCTATCAGATGTGTTTCTTAAATATGTGGCTTGGCCACTAGGGTATATGTATCCATAGTCTGCGTTGAGGCTTTTGAGCCTATAGATAGTATTTCTAATCTAACGTGGTTGTATCCACTCGTCAGTGTAATGTAAAGTATAGCTGTTGCCAATATTTGAATTAGGGGCTATCCATAAAAGACGTCCACAGGAGAGGGGGAAAGGAGGGGTATGTAAAAAAGTGGACAGGGGGGGGGGGGGATTTAAGTTCAAAGTGGATGTCCAATTCACAAACCACATGGAAACTCTCACTCACATACAAATCTATCAACTCTCACTCACATACAAATCTATCAACTCTCACTCACATACAAATCTATCAACTCTCACTCACATACAAATCTATCAACTCTCACTCACATACAAATCTATCAACTCTCACTCACATACAAATCTATCAACTCTCACTCACATACAAATCTATCAAGAGTAACAAACCCTCTTATATTCGAAAGGTTCTTACTAGCCAGTTAAACGCAAATAAACGTTCTTCGGGTTTGTCCCTCTTACCAGTCCTAGACTCAAAATCTCTAATACGAAGAGGTTTTTACTTTGATGCTCCTGTTCTCTGGAACAATCACCCTTAGTAATATTATTTCTGTGGGAATCGACATCACAATTATTGTGATGTCATAATTAGATTCTTTTCTATGCAAATTTATGAACAGTAGAGCGGTGGAATTTTTTTGATTAACCTCCCATAGCCATTTTCCAAAGCGGCATGTTGTTTTTATTAACAGTTTGCCGTACACTTATTTTTTTAAATTAATTTTTTGTCTACTTCATGGTAGACGTGGAATTTTGTTTCAGAATGATAAACTGACCAAAAACAGGCCTTCAACCTTCAGGGTACTTGATTATTTTATACCACTAAGGTCACGACAATAATCATTTTACATTTTAGTATAAATTTAGTTTATATTTACAACCATTGATTAATTATATTCTGAGTTTAAAGAATCTCGACGCACTGTTTGTTGCCTACAATGTGCCTGGCCATAGTGCATACATTGCTGTTGAAAGGCATATGGCACCATTTTCTCATGACCTATCGGGACGTATTTTGCCACATCATCACTGGATCATGCCTTGATTCCAATAGCAAAATTGTAGGCCAATTTCAAGAAAGCTGGAGAGACACTTGCTGAAGTTTGAATCAAACAGTCATTGATGGCTACAGTGTGCATGCCAAGTATGTGGAACCTGAAGTTAGTAGCAATGCAGCTGACCTTCCTGTTCCAAGCCAGCATTGGTGCAGCGACCATGTTCAGCAGTCACAATACTGCCTACAAATTGTCAAGTGCAATACTCTCGCATGCTGTGGACAGAAACGCACTAATTACAATGATGTATTTCGCAACTGATTAATTCCATCGCCAATGCCATTTTACAGGACATGTTCAGGCGTCAGCTGTGCAAATAGCCGTGGCATATATTTTGTCACAGAATTGCGTTAGATGGTCTTGAACCACATCATGGATTTAAAGTCATGCCATTTGACTTTTACTGCCCCTCAGAAGCTGGACAAATTCACAAGCATGTATGCAGCTCATGCGGACAATACCGTCCATCTCGTGCAGCTGTCAAAGTGCACAAATCTGTGCATCAGACAGTTACAATTGATTCAGATGACGAATATGTTGGTGATGCAGACATTGCACCAAAACAACCAAAACAACACAGTTCTGACACTGGGGTCGTCAGTGTACGCAGCCTGTTCAATTGTTTGTAGTCTGAACTCACTGCTAAATGAACGGCAAACATTCACATTAATATTGTGGCAGTAAAGAGTTATCCTTCAAAATATTACAACGGTACACTTTGTTTCAAAAGTTTAAGACATCCCGGATACAATAAGATAATCAGTTTTAATAAACAATTAATTTAAGATTATAATTTATAAAATTATGCTTTCATGATCAAATTTCTTAATTTGTTTACAAAGTTTTGTCACATTATTGTTTGTGTCTTTAATTGTCAAAACTTTCATTTTTGGTTGACTGTTTTAATATTAAAAATAATTATTGTGCTGGTTTAGGCGGTGCCTTGAACTTAGGAAACCCACCGTATTATGATATGCATGGATTTTGCATATTTAAATTTTTACATAGCTTTAGGGTTTTTGTTTTTTGTTACTTACTGTAAGATATCTGAAGTACAGGCCATAAGCATTGCTGCAGGAATAATAAATAACACAATTTATAAATTTCAGCAGGTTTGTATTCCTTACTTACTTCAGTTCTGCAAGCCCTAATTAAACTGCCAGATTTAAACAAAGTCATATTTAAGGTTTTTACAGTGGATGCCTTCTAGTGGCATACTTTAGGTTAAAAAGAGGGGAGCAACACAGGAACAAAAAGAACAAAACAATCACATTCCTGGAAAAGAAGTCAGTTGTACCCTTTTGTTATTTTGTTACATTACTGTAAACAGTGTATATTAAGTTTAAAACACCCTATGTACGTCATGGGACAGGCTGTTTCAAGTTATTGGCACACAGAGACGCACATCCACACGGTTTGGGGAACACTTAGTATGAGACTTGAATGTTATAAACTATGTAATGTAAGCATTTTATTTTTAACAATGTTTCAGTTATACGGAACACTGAGATGAGACTTGAATGTTACTATGTAATGTGCAATATTTAGTAACTTGTGTTTCACATAATTAAACTGAGTTATCTGTATACAAATGATGTATTGTATAGAACTAAACTAAGTTTTAAGTATAGGTTAGGTGATTAAAAGTGTAAGCTTATGTGTTTACTCAAGACCATGTGGAGTGGACGTCCACGAGGGGGTAGGGGTCAATCAGAGGTGGACATAGGGGAGGGGAGGGTAAAAAAATGCCAGAATTTTGTGGACGTCTTTTATGGATGACCCCTTATTACTGTGATAAGAGGTTTTGATGTTAATAAGAGTATAGGCTATCCTGGACAAATAGGTGTATCAGAGGATACCAGGATAGTGCCAGATAAGAGACTGGTCTTATAAGTAATACCCCCTTCTCTGAAAAGAGCAAGGGTGTATGGACAATCAAGGTGGGGTCAAGCTATGCATGTTCCCAGAGAAGATGATGATGATGTCTGAGTCCCTGCTGCTACCTCTTCTGATCCCAAATTGATTTAGCTACGGGTCTGGGGGAATGTATTTATTATAATTAATGATTAATTTCAAACAAAACTTCAACTTTAATGAAATTATTAAAGAAAGACTGTTTACAATTTATATGTTCAATTTAATGGTCCTGAACATAAATCTTTTGGTCAGGACTTTCAAAATCAAGAAAATGTTTATTACAGAATCAAATAAATATTATGGAAAAAACTTTTCATTTCTGTAAAGGGTCACTGGAGTGTCTGCACACACAGTTCTTGATCAAAATAATACTACTGTTAATATTCCTACAATGTAAGGTCTGCTACTGTCATCATTACCGGTACATAGTATGTTCTTTTATAAGTTTACTTGGGTGAACCAGTTTTGGATGAACCACCATTTGCCTTTTTTAAAGGATTTATCTTTACTGATGCTGCTGCGGTTCTTGTAATACTAGTCAGGATCACCAACTGTGTGACTCCTGGCTGAGACGATGGTGTCTAGCTTCAAGTGTCTGAGAAGCACTCAACTTCCACACGCCCCTCTTCTCACTAGCATGCAGCCACGATGTAAATTCGTAATATGGCCCTCAGGTAAATATGTTCACACCCACAACAAGCTGACTGGCCATAAATGGGTTTTTATCACTGCTTTCACAGATCAGACAGCAAAGGCTTGGTCATACAGTCTTCTTAGAATATGTCAGCTCGGCGTGGTGTTTATGAATCAATGGCGGAAAACTTCAAGCAGTAGATACTATTTATAGCCTTACCCACCCGACCAATCAGAGAAGAGTCAAAAAACAAAAGTTAACTTTTTGAGACTCGTGAATATTGTGGTTTCTAAGCGTGTTTGTCTAATCTGACCAAATCTGAATATTTTATTTTAAAGTTATTTGTGGCCCGATTTCAATTATCAAAAGTGATAATTGAGCGGCCAATTAATCTCTATTGTTCTATATAATTTTCCCTTAGTTATTCCGTTGCATTTCACTCTGGGTAATTTTTAAGTAATTAAAGTTGGTATTACCCTGATGTGGAAATATTACTAAATTAAATTTTTCTACGTTAATATAACTTTATTATGAGGGAATCTTATGTTTATGTGTTAAGCAACATCAGTTGGAAAGAATTAAAGACTAATCGACAAATAAGAGAAGACTCTAGGCAGAAATATGTCTCCGACTATATAAGGAAAAGACGATGGTCATATATCGGTCATGTCCTACGATTGCAAAACAACAGAATACCACTACAGGCGCTCACTTGGGTTCCTGAGGGTAAGAGGAAAAAAGGAAGACCAAAAGAAACACTCAGAAGAACAATAATAAGAGAAGGAAGAACGTTGGGCCTAAATAATGTGCAAGAGCTAAGAGGAGTGGCGTCACAACGAACAACCTGGAGAGCACTGGTTTCTGCCTTATGCGCCGTGTTTGGTGCTTAAAGAATTTATTATTATTTATTAATATCAGCGCTATAATTTAAGACATTTCCCACTGTTTAATTCTCTTTAGTTTTTAAGAAATAAAATATCTTCGTTCAGTCAAAAACCCAAAATAGGCATATTTCCTTGTCAACCAAAATTTTCCTAACACTACAAGAAAGGGGAACGATTTGATTGGTTGTTAAATTTGTACTATGGTCTTAGATAATTTTTAGGGTGAGTGGTAACCTTTTGACTTGTTTCTTAGAAAAATTCAAATCCGATAGATAAATTGTTGGCGGTAAATTTGACTAGCCCCTCAGACAAATTTCAAATATTGTAGTTATTTATAGATTTAAAAAAAAAAACGTTAACTAGTTTTTGAGCGGGGAATTTTTGAGCGTGTTGTCATACAGATTCACTTCATGACATATCTCCTCCGTTAGAAAAGCGTGAACCACTAGTGCAGCTTTCACATCTGGATTACAATGACGTTCAAATTATGTCAAATTGCCTCTACTCTGCCTTAGTGTGATCCTGGATTCCTGCAGGTGGGTCATTCAGAGTAGGCACTACTCAAGAAATTTGCCTCAGACCTCTGCAATCCAAGTATCTATTGCAGTTTATGTTAATAAAACAGCTGCAGGTGCTACTGCCTGGCAAATGCTGATTATCAATCCATATTCACCATTACTCTTCTCTGAGTCTGTCCGATGACATGTCCAGAGTTTTTAGATGTTCCTCAAGGTTGCAATATTTATGAGGAGGAGATCTATAAATTTGGTGATAGCAGAGTTATGTAGGGGATCCAGTAATTTCCTCATCAGCCTGGATAAAACACTCAGAGTATTCTCAATCCAAAAGCAACATATGAATTCAGTGTGCTCCTCCGAAATGATCACAGCCAACAATTTGGTCTGAGCTCAAGCTTGATTGGAATTTGGAAGAACCCTTTACTAATTGTTCGGCGTGGGTTTGTATCCTATGGGTTGAGGGGTTTTTTTTGTTTAAGCGGGAGGTTGACAGTTCGGCGTGGGCCTATGGGAAGGTTTTTTAAGCGGGAGTGAGATATACTTCCGGGAAGCCGGGAGGTCCTGTTTTTCTGAAGGGACCAAGAGTCCATTGTTTTTCGGGGAGAATCTTCGAAGTAACTGCTATGGCAGTTTTCCCCAGTGAATCTCTGTGCGTCGGGATGACGACAGAATCCTTGTGTAGTTCTGAGGATTCATTTACCAGGTAATACCGACCTTTATGCATTATTACGCTTTTCGGTGGCAGAACATGTAAAGGATTACCTAGGGTGAACAGCAGTTCACGGATCCGCCATTTCAGAACTTATATATTTGTGCTCGAGGTAGCCATCCAAGACTGTTAGTCTTATATTGTCCAGAAATCCAGTGACGAGGATATATTGTGGGAGCCGCAGATTGGCGGAACTTCTATCTACAATAAGTATTACTGCAGGGTTGGTGATAACCTATTTAACAGAAGTACACGGCCGACGTTAGGACGAGGCCTGTGCTTCCGGCTATTATACTACAGCCTGATATGTGCAATTGGCAGGGAGTGCCAAGTTGCACCTGTGTGTCAAGGTAACTAAGGCATCTGACGCGTTTAGTCAGAGACGCCAAGGGCGACGCTACGAACTGTCATTATTGAAGAACTTTGCTATTGACCATGCACGTCTATTCTGATGTTTACCTTTTTGAATGCCAAATGTATACCTATCGATGTCAGGTCAGCATGACCTTGTTACACTGACTGTTCCTGTTGATATTATGTGTGTTCCCGTCAATAAATGTCTTGAAACATGCCTGCAGTGTCAAAGCATCCTTGATTACTGCATGTGAGAGTATGGGTTGCAGGATCTACATCTATACGAGCCTAAACACATTCGCGTCTTCATTCGCACCCACACTCAACTCATCATACGCTCGCACTACACATCTAACAACATGTAAACTGTCTTGGGCCAGTGATCACCTCAACAAGAAAAAAAATACAGTTACATTTCTGGTGGACCAGTTACGTGGGCTCTTATGATACATTTCTTGTCGCCAATGTGGCCTAGAAACTTACATTTCTGATGGACCAGATCTGTGGGTTTAAAAAGAACAGAGCGAGCATTTGACATTATTGTTGACATTTATGGATCCAGAAATTTACATTCCTGGGGGGGGGGGGGGGGGGGGGGGGGGGGGGGGGGGGGGGGGGGGGGGGGGGGGGGGGGGGGGGGGGGGGGGGGGGGGGGGGGGGGGGGGGGGGGGGGGGGGGGGGGGGGGGGGGGGGGGGGGGGGGGGGGGGGGGGGGGGGGGGGGGGGGGGGGGGGGGGGGGGGGGGGGGGGGGGGGGGGGGGGGGGGGGGGGGGGGGGGGGGGGGGGGGGGGGGGGGGGGGGGGGGGGGGGGGGGGGGGGGGGGGGGGGGGGGGGGGGGGGGGGGGGGGGGGGGGGGGGGGTTGGCTGTTACATGTATGATGTCTCCAGTTTTGTCGAGAAAGTTACAAGAAGGACAAGTACACATTACACTTCTGATCTGTGGGTCTAAGCTACACACGGGACAGCCGTAACACACAGTGCTAATTCTACATTTGCAAGATTTTGGCTACAACAGGACAGATATAGGTCATCAACGGTTGACACAAATAAACAGTACGAGCATTTATATTATAATGCTACATAAAGCATAACAAGACAAGTACTGAAGTGAACTACTAGGCATTTGCTACGTGGACCATAACTGCATAGAAGGCGGGTTCCTATTGTAAACAGTACTGCGGGTTGTTACACGTTTCATTCAACAACAGACTTTTCTAGGTCAGAGTATTCAAGCTACATTGTTGGAGGTCAAGTGTCTGTAAACAGTACGTGAAATTGTAAACATTCAATGTGCAAGCCCTAATTTGAGAAGGTCATAGTAACTTTGGTTCGTGAATACCACTTTATGTTACAGTGGATTTGACGTTCAGTGCGCGTTTGACATTTCGTTTCTGTGTTCGCAAGGAGCAAGAAATTTATTTTAGTTTCAGCTGTGACTGAACTTGTTCTGCAACACATTGAAATTGATTGCTATATGTTTATGTCACTTCTACTGTTTTGTGTATTTTTCTGCGGGTTTTTCGGTTGGTGGGTCTTACGGTAAATATGCCACTTGATCGAGGCTTACTGTAAGCGGTCTGTAGGTGCAAATTTTCTTAATTTGGAAATTTGCTAGTGACAATTGGTCGCTATTGATGTTAGCTGTGATGTAATTGTACTTAACGTTGTTTTTGTAATATTTTGTCTGTTTTTCAGTTTTGATTGTCGATTTGTTTTGTTTGTATTCTGTAGGTCTCTCCTTTCTTGTGTATTTCTCTACACATTTTTGGTTAAAACAGTGTTGCCATTTGTATTGTTTTGTATTTTTGTCTTTGTATTTTTTTTTTTTTGGTTGTACTACATTACTGTCATGCACAGTCTACATACACATACTTGGTCATGTTTTGATATTATTGATAAGGTAGACTCTTCATATAGAGTTTGTTAAATAATATTATATAAGATATTTATACAAGTTCTTTGATAAAAGACTTGTTATCTACAAAGATTAAGACAGTAAAATAAAGTGAAGTGAGTATACAAGTCTAGCATTTCAGACTTGTCTCCCATTGAAGTGGGATAAGGTAATTTATTTAATTTTTTTTTCAGGTTTCTGATCTCATTAGACAGAATGTCTACATTGGATTTCTTCATCCAGCAAGGGTTGACCCTTGGTAAGTCTGGTAAAGAATTGGAAGAATATTCATCTGCTCAATTCGCCATTGCATTAAAGTCAGAAGAAAAGAAACAAAAAGAGGAAATTAAATTGAAAGCAGAAGCTGAACTAAAGAAGCTAGAAGCTGAGAATAGAAGATTAGAACTTGAAGAAAGAAGGTATCAAAGAGAGGCTGAGGAGAGAAAAGCTCAAGCTGCTGCTGAGGAGAGGAAAGCTCAAGCTGCAGCTGATGAAAGAAAATTCCAGATGGAAATGGAAGACAAAAAAACTTCAAGCTGCTGCAGAGGAAAAAAAACTTCAAGCTGCTGCAGAGGAAAAAAAACTTCAAGCTGCTGCTGAGGCTGAAATTAGGAAAATGGAACATGAGGAAAGAAAACAGAAGATGGAACTTGATGAAAAACTCGCAATTTTGGAGTTAGAGAAATTGAAATTGGCGAGTACGGGTGCTCAGCAAACAACTTCGAGTACGACAAAGGAGTTTGTTAGTAGGATTAAATTGCCTCATTTCAATCCTTTAAAGGATGACGTAGCAGATTATCTAGATAGATTCCAATTTTTGTGCGATACGCATAACATAAAAAAGGAAAAATATGTTGAACAACTGATGCCATTTTTTACAGGTGACACAGTGACTACTCTTATGACAATAGACGAACATGAGAGGACTAATTATGATGTTGTCAGGGCAGCATTACTAAAGAAATACCAATTAAAACAAGAAGACTATCGTCTTCGTTTTAGGACAATGTTGCCAGAAAATGGAGTAGATTTCTCTGATTTTGTTACAAAGATACGTCGTACATTTACACGATGGGTTGAGTTGTCTCAGATTGAGAAAACATATGAAGGTCTAATGGACTTATTATTGCGAGATAAGGTTTTGTCATCTGTTAATGATTCTTTTCTTGCATTCCTTCATGAGCGTAAGCCTAAAAACTTAAAAGAAATGGAGGAATACTGTTGTCAGTATGCCACAGCACATCCCCATGCTACAGTTAGCAATTCTAAAGTGAAAGAAGGGTTGCCAGCTGCTTCGGCAACACCATATGGCCCTAATTTCAGAAAAAAATTTCAGGGTGCTCAACAAAATTGGAATAGGGGAAGTAATCAAAATTACACTCAGAAGCGGAGTAATCCAACACATGATGGTTCTTCGTCTATGCAGTGGAGACAAGATGGTAGTTCTCGTAATTTTAGTGGTAATAATTTGAGACACTTTCGTAAAGGCTATCCAAATAATAACTATT
Organism: Oreohelix idahoensis; assembly: GCA_024509875.1. NCBI lineage: Eukaryota > Metazoa > Mollusca > Gastropoda > Stylommatophora > Oreohelicidae > Oreohelix > Oreohelix idahoensis. The sequence continues at coordinate 296,294 of JAMPIV010015705.1, read as the reverse complement.
CAAATTTTCGAGGTAATCATTCTCGACGTCAAGATTATGACGATGGTGAATTTAGAAACCGGGATTCAAACCGGAATGATGATTACAATAGGCAATATGATAACAATTACAGGGGAAATGATAGTCGAAATAATTACAGGGGAAATGATAATCGAGGTAGACCTAGGTTTAACAAAAAAAGACCTTACCAACAGGCAAACTCTGCGCAACAAGAGTTTGATGGAGTCTGTAATACAGTAAATGATAGTGGTAACTCTAGGGCTATCACTGGTTGTGCTTTCGATTTTGGGAGAGCAACTGAATGCCCCCAATGCTTAACATTGTTTGACTCATCAACTGTATCTACGCTAAGTTGTGGTCACCCTCTTCCTGCTCTACCTGCTACAGTTGCGCATGATGGGAGAGGATCTCTCATCTTACATAAAGGTCTAATAAATGATAGGCTAGTCTCAGTACTTTTCGATTCGGGATGTACTACCGTCGGGGTTAAGGAGTCTCTGATAGATCCTTGCTGTGCCACGGGAAAAACAATCAAATGTGTTACATTTGGTGGTACTATGGAAAGCTATCCTACTGCTATTATTAGGATTGACACTCCTTTCTTCACAGGAGATGTCCATGCATGTCTTCTTCCCTAATCCTATTGCGGATCTTATAATCGGTCGTATTCATGGGGTTAAGGAATGCACCCCGCAACAAATTTCTAGTTGGGAAGAAAAAAACATTCAAACGGTCAATGCAGTGGTGACAAGAGCTCAAGCTCTTAATCCCCCAACTTCATCTGATAATAGTAATGAAGTTGATAGCCAAGACGAGCACTTGGTGATTTCCCATGACTCGTTTGTTAAACGTCAAGAAGAGGATCCTTCTTTGAAGAAATACTTCCTTCTTGCAAAGAAAGGGGATCCCAATCAAAATACGAATCACAAATCGTATATCACTATGAAGAATGGTATATTGGTACGAATGGTACAACACTCGGACAAGTCTATGCACTCGCAAATTCTTGTGCCTAAGTGTATGAGAGCCTTAATTCTTCGGCATGCACACGATTCTCAGTGTGCGGGACACATGGGTTTTTCCAGAACTAAAACTAGAGTCCTTGCGTCATTCTTTTGGCCATTCGTGAATAAAGACATCCGAATTTATTGCCGATCTTGCAAAATTTGTCAAGAGGTCAAGTCTAGGGGTCCGAGACATGCTGCTCCTATTCAGGCTGCAGATATTCCGATTCGGCCGTTTCAGAAAATGGCTATAGACATCATTGGTCCGTTCAAAATTAAGTCAGCCAGAGGACACCAATTTATCCTCACTTGCGTGGACATGTGCACGCGTTGGCCAGAGGCTATTCCTCTGAAGAGCATATCAACTGTCGATATCGCTGATGCTCTTTGGCTCGTATTTTCTCGTCTGGGATTCCCCGGAGAAATACTGTCGGATCACGGCACTCAGTTAATTTCGGACGTTATGTCTCAGGTAATGGCTACGCTAGACATTAAAAGGTCTCTCAGTAGTATTTATCATCCAATGTCCAATGGATTGGTAGAACGTCTTAACAGGACACTAAAGAACTTACTTGGCAAGATAACGGAGGATCATCCTGAAGATTGGGACAGGGTTTTACCTGCAGTCCTCTTTGCCTATAGAGAGGTTCCCAACGAGCATACAGGGTTTTCTCCTTTCGAACTTGTCTTTGGCGCGCAACCGCGCGGGCCAATGTCCTTGTTACACGATTTGATAACTTCCGATAATATTGACGATGATACACAATCGTCATATGAATATGTTATAGCTCTTAGAGAAAAGATTATCGAATCGTGCAGGTTAGCAACTTCATCTTCCGAATTTGCGAAAGAAAAAGCTAGGCGATTTGCTAATAAGAAAAGACGCCTACGTCAACTTTGTCCTGGAGACAAAGCATATGTCTTACTGCCCTCAAGAGAGAATAGACTTCTCATTTCTTGGAAGGGTCCATACACTATAGTCTCGAAAATTTCTGATGTCGACTATATTGTCGATGTGGATGGAAGGCATAAAACCTTCCATATAAATATGTTAACAGAGTTTATTGAACGTCCAGACTATTTACAGCCTATTTTCCAGGCGACGGACGACTCTCCAGTTCAACATGGTCACATCTCATCCCTGTCCGTTATACAGGATGAGGAAACTATTTTTTCTGACGTGAACTTACCTCTTCCTACGATTCCACTTATTTCAACGGAATCGTGGAGAGACGTTACAGTCTCTTCTAACTTGTCTTTTGAGGAACAACGTCAAGTATCCTCTACGTTACAATCATATCAGGATGTCCTTACCGACATTCCTGGACACACAGATGTCATAGAACATGACATCATACTTACTGATCGTAATCCGATCAGAGTAAGACCATACCCAATACCTATTCATTTTCAAGCACAAGTCGAGAAAGAATTGGATGAAATGATTCAACTACAAATAATTGAACCATCCACTTCAGCTTATTCTTCGTCGATAGTTATTGTTCGAAAGAAAGACAATAACATACGTCTTTGCGTTGATTATCGCAAATTAAATCAAGTTACGAAGTTCGATGCTGAACCTATGCCGTTATTAGATGATCTACTTATTAGACTTTCTAAAGCTAAATTCTTTACTAAACTAGACTTGTCGAAAGGTTATTGGCAAGTCCCATTGACGGAACACGCCAAACCTCTCACTGCTTTTTTTCGACACCTAGGGGTCTGTTTCAATGGAATTTTATGCCTTTCGGGCTTATGAACGCCCCAGCGACTTTCGTGCGCATGATGCGACGAATTCTATCAGATCGTGCAGATGTCATTGCATATTTAGACGACATCTGTCTTTTCAGCGATACTTGGGAAGAACACTATGTGGGTCTGAAGGAATTGCTATCTACTCTACGTGAGCATAGTTGGACTGCTAAACCCTCTAAAGCTTTTGTTGGGTTTAGTGAAATTTCCTTCCTAGGTCATCGAGTTGGTCATGGTCTGTTGAAGACAGAGGACCAAAACATTTCAAAGATATTAAATATCTCGGTTCCGAAGACAAAAAAGCAAGTGCGTAGTCTCTTGGGATTGATACAATTCTATGGAAGATTCATTGAGAATCTGTCCTCCATTATGGCACCACTTTCAACGTTATTGAAAAAAGGTTCTCCTAATATGGTGCGTTGGTCCCAAGAATGCCAATCTTCATTGGATCAGGTTAAGAATTTGTTCTCATCTCATCCTATCTTAAGACTACCGACGATTGATAAGACTTTTGTCCTTCGTAGTGATGCCTCTTCCACTGGCATTGGAGCGGCACTAATGCAGGAATATTCAGGAACTCTGCATCCTGTAATGTATATTTCTAGGAAGCTGAATGCGGCAGAAAGGAATTACTCGGTTTTGGACCGTGAATTGTTGGCTATGGTTTGGTCCATTCTTAAGCTACAAAGGTTCCTTCTGGGCGCGCATTTCTTTATGGAAACCGACCAAAAAGCTCTTACGGCTATGCAAAGTAAGGATTTGAAGAGCTCGAGATCTACTCGTTATGCTATTGCTCTTCAGCCTTTCCATTTCACGGTGCGAGCTATCCGTGGTTCGGATAATGTGATGGCGGACATATTGTCTAGATGCCCACATGATTCCAGTTAAATCTTGTGTCCTAGTTTTTCCTGATATATTTTCAGACTTAGGTCTGTCCTTAATATCATAATATGTTGTAATACAAATGTATTTGGATGATGTTTAGATAATTTAACAAATTTCATTTTGTCCATCCATCAGTGATATGTTGCTAAAATAGCATTGACATTTGTATATTGCTATGATTATATTATTTAGTAATGTTTGATATATGATTGGTATTGCCAGCAACTTAGGTTTCTTGAATGGTATCCCTTAGTTTGTTTGGCTTAAAGGAAATATTTTCTCCTATGTTGGGAGATGATTTGTACCCTCTTCTATTGTACCTGATATTAGGTTCATTGTTTGCATGAGCACAGAAGTGATACTGGTGCTATCTTGCTCATGAACATATTAAAAAAAAAAAAAAAAAATTGCATTTTTTTTTTTTTACAGGGGGGTGGTAGTAATGTTGCTGTCATTTTCGACGGAGTCATCTGTCAAGTTATTTGCTTATGTTTGTATCATAAGTATAATTGTGTCTTTACCTGCGATGTCAGGTTGATTAGGGGTTGTCTTCCCTTGTTTATTCATTCATTGTGTTTGACCTTTAGGGTCAGAGGTTGACAGTTCGGCGTGGGCCTATGGGAAGGTTTTTTAAGCGGGAGTGAGATATACTTCCGGGAAGCCGGGAGGTCCTGTTTTTCTGAAGGGACCAAGAGTCCATTGTTTTTCGGGGAGAATCTTCGAAGTAACTGCTATGGCAGTTTTCCCCAGTGAATCTCTGTGCGTCGGGATGACGACAGAATTCCTTGTGTAGTTCTGAGGATTCATTTACCAGGTAATACCGACCTTTATGCATTATTACGCTTTTCGGTGGCAGAACATGTAAAGGATTACCTAGGGTGAACAGCAGTTCACGGATCCGCCATTTCAGAACTTATATATTTGTGCTCGAGGTAGCCATCCAAGACTGTTAGTCTTATATTGTCCAGAAATCCAGTGACGAGGATATATTGTGGGAGCCGCAGATTGGCGGAACTTCTATCTACAATAAGTATTACTGCAGGGTTGGTGATAACCTATTTAACAGAAGTACACGGCCGACGTTAGGACGAGGCCTGTGCTTCCGGCTATTATACTACAGCCTGATATGTGCAATTGGCAGGGAGTGCCAAGTTGCACCTGTGTGTCAAGGTAACTAAGGCATCTGACGCGTTTAGTCAGAGACGCCAAGGGCGACGCTACGAACTGTCATTATTGAAGAACTTTGCTATTGACCATGCACGTCTATTCTGATGTTTACCTTTTTGAATGCCAAATGTATACCTATCGATGTCAGGTCAGCATGACCTTGTTACACTGACTGTTCCTGTTGATATTATGTGTGTTCCCGTCAATAAATGTCTTGAAACATGCCTGCAGTGTCAAAGCATCCTTGATTACTGCATGTGAGAGTATGGGTTGCAGGATCTACATCTATACGAGCCTAAACACATTCGCGTCTTCATTCGCACCCACACTCAACTCATCATACGCTCGCACTACACATCTAACAACATGTAAACTGTCTTGGGCCAGTGATCACCTCAACAAGAAAAAAATATGAGGTGGGGAAATGCATTGTCCTGCACCAAGAAATCAATTCCCTCTTTTAGCATTCGCTATAATATGTGTGATCTCAATCCAATGTCCGTACAATACTTCCAATTGGACTGTATAGGGTTGGCCAACTGTCGCCGGTGCCCTTCATACTGCTACTTAATAGCCGTATGTTGAAGTGAGCTTGACATTAGGCCAACTTGCCAAACGCCCGCTCCCAACTCTTCTTCTGGGGTTTCCCCGCAGTTTCAGATTTGGCTGACTAACCTCATTGCTATTTTTAGTCAGTTCCAAGAATTCCGATCTACCGTGTATCGGGTGAAACTGGTCTGTGTTTATTTTTACTCCTTGTGCCATACGTAGAGTTGCCATTGTAAATGTTTTATTGGAAGACTGTTTGTGAAAAAGTGCCATCTTATCCACTACATCTACCTTATAATTTTTATTTCTCCTTTTACTTTCAGGCCCATGTTTGTTACAATGCTTTTCTAGCATTTGATTATTATTTTTCCAACATGTGGAATGTACCTTGCTACACTGGTCACAACTTTGTACATACTGGGCAATGTCCCCAGCTACATTTGGCAGTAGAATTTTACAGATGTCCTTTGACAGGTGGTTCCCATCTTCTGATGTCCACCGTCTGGTACAACATGTGCTTGTGCCATAACTTGTTCCCTATAACTCCATGGCAGTACTAACTGTCCATATCCTTTGGGTCCTGTTCCAGCTTTCCTGTAGAGCAGTCCTGTTCCAGCTTTCCTGTAGAGCAGTCCCTCCTTCAAATAAAATTCTCCTTTCTTAGGGGGTGTATGGCTGTTTCGCAATTTGCCAAAGCAAGGTTTTAAAGTTTTATCTTTTGCTTGGGCCTTTTTCATCTGTTTAGGATGAATATTTAGTGGTGGTTCCTCCTCCTTACTAGTGGTCGACCTGACCTGGAGCATTGCCATGATTACAGGTTTTATAGGGCTCCCTAGAAAAACATATCTCTTTCCTAACACCAGCAGGTAATTAGGTTCGTCACACACTGCTGCTCTAATCACTCCTTCCACATACCTAGTCTTGACATTGATCTGGGCTACGGGAAGTGTCATGGTGGCTGTATCCTTCAATGCCCCTTGTATCTCCACTTTGTCTGTGGTATACAGGTCAGGGTGCACCAGGGTTGCACTCACAACCGAGTCATATTCCACACCTGAATCGTAAAGGCACTTGACTCTCGCACCATTACATACCACTTCTTCACAGATGGGGGGGTGATGGAGATCGATCTGACTGTCTGTCAGTTTCTTCCTTCCCTTGTCCACTGTTATCATGCATGCAGCGTGATATGGAGGAACTTTCCTACCACATTCAATTGTATTATGATTGTTCATCCTACATATTTTACACCATTTACCTTCTGGTCTGTAGGATTTCTTTTCTTTTACCTGAGGGTTTCTGTCTCTATGATCAAATCTTGGCCTATCATAACTTTGTTTAATTCTATGGGGTTGATCCCTGGTAGTATAATCATCCTGGTCTTGTGGGGTTCTATTACTTTCTATTTGTTTCTTTCTAATGCCAGCTACTTCTTTCTGTGCTGCCTGATATCTCTCAGCAACATTGAGAATCTCCCCCAGCCTCTCTGCACCTTGTTCCATGAGAAATTTTCTCAAGTCTGGAGCCATGGACTCTCTTAACTGCTCCATCATGACCATTTCTTTCAGGTCTTGGGTTTTCCCCAGAGCAGTCCATTTCTCCAAGTAGGTTTCTAGTCTCACAGAGAACTGGTGGTAAGTCTCTCCAGTCAGCAGCTTAGTAGTTCTAAATTTCTTTCTATAAAATTCAGCATTCTTCTCATACCTAACTAACAACGCTTGTTTTAGGAGGTCATAGTTTTCTTGATCTTCTCTGCTTAATTTAGAGAAAACTTCATAGGAAGTTCCCCTCAGCCCTTGGGATAATTGTAAACTCCACTTTTCTTTCTCTAGACCATAGTTAGTAGCTAGTCTTTCATACCTATTTAGAAATGACTCAATGTCATCATCTTTTTCTACAAAGGGATCTAAACTAAAGTTCATGACCGAGTTTGAGGCCCCTTGACTTACACTAGTGTCAGAGGTAGTTGGGCTGCTTCCATTATTATTAACATTTCCTTGAAGTTCCATTTCTTTCAGCCTCAACTCATGTTCTCTTTGTAAACGTTTTTCCTCTGCCTCCCTTTCCGCAACCTGTCTTCTTTCCTCTGCTTCCACCTGCAATCTCTTTGCCTCAGCCTCCATTTGCAATCTTTTAAGCCTCCATCTGCCTAGCCTCTTTTTCAGCCTCCAACTGTAACCTTTTAGCTTCAGCCTCTAACTGTAATCTTTTAGCTTCAGTCTCTAACTGTAATCTTTTAGCTTCAGCCTCCCTATCAGATTCTAATTTCCTAACTTCTTTATCTGCCTGTAATCTTCCCCAAAAATGAAAAACACAGAGTTATAAGTTAATATCTATATCTGGTCATTTATACAAGCAAAATGACTGAAAAAAATACAAAACATTGAGGTATACAGTATACTAAAAACTTGCAATCTATGGCAGAAAAACAGTGAAAAAAAGGTAAATTTGAGCTTTTTTTGGTATTTTGTTGCCCAAGATATCTCAAATGTGAGTACAACTTGAGTTATGAAATTTGGCTGTTTCATTTGTTAATATATGATAATGATTGTATACTAAAATAATTTTCATTGGTTTGATATCTGAGTTTTTTGGGATTTTAACATACTAATCGAAAAACAGTTGAAATTTTTAAGGGGGGTATCTTAGCTATTTCTTAACAGTTTTGTAGTTTGTTAACATATATCCTTTATTTTAGTTTATTTTAATGAGCACTATGTGTACCGCATGTGGCCCAAAATTTACTGCTGTATCACTAATAGTTTTTGAAAAATCATGGGCAACGTGCCCACATTAGTGTGAAAAATGAGGTTTTGAGAAAATTAAGAAAAAAGGGAGGAATTACACTTTTACATAAAATTTACTCACCTCAGTATCCCCCTGCTATGTAGGAATCATCTCTGGTATTTTCCTTTATTGATGACATGTTCTGTGTCATACTTTGCAGCTTACTTTTCATTAAATTCTTCATTTCAGCAGACTGTATGCGCTTTTCGTCAGTTTCCGAAAAAATACATCCTTTCTCTGATAGACATGTACTATGTGGGGGGAAGCGATTGCTCTACCCTCAGCAGACTCAGTACATGTAGGAGAGGCTTTGCTCTCAATATTCACAAGATTAGGATACCCTTATCAGATGTTAACTGACAATGGTTCACAGTTCAGAGGGAAACTGATGGAGGAAGTTTTTAGGAATTTTCAAAATATTCTCGTCCACACATTTTATCATCCACAATCGATTGGAATAGTGGAAAGATATAACGGGACTGCTTACAAATTTATATAAGCTCGCACAGGAGAAACCAGAATCCTGTGATTCGCTCTTACCTGCAGCTTTATTTGCGTATAAGGAGGTACCCTACCACTCTACTGGAATACCTCCAGCCACGTTATTATTTCGATGACCCATCAAAGGACCCCATGGTTAATAAAAATTAGCCAGTCAAAATTATTTTTACACATGAAACTATGTTTTAAAAACTTGAATTCTGTTTGCTTCAGGGAAATGAATATGGTACCGAAAATTAAAATCCATGCATTAGAAGCAATATAGCATCACAAATATACCAATTTGTATATTTTACATATATAATTAGGTAAAAATACACTTACCTGACATACTTTAAAAATTTATATAAAATCATCCACAAAGTTTTTAGTGAAAATAAACATACAGAAATGTGGGCAAATGAATGTACTTTCCAGTGCAATATGTATCTAAAATTTGATATTTTCAATGAAATTCTTCATTTTTGGGGGTTAAACCTCCCCTTCAGCTGACCTCCTATCTTCCCTATCTATAAATTTATCACATTCAGTAGTAACATACTGAATCAGAGCATGCTCAGTCATGCCAAGTTCTTTTGCCGTCTGTACTGTAGCAGATCTAAATTTTGCCAAGTCTGCCATTCTCTTTCACTCGTACACTTATATAATCAATTAGCAAATACTAACTAACTAACTTAACTATAGCCAATGACAGCTCATCCAATTCACCACAAGTTATTTAATTTTATGTTATATTTATTATTCCCTACAGTGAGAGCCCCAGGGTATGATGGAAAAATCCCGGACAGGACCCCAATATGTGATAAGAGGTTTTGATGTTAATAAGAGTATAGGCTATCCTGGACAAATAGGTGTATCAGAGGATACCAGGATAGTGCCAGATAAGAGACTGGTCTTATAAGTAATACCCCCTTCTCTGAAAAGAGCAAGGGTGTATGAACAATCAAGGTGGGGTCAAGCTATGCAAGTTCTCAGAGAAGATGATGATGATGTCCGAGTCCCTGCTGCTACCTCTTCTGATCCCAAATTGATTTAGCTACGGGTCTAGGGGAATGTATTTATTATAATTAATGATTAATTTCAAACAAAACCAACTTTAATGAAATTATTAAAGAAAGACTGTTTACAATTTATGTGTACAATTTAATGGTCCTGAACATAAATCTTTTGGTCAGGACTTTCAAAATCAAGAAAATGTTTATTACAGAATCAAATAAATATTATGGAAAAAACTTTTCATTTCTGTAAAGGGTCAATAGAGTGTCTGCACACACAGTTCTTGATCAAAATAATACTACTGTTAATATTCCTACAATGTAAGGTCTGCTACTGTCATCATTACCGGTACATAGTATGTTCTTTTATAAGTTTACTTGGGTGAACCAGTTTTGGATGAACCACCATTTGCCTTTTTTAAAGGATTTATCTTTACTGATGCTGCTGCGGTTCTTGTAATACTAGTCAGGATCACCAACTGTGTGACTCCTGGCTGAGACGATGGTGTCTAGCTTCAAGTGTCTGAGAAGCACTCAACTTCCACACGCCCCTCTTCTCACTAGCATGCAGCCACGATGTAAATTCGTAATATGGCCCTCAGGTAAATATGTTCACACACACAACAAGCTGACTGGCCGTAAATGGGTTTTTATCACTGCTTTCACAGATCAGACGGCAAAGGCTTGGTCATACAGTCTTAGAATATGTCAGCTCGGCGTTGTGTTTATGAATCAATGGCGGAAAACTTCAAGCAGTAGATACTATTTATAGCCTTACCCACCCGACCAATCAGAGAAAAGTCAAAAAACAAAAGTTAACTTTTTGAGACTCGTGAATATTGTGGTTTCTAAGCGTGTTTGTCTAATCTGACCAAATCTGAATATTTTATTTTAAAGTTATTTGTGGCCCGATTTCAATTATCAAAAGTAATAATTGAACGGCCAATTAATCTCTATCGTTCTATATAATTTTCCCTTAGTTATTCCGTTGCATTTCACTCTGGGTAATTTTTAAGTAATTAAAGTTGGTATTACCCTGATGTGGAAATATTACTAAATTAAATTTTTCTACGTTAATATAACTTTATTATGAGGGAATCTTATGTTTATGTGTTAAGCAATATCAGCGCTATAATTTAAGACATTTCCCACTGTTTAATTCTCTTTAGTTTTTAAGAAATAAAATATCTTCGTTCGGTCAAAAACCCAAAATAGGCATATTTCCTTGTCAACCAAAATTTTCCTAACACTACAAGAAAGGGGAACGATTTGATTGGTTGTTAAATTTGTACTAAGGTCTTAGATCATTTTTAGGGTGAGTGGTAACCTTTTGACTTGTTTCTTAGAAAAATTCAAATCCGCTAGATAAATTGTTGGCGGTAAATTTGACTAGCCCCTCAGACAAATTTCAAATATTGTAGTTATTTATAGATTTTATAAAAATACGTTAACTAGTTTTTGAGCGGGGAATTTTTGAGCGTGTTGTCATACAGATTCACTTCACGACAATTACTAAGAAGTGTTTTAAGTACTTGAGAGTCCTGGAAGAAATAAACAGTAATCCATGTGATACTGATAAATATGTCGTGAGAAGCCAAACGAAGTATATTATAAACTTAAGGTTTAAATTGAGTCTAGCCTTGCTAGAATGTTTTACGCAGACATGAATAATATGGAATAATGTTTTAACGCGATGTCAACATAAGTTATAGACATTGAATAGTCTAAGAATTGCAGTTAATGCATAATGATTTATGATGCAATCTAAGAACTTTATCAGAGTCCCGAATTTAGATAATAGAATGAAACCATGTTTGTGCTGTAAAGAACTGTGTTCGTGAATAAATATTCAAGTCGTCTACGATCGAGTTCTTCTGATCGATGGAATTTTGAGCATTATTAACAGTGTTGTATTTGAACCGTTAACTGTTAACCTTGACAGTAATTCGACAGCCAAACACGCATCTGATTTATATAACACATACGGCACCCCAAAGTAACTTGGTCATGAGATCGAAACACAGCTGAACTAATTAATAATAATAAAGTTGAGCATGAAATAATACAACACAAGAACTTTAATACGATACAAAATGGACTCTGTAACAAAATAAGATCGACAGAAATAACTCAAGTTTATTCAAAGTTGAAACTGAACCCCAGCACCTAACAGTCCAGTTTCATTTGTAATTATGGTCTTGTCCAGTTTCAGTGGTAAGTTTGGTCTTGTACAGTTTCAGTTGTAAGTTTGGTCTTGTACAGTTTTAGTGGTAAGTTTGGTCTTGTCCAGTTTCAGTTGTAAGTTTGGTCTTGTACAGTTTCAGTTGTAAGTTTGGTCTTGTACAGTTTCAGTGGTAAGTTTGGTCTTGTACAGTTTCAGTGGTAAGAATGGTCTTGTACAGTTTCAGTTGTAAGTTTGGTCTTGTACAGTTTCAGTGGTAAGTATGGTCTTGTACAGTTTCAGTTGTAAATTTGGTCTTGTACAGTTTCAGTTGTAAGTATGGTCTATAAGAGTTTCAGTGGTAAGTTTGGTCTTGTACAGTTTCAGTGATAAGTTTGGTCTTGTACAGTTTCAGTGGTAAGTATGGTCTTGTACAGTTTCAGTGGTAAGTATGGTCTTGTCCAATTTCAGTTGTAAGTATGGTCTTGTACAGTTTCAGTGGTAAGTATGGTCTTGTCCAATTTCAGTTGTAAGTATGGTCTTGTCCTCCTTTTTTTCTTCTTCTTTTGTCCTTAGCCGCCGACCGTCAAAGCAGTCAGTGGCCATTACGCCTGGTGACGTCTTGTAGGGCAGCAACAAATTGATTCCACTTTGCTCGGTCGGTGGCCATCCTTCGTACAGTGCCCCAGCTCTGGTTCATTTTTATCTCAGCCTCCACAGTCCTCCGCCAGGTCGGCCTGTCTTTCGTTTTCCTTCCGGGGTCCATAGCATAGCTGTTCTTGTGATGGCATCGGGGTCTCTTCTGAGGTCGTGGCCAACCCAATTCCAGCGTCTGCCAGTTATGATGGTGTGCATGTCCTCTTGATTGCTCCAAGTAAGCAGTATGGTCTTGTCCAGTTGTGACAAAACGTTTTGTACATGTACAGTTGCGCCCTTCTCTCTTTCACTCATCGTCCTATTATTTGACATTTTTTATGCCCTACATGTTTAGCGCTGAGCCGCTCCCAGACTTGTTCAGAAGTCTTCGCCCTGTGAATCGTCGTAAGCTAATTAGTCTGGTCAGCGGATAATACGTTTATCACCTAAGGCATCTAGCCACCTTTGATAGAGTCGATCTTTATTGACACAAGGTGGTAGCGCACGATCGTTGAAAAGAAAGCCATATTGTCTGTCTGAGAAATCCGTCTGGGGGATCTACGCAAACACAGGTGATAATACGTAATCGCTTCCGCTGGACATCTCGGCGTAATTATCACAGCTAACCTGTCACAATCTACAATATGTTCGGAAAGTAGCTAGACAATAAATAAGCTTACAGATTTGTTTCTGAGTTTGCATAAAGATGCAATTGGAAGTATTACTGCCTTATTAGAAAGTGGTCACGCGTTGGAATTTTAAAATTTAATATTTTAAGACACGTGGGGGATATTATGATTTAACACCTCGACCCATTTAGTTCTAACGAGATTACCATTGGCTTGATTTGAGAACCGGAATAGAATTTAACTTTCATTGGCAAGTTGGTCTGAAAGTACAATCTGGGACTTGACCTGAGAAATGGAAATATAATCTAGCGAAATCAGAGTCACAAATCAGATTGCATCGCCACGTCAAGCTAGCAATTCACCAGAGCCAGAGAGAAGGATCGGACAAAGGATTCCAAAATTATAAGTGACAGATCGAAGTATCTGGGCAACTTCGAAACTTAATAGTAAACCCGTATTTTTAAATGCAAAGACCGGCAACATAAAGGACCAGGACAGAGTATTTGGGCAACTTTGAAACTTAAAAGTAAACCCGCATTTTAAAATACAAAGACTGTAGACCTAAGGAATCAGATCACCCGTCATAAGAGAAATAATAAAATTTCCCAGACCAAATGATTCGAAAGCATCAAACCTAAGTTGCTGTGTCCATTCTAAACTGTGCCAGGAGATTGTGTTCCCAAAAGTTACTTTGGGGTAAGTGTAAACATTTATTTTACAAATGTGAATTTGACATGTTTTTCTTGCTAAGTGGTTACAAATTAGGCTGGCAACCTCAACATATGAAAATTGTATATTCATAAACCACTACAGCAAGTGCTGGTGATTGTTTCTTGCTAGTCGTACAGAAAACTGACAGCACAGGTGACACCAGACTTCGAATGGAGCAGTGATGAGTGATGATTACATCCCATGTGTATCAAGTGTATCTGTTGCTGTCGTTTTTTTACGGTTTCATAAGACGTAAATCTATTTAATATTTTTTGATGATCTAAGGTAGAGAACTGTATGTTAACTCCCTGGGACAGGTTGATTGGGGGTTATCTTCCCTTTGTTTTATTCATTGTGTTGACCTGTCTTAAGTCGGGGTTAGCAGTTCTCAGATCTGTTCTGTCTACGCATGCGCAAGTTTTTTTAGCGCGAACGGATAGACTTCCGTCAGGGAGTGATGAACTGGGTTCTGACCGGACTAGTATGTCCGTTGTACTTCTCTGCATTATCTGGGGGAAAGATAGTCTTCAGTGTGACTGTGATGTTAGTGATTCTCCCCAGAGTTATTCTGTTCGTCAAGAATGACGACAGTTATTATTTGTGTATTTCTCGGATTCTGTCAAAGGTAAAAGAAACTTAATTATTATGCCTAAGTTGCAGAACATTTTGTGGTGACCTGTGAGTAGAACTCACAGTTCTTTGAGATACAGAGTCCATTATGTGTGCTCGAGGTAACCAACTAAGACCATTCGTCTAACTATATTACAGAAGCCCAGTGAAGAGAGATTATTATGAAAACCGCATGTTAGCGGTATGTTTCGGCATGGATGATTATGCCTGCCTATGAAGAATACACAGTTGTTCACATTATTATAGAGGCCCGATATTACGGCCGATATCTTTGAGCAGAAGAAGAAGTGTTTGGCGTGTGAAGCCAGATGAAGTCTTGACTTTCATTAAACAAGTTCATAGACTTTGATATTAAGCAACTGGAACCGCCTTTATCGTGCGGGATATATGTTATAGGACTACCTGACGCGTTTAGTCAGGGGCCCTGAACTACAGTATGAACGAACGTAAATTGTCAAGCCAGCTCTACTAGCATCTTATACATGAGCTATGCAAGATTTATGATGCTTGATGTTTATAATCATTACCACACATGAAATGTCCATGATCCTTTGTGCTATTGACTGTGTCGTCTGTCAGCATACTGTTGCCGTAATAAATGTTGAAGAAAAGTCATCGGTATTATCCACGTCTATGACTTCTACTTGTGGTGGAGTGAGTTTGGTGTGTAGATGAATAAGAGCCTATACGACTTCGTGTTCACGATCTGCTGTTTCCTACACACACACTCCTTTACTCTCTACAACATCCTACTACGAGTACTACGCTCCTGAACAACATGTATGCTGTTTTATGTGTGAGTGTCTGCACTACACCCTGGCAGCGCCTCACGCTGCTGACCTAAATACACCGCAACACTGAACCGTCCAGGTGATCAACGACACTTCAACACGATACAAAAACAGATTTAATATTCAGGACTTAACATCTGTAACATTCTTGTTTAACAGTATCGTATCATATTTGTGAGATATGTAAATTGATAATTGTAGTTCAGGCACAAATCATTGCATTCACGTGGTCCAAGCACATATTTCGCCAGTTTAATACCCAGAAGAATATTGGTGATTTCTAATCATCTTCCCCGAGTTATGCTGTGTATACTCAAGAATTTAATTATTCGGAGAGGCTAACATTGGTGGATGCACCGCGAGACAATGCGCCTGTTAATTGGCAGTCCACAAATGTGCTTAGCAGAGGCATTTGTTCTTTTTATTTTGTCTAAAGTTCATTGAACGAAGCTATCAGACTGTTCATGGTAGGATTTACACCAGCTGGGGCCTTGAACGGACTAAAACCATTGCTTAATTCTTCACAAAAGGCGACGGATCAGATATAAGTTAAAAGTGCTCTGCCCTATGCAGCATTGTTCTTGACTTCTGAAAACATCTTGTGAAACTCCCTTGAGATAGAAGCGTCATTATCCTTCTATCTACAACTCTGCCAAGAGTAATCTTGTACGAAGGTAGATACCTTTGAAGACCCATATTAGATAGAGTGTTGGCAAGAGTCACTGGTGGACCACTACTGTAGAGCTAAGGGGAGGCAATTCGTGACACCAGTTTCAGTTAACATTATGGTCGTTTTGTCCAGTTTCATTTGTAATTATGGTCTTGTCCAGTTTCAGTTGAAGTATGGTCTTGTCAAGTTTCAGTTGTATTTATGGTCCTTTTGTCCAGTTTCAGTTGTAATTATGGTCATTTTGTCCAGTTTCATTTGTAATTATGGTCTTGTCCAGTTTCAGTTGTAATTATGGTCTTGTGAAGTTTCAGTTGTAAGTATGGTCTTGTCCAGTTTCACATCTAATTATGTCGTTTTGTCCAGTTTCAGTTGTAATTATGGTCGTTTTGTCCAGTTTCAGTTGTAATTGTGGTCTTGTCCAGTTTCAGTTGCAAGAATAGTCTTGTCAGGTTTCAGTTGCAATTCTGGTCTTGTCAGGTTTCAGTTGTAAGTATATTCTTGTCCGATTTCAGTTGTAATTATCGTCTTGTCCAATTTCAGTTGTAATTATGGTCTTGTCCAATTTCAGTTGTAAGTATGGTCATCTTGTCAAGTTTCATTTGTAAGTATAATAATCTTCCTGTCCAGTTTCATTTGTAAAGTATAGTAATCTTCCTGTTCAGTTTCATTTGTAAGTATAATAATCTTCTTGTCCAGTTAAGTATGGTCATCTTGTCCAGTTTTAGTTGTTAAGTATGCTCGTCTTCTACGATTCAGTTATAAGGTTAATTATCATCTTTTTCACGCCCACTGACAATAGAAATATTCTATGACAATAGAAATATTTGTTCACCATTATTTATTTATTTTTGGCCCCCTTATGGAGCCGCCACTGCAACTTGTCCCCTTGCAGGAAGCATGCCCCAAGCATTTATGTGCACTGGTAGTGGTGGTATCAGTATCAATTTGTTTTATTAGATGAGGTTGCCAATGCACAACCTCATGTTGGTCGACATGTCCGAGAGAGTGCTGTAGCCTATTCTTACTTTGTCTGTTTAGAGACTCTCCCCACCCCCCTCCCCCGCCCCCGAAAACTATACAGGAATGAGAATAGTACAAAATACCTGGTAGGTCCTTTAAAAAAAAAAAATTAACTTTTGCCTCCTTTAGGTGAGGTGCGCTCTATTCAACCTAGACAATGGGTGCGTTGGTTATATTAAGACGCATGTTCAAATATTAAAGACCTTGCGGTCTGGAAAAAGTATGTAGCTGGTAGGTTTGTGTGGTTTGAACACTGAAGACAAATAAAGAGGGTAACCCGAGGCTCGTGAACAGTAAATAAATAATAGGCCTACTGCTCTCATGCTTCTATTATTTACTAGACACAGTATTATGGTCTTTGTCTTTTGTTACCTGACTTATACTGGTGAATAGGAAAGCTATACACGTGATTGCGTCTATAATTAGTCTCGGTCGTTGTTTGATCAACAATACTTAACGTGGGGCGGCGTGCTACTGACCACGAACCACTACTTTTGTCATGCCTAGTTGGTAGGCTGGTTAGTCACGATTCACTGCCGTTGCGCGGCGATGATGCTATTCGGAAAGTGCTAGGTTCGAGTCCCCGGTAAGACTGTCAGTTCTGTCGTTTTTCTGTTGTCTAGTTTTCTACTTCTTTATTTCTTACCAGTGCCTGCAACATACCAAATTAAGTGTATTACTACTTACTTAGTTGTTCCTCTTCTACCCTGGGGTGTAGAGGTTTGCCAGAGACAGTGCCACACTATCCTATCGACTGTCTTCCTCCTGGCCTGCTGGTTCCAATCTAGTCCTCGGTCTTTCAGAGATTGTCTAATGTTGTCCTACCAGCGAACTCTGGGTCGTCCTGAGGGTCTTGGTTTCCTATATTTGTCGTGGTATCCGGTCTTCTTCCATTCTGTAGACACGACCAAACCATCGTAGTTGGGAACTGTTCTACTTAGGTCTAAATGGGGCTGGGTTTTATGTGTATTTATTTATTTAATGTTCACAGTCCTCGCGTTCCCCTGTTTATTTATTTACTTGACCTTTATTATACTTTTACTAACTAGTATTCATTAATTTGTAATTTTGCTATATACCGGTACCCTTTAGACAATTTTGACATTTCCTTCTCTGTGACTCTCCAGCATTCCGCACCATAGAGAAGCACAGAAAGCACGCAACTCTGGTATAATCTTAATTTTGTGCTTGTGCTGTATTGGGAGGACTTCCAGATGTTATTTAGGCTAAAGAAGGCTGTTCTTGCCTTATTCATTCTGATGTTGATGTCTTTGCCTGCCCCACCGTCTGGTGTTACTATGCTTCCTAGGTATGTGAAGGTATCTGTCTGTACCAGTTGCTGATTCCTTACTGATATGGGCTCAGGGTTGCTCACATTGAGCGTCATGACCTCTGACTTCTTTAAATTGATGTTCAAGCCCACCTGCTGGCTAATTTTATTAAGTCTATCCGTTTTTTCCTGGATGTGTTGATGTGAATGTGCCAGCAGTGCAATGTCGTCTGCATATTCCAGATCTTCCAATGTAGAGAATGTAGTCCATCTTATTCCTCTTGGACTGCCCTCTGTTGTCTGGCGCATCACCAAGTCTTCTTCTTCTTCTTTGATCCATAACCGCCAACCGTCAAAGCAGTCAGCGGCCATCACGCCTGGTGGCGTCTTGTAGGGCAGCAACAAATTGATTCCACTTTGCTCGGTCGGCGGCCATCCTTCGTACAGTGCCCCAACTGTGGTTCATTCTTTGCATCTCAGCTTCCACAGTTCTCCGCCAAGTTGTTTTTGGTCGGCCTCTCTTTCGCTTTCCCTCGGGGGTCCATAGCATAGCTGTTCTTGCGATGGTATCAGGGTCCCTTCTGAGGACATGGCCAACCCAACTCCAGCGTCTGCCAGCTATGATGGTGTGCATGTCCTCCTGGTTACTCCGAAATCACCCAGTCTATGACTGTTAAAAATAGAGTGGTTGATAAGGGGCATCCCTGTCGTACTCCTGTCTTCACCTCGAAGGTTAGGTTGCTCTGCCCAACACTACACGTAAAGTTGGCATAGAGGCTTTTTATGATTGACACTTGGGATTCCATAAGCCCTCAGTATTTTCCATAAACTGTCCCTATGTATGCTGTCAAAAGCCTTTTCAAAATCAACAAAATTTATGTAAAGCTGTCTTTGCCATTCTGAGCACTGCTCTATAATGTTCCTGAGAGTGAATATATGGTCTACACATCTTCTGTTCTTTCTAAATCCTGCTTGTTCTTTCCTCAGTTTGTAGTCTACTGCCTTTGAAATTCTCTGTATAATTATCCTGCCTAGTATTTTGCTGGGAACTGAGAGAAGAGTGATTCCTCTCCAATTATTGCAGTCTGCAAGATCTCCCTTCTTGGGCAATTTGACAATTATTCCTTTCTTCCACTCTGATGGTGTTGTCCCCGTTTTCCACACTTGTGCAAATAGTGGTTCTAATAGTTCTGCTGCTAGCTCAGGGTCTGTCTTAAATAGCTCTGCATTTAAGTTATCATGGCCCGGAGCTTTACCGTTCTTTAACCCTTTGATTGCTGTGATGATTTCTTCTTTTCGTGGAATGTCTGTATTTACATCTAGATCGTTTTCAGCCTCAGGAACATTCAATTGTGTCTCTGGTATTTCCTTGTTCAGCGTTTCTCTGAAGTGCTCTGCCCATCTTGTTTCCTGTCCCTCTGCTGTCTTGATGAGATTTCCTTGCTTATCTCTTACTAATGTAATATTGTTTGCACCTTGTTTTCCGCTGATGAATTTAGTTATTTTGTATACTGTGCTTTGTTCATTTCTCAGTGCTGCCTCTTCTGCCTGTTTTGCAAGATCGTCTAGGAAATTCCTTTTGTTGGCTCGGGTTTGGCGTTTAACTTCCCTGTCCAGCTGGCTGTACTGTTCGCTATATAGTTGCTTTAACCTGGGGGACTTCGCTTCTGTTTTCTTTCTTTTCATTTCCTTTCTCATCTTTATGGTGTTTAGTGTTTCTGGTGTTATCCAGTCTTGCTTCTTCCTTTCCTGGAATCCTAAGCATAATTTGCTACTTTCCTTATATATTGTTGAAATGGTGTTGAAATTCTGGTCTATATCATCAGTCAATGTCTTTTCCTGGCTTTTGGCAAATTGATATCGTTTCTTAATGTCGGCCGCAAAAGCTTTTCTGGTAAGGGGGTCCTTCAATTTGCTGATGTCAAACCTTTTCTGTGTAGTTACAGTTGGTCCAGCCCTTCTTAGTTTCACTTTCAGTTTTGCTACTACTAAATGGTGATCACTTCCCACATCTGCACCTCTTCTTACCTTCACATCTTGTAATGCATGTCTCCATCTGCCGTTAACCATGATGTGGTCTATCTGGTTTCTGTCCCGACCATTTGGTGATTCCCATGTTAACTTGTGAATTTCCTTATGTGGGAAAAGTGTTCCTCCAATAACCAGGTTGTTAATGCTACAGAAACTTATTAGCTTATCCCCATTTTCGTTTGCTGTTCCGCTGCCGCATTTCCCCATTGTTCTTTCATTATATGTATTGTGTGTACCAACTTTCGCATTGAGGTCTCCCATTACTATAACAAGATCATATCTAGGGGTGTCTTCCATTTCTTTCTGCAGTTGTTGGTAGAATTCATCCTTGACCTCCTCATCGCTATCATTCGTTGGTGCGTAGCATTGTATTATTGTAGTGTTGGTGAATCTCCCTCTCAATCTCAATCGTATCAGTCTGTTGTTGATGGGTTTCCATTCCAGTAATGTCCTTTCTATTCCTTTCTGTAGAATAATGGCTACGCCTTCACTGTGCTGTCCATCCTCTCTTCCAGAGTAAAGTACTGTTTCTCCTGTTGCTGTTTTAACTTTTCCTGCCCCTGTCCATCTGCTCTCACTTATCCCCAGGATGTGTAACCTATAGTTTCTCATTTCTGCCGTGACCTGTCTTAGTTTACCTGTCTCGTACATTGTCCTGACATTCCAAAATCCTATTCTTGTATCCTGTTTTGCGGTCAGGACATCCGTTTTCATGTCAGTGGCTTCCTTTCGGCTTTCACCACTGACAGTCATACGAGCCACAGACTCCGAATGTCCATCCCGCAGCAAAGTTTGTTCATTTGATGTTGTTTCCGTAACTTCATTATTTTTTTTTACATAGACAGGGGTGTCAGCCCTATGCTAAAACCCCCAACCTGGAGGACCAGGGTACCAGCTTTTGTCTGACCCCTACCCACACAGACCAGTCCAGCTTGGTTGAACCTACCAGGAGTAAAACTCCCACTGGCATAGGCTTTGACTACACTTATCGTAAATATCACAAACATACACTTCAAACGAATTCTGATTATCGTGTGCAAATTGAGAGTCAGAAATCGTTGGGGTAGAGGTAAATAACAAATAAGAAAACAGAGGGGGGTATTGATTGGACATAAACTGAGGGAGCATAGCTCGACCGCAAAGAAAAAAAAATCGATCAGCTCTGATAAATGCGACAGATACGTACGAAGGCCTGTGATCACATAGTGAAGATGCTATCACTATTTGAAGGATGGAGGATACACCTATGGGGAGAGGAGCAGGGAAAGGATATGAAGACGAGCGTTTGAACATCGGGTATTTTATTCAGTAAAGAGAGCCAGGGGCGTGTAAGTCATTAAATGTTGTTTTAGAACAGGTATTGCGACAACAGTGAGACACCTAGAAGAACGAGAAGAATTTGGAGAAAAGCTAAGTAAAGATGCTCAAAAAAAAAAAATTGTTCTACAAGACCCTAAAGAACATGAGGAAGGAAACACAGTGCCCTCTTAAATTAAAAAAAAAGACAAATTGCTTACTACCTCAAAGGAAGTGACGGAAAAAATATTTCTCAGAGCTTCTTGACTGCGAGCAAAGTCAAGCCTCAGAAACGATAACACTATCACAGAAGAAGAAACCGATGGTAGTGAAGACGACATAAAGATGGAAGACCTGAAGGCAGCACTGGAGAAAATCAAGGTGGGCAAAGCAGCGGGGCACGATGGTATAACACCAGAACTGGTTAAAGTACATAGGAGCAGCAGGTAACCTATTACTCATGCGGGTCCTACAGACAGTCTGGCGCCACAAGGGCGTATCAAAGGGTTGGGAGATTACCATCGTAACACCGATTTTCAAAAAAGGGTGACAACCAACAATGCGAAAAACATAGAGGCATATCCCTGCTTAGTGTCCCTAGTAAAATTTACTCTAAAATACTGGAGCACAGACACCTATCTTAGCCACACATGGATGAGGTCCAATGTAGCTTTCTAGCAAATCGAAGTACTTAGGACCTTATCTTCACACTCAGTCAGCTGAGTGAAAAGGTTCTTTAGTATAAAGGTGAGATGCATCTTTGTTTCTTGGATATGGAGAAAGCGTTTGACAATGTCCTCTTGAGCAAACTTTGGGACTGCTTGGCAAGGAAGAAGATTCCAGCACCTCTAATCCATGCTATACAGAGCTTCTACAAGACTTGCAAAAATTATGTGAGGACGGCAGACCATAAGTCGGAAGAGTTCAGGACCACCACTAGTGTAAGACAGGGTGATATTCTGTCATCTTATCTGTTCATTGACATTGCATTACTAGCACTTTCGCATCAACACATCCAGGAAAAAACGGATAGACTTAATAAGTATAGCAAGCAAGTGGGCCTGAACATCAATCTAAAGAAGACAGAGGTCATGACACTCAATGTGAGCAACCCCCAGCCTATAACAGTAAGGAATCAACAACTGGAACAGACAGACACCTTCACATACCTAGGATGCAAAGTAACACCAGAGCAAGCAAAGACATCAACAAAAGAATGAACAAAGCAAGAACAGCCTTTTTTAGTCTAAACATCTGGAAGTCCTCTCAGTACAGCATAAGCACAAAATTAAGATTGTATCAGAGCTTTGTGCTTTCTGTGCTTCTCTATGGTGCGGAATGCTGGAGAGTAACAGAGAAGGAAATGTCAAAATTGTCCTCTTTTCACACAATCTGCCTAAGAAAAATTATCCGAATCTTTTGGCCGAATACCATCACCAACCAAGATCTGCTTACTTGGAGCAAGCAAGAGGACATGCACACCATCATAGCTGGCAGACGCTGGAATTGGGTTGGCCATGTCCTCAGAAGAGACCCCGATGCCATCACAAGAACAGCTATGTTTTGGACCCTTGAAGGACAACGAAAGAAAGGCCGACCAAAAACAACTTGGCGAAGGATTGTGGAGGCTGATTTGCAAAGAACGAACCACAGTTGGGGCACTGTACGAAGGATTGCCACCGACCGAGCAAAGTGGAATCAATGTGTTGCTGCCCTACAAGACGCCACCAGCCGTGATGGCCACTGACTGTTTTGACGGTCGGCGGCTAAGGATCAAAGAAGAAGTAGTTATCTGTTCATACTCTTCAAAAAGTATTCAGTTGGGTAATGGAAGATGAGACAGGCTTGTTTTCAGAACTGGCATTGGCTGACGATGTTGCCCTGCTTGCTAAATCAGAGGCACATCTTCGATCCAACCTGCAAGTCTGGGAGGAAGAAGTGGAGAAGAGAGTGATGGTTATCAGCAGCTCCAAAACAAAAACCATGGTGATCTCAAGAGAAGAAAAAGGCATTATGTTATGCTAGGAGAACAGATTATCCAGCAGGTCAACCACTTCAAATACGTTGGAGCTATCATAGACTGGAAAGGAAGCATCAAAGAAGAGTTGGCTACCCGAAGAGCGGCAGCTGGGATACTTTTTCAGGCCATAAATCGTGGATTCCTAAGATTATAGTTTACAGTATGGTAATATCATACTGTAAACTATAATTTAGCTTGAGTTATTCGCCACTCTTTCTGTACATATTCCAAATTCAAAATACTCTCAAACTTGAAAACAGACACTATTTTAACAAGGTAAATCTTTATAGAACTCATTGTTTCCAAAGTAGCTGTCCCCATCTCCTGGGTTTCCTGCCGCTGTGTTAGAAGAACCTAAGAATATAAAGATGAACTATACGTGCTAATCAATAAAATATCAACCTAGCTGACAGATTCAAACTTATTTGGATCCATCTATTTTTACCTCCTTGCTTTCAAATCACGATACGGTTTCCGTGCCTATAGGTAAGAAATTATTGATTACGGTGAACCATGTCACAGAGGGAGTATCGAATGATAAACTATGGAACACTGTGCGCCCACTTTAATTTTTTCCATCATAATTTTCACTCCTTGTGGAGCACAGAGCCACCAATGCAATTGGTAACCTTGGAGGAAGCCTGCAATGAGCATTAACATGCTCTTACAGCTGTGGTTTCTGTAGCAATGTTTTACATGATGAAGTTGCCACCCTCATGCACAACCTCATTAGTCGCCTTGTACGACATGCTTGAGGGAGCAGTCTCCTATCCTTTCTGTCTCTACGGAGACCTCCCCACTACCCCCCTTCCCCCTCCCCCCCCCGAAACTAGACGGGGAAATGTGTTTCTAGACTGACGTAAATGCGGGTTGTGGCGGCTTTATTGCAATTTGCAACGTATCACCAGCGTCTAGGTTACAGTGGGCTGACTAAAAATAGCATGTTCTTCGCTAACCCCATGTAGTTTCCAGGGATTTTGGAGGGGGCACTTAAAGAAATATGCTACTGCCTTGCACGTAGTAAAAGGCAGCAAAATTTAGCTAACGGATAAGATTTGCCACCTCGGCTGGTAAAACACATAGTGTACAACAACAAAAAACAGCTGCAAATGCTCTAGGACAGGCTTCTTGCAAGAGGTTCAACAGCCCTAATGAATCCATGATTTTTAACTTTTAAGGACGTGAGGCCACGGCAGGTATGGGAGGCTAAAAGCCAGGGATCCAGACCTCCAGGACAACCCAGAGTCCGCTGGAAGGAGAACATTAGACAATCTCTGAAGGACCGAGGACCAGAATGGAACCAGGCCAGGAGGAAGACAGCCGATAGGATAATATGGCGCTTTCTCTTCCAAATCTCTACACTTCACGGTAGAAGATGAACGGCTAAGTAAGTAAGAGGCCGCTATCCAGGGTAGATTCTCCCAGGCGCTCTTGACTGGAGGCTAGATTTTAGGACCAGTGTATTCGAACTACGTTATTACTGTTTTGTCCCAGTTTTCACGCTATTAATCATCATTCAATTTTCTTTACAACTATTTATAATTTACTATAGTTTTAAACAAACTGACCCTCAAAACTTTAAAGCTATCTGAAAACTCCAAGCGACAGAAAATTCCTTTAGTCAAATTTAGGGAAATCACCACCCCCCTTTAAGAGTTAAGGAACGCGAAAGGGCAATTCAAGTTCTTTATGAAGGACAACTGTCAAAGCCCTACGAGCAAGAACTGGTGAATGACAATGAATTGTAGTATCCAGGTTAAAAAAAAAAATTTATCGTAGCTTTTATAGTAGATTACAACAAGAGCGGTAAATAGTAATGTCATGAAACACCTCGATATCTGAGCCTGCAGATGTTATTTTTCTCTGCCTTCCTCTTCTTTCCGTTTATTCTTAAATCGTGTTCGAAAGGGAGTCATGACGAGTTACATGAAACCAGGAAAAACTATGAAAAATAATATGACATCTCTTCATAGCAAATGCGCACCTGTGTTTAAAAAGTTTACTGAGAAGAACATCAAGGATATGTTACTGAG
Source organism: Oreohelix idahoensis (assembly GCA_024509875.1). Classification (NCBI taxonomy): domain Eukaryota; kingdom Metazoa; phylum Mollusca; class Gastropoda; order Stylommatophora; family Oreohelicidae; genus Oreohelix; species Oreohelix idahoensis. The sequence goes on along the minus strand of JAMPIV010015705.1, from coordinate 270,756 downwards.
TCAATACCATGCTGTATAATTGACCCCTGAAGGGGTAATTCTTCTAACGGTAATGTCGTATACACTTACCTTAATTAAGATTTCCATCCCATACGTTCTAATGAGAATAGCAAATTGAGAAAACTTACCTTAACATGAAAAACCAAATGACACAAATGATGGCAACCCGGACACGAATGTAATACCGACAACGTTCTCAAAATGGGCTTCTAAAGTACTGGAAAATATGTATATGTACTACGAGATAGATTAAGATGTACTTCATCTTCTTCGTACACTCTCAGGCGTCTACTTGAATGTTTTCAAAGAAAGCAGTAGTCTTTTGATGCTTTTTGCATCTCCGTAGAGCTTGTCCACGAATGGTACTGGTGACGGCCATATACGCTATCTCTGTTCCACATATGTTGGGCACCTTTGAAGCAGATGTTCAGCAGTCATTTTATCAGTGCCACAGTTGCACTCATCGGTAGTACTTAGCTTTAGCTTTGTAGTGGTTTTTGATGTTATTGTATGGTTGTTATGTTACCTAGTGTACTGGATGAGGTCAGCTGTGAAGGCTCCTGAGATAAAAGTTTATGTGAGTTACAGAAGGCCTTTCTGCTACCACTTACGACCTCAAACAGACCTATTCTACTATAATGAATGTTAGCTACGTTAAAAGTCTAGGGTACTGAATGGTGATGTGTAGATAATAAAATACACAGACACACACACATGTAAATAATAAGTCTAATAATAATAATAATAACTCTATGATAAACTGAACTAACACTGGCTGTTATAGTTTAAGTTTGAAAATTTTTTAGATTTATTAGTCCTGAACCAATTGTTTCTTTTGGTCAGAACATATGGAATAATAGGTATTTATCAATAAAATGCATATATATATTGCATAATCAAATGAAATTTTTGTACATAGGTATATTATTACAATGGCTAATATTAATAATATCTACAATGTCTTGGGAAAAACTAGCACTGGATGTTTAGTTGGGGTGGCGTCATCATGCACAATTTATGGTTACAAAGTTCAGTTTCCTTGACATATGGACTGTTGTTAATGTTTATATAACAAGAATTTATTTCTTTATTGATGGTGGACCCTGTTGATGAATCTACAGCAGGCCAGGTTTGCACTTAACTGGCCTGTGACGATGTAGTACAGAATTCTTGTGGCCCACTCCTCTCAGTAGCTGGAGTAAAATGTTAGACTGCACAGACACCCGCTCTTGTACTTCTACAAAAGCATCTGGCACAATCGTAGTGCCAGATCAGAAACTCTGAAACCATAATTTGTGCCATGTGTCAACACTCTGTTTACTGCGCCACTCTTACACACAACACCACAAAACAACATTACACAGATTGGGTCAGATCTCTCTGACCAACCTAGCACATCTCACCCAGTTGTTATCAAATAGTACCAGTTTCCCAAGACTGCATTGCATCCGAAATATGTTCAATAGTTTCCTCTTCCATTCAATAAGGTGGGTGATATGTTCCCACTGATCTCAATTATAGATCCGCCTTCCATAGTCTTAGATAGGTTTTCATATATTATTTGGTTGTCTCTAGGCCCTGGACTGCTGCTGGGGACCTAGAGCAAGCACTCACTTGTCGTAATCATTTTTCATGATATGGCAGTATCAATCACTCAAAATATTAAAATAAACAAGATAAATGCTTTTTCCCTTACCACAATTCAGAATTGAGAACACAGTTACTTAGTACTAGCAAAACTCAGCTGAGCTGCTGGCTAGATTAGGGCGTCCCACTGATTTTTATTTAATAATTCCTGGAAATCACCTCTAGCATTAACGTACTGTGTCAATGGATAGTCTTCTTTACAATGGCACAAGCGTGCGTCTCTCTGTCAATAATATAAAAACTTCTGTCCAATCAACGGACTTCCCCTCTAACTTTTTCAAATATTCAAACTAAAGTCCAATTTCAGTCCAGTCTCAGTCTAGTATGTAGTATTTTTTGTCGTCCTCAACTTGGCTTTTCCCAAAATTACACTTGTTTTTTGGACTAACTACATGAAAAAAACTACATAAATTTTTGCTCTCCCCTACTTCTAAGATCCTATGCTAAGTTATTTTTAGCTACTATCCTCCGACTTTGCCCCTCGTTCACTCGCAGTTTGTCTTTTGCATTTTTAGGCTCAAGGACGCCAAAATGTAACTTTAGTGAAAATATGCACAAAAAACTGTTCGCTAGTCTGATTTGAACAATACAGTCTTTCGTCAATATCTTCCGTGTTATCTGTCCGTCTGTATAATTAAAAGTATATTATTTCTCTGCTCAAGATGGGCTATCAAACTAGCTAGGTTTTATTTTCATAACTTTATTATTAAAGAAAAACCTACTTTTCTCAAGGTTAGTTTTTGAAATTTGTTTTTGAACCTTCGGGTATGGCATTTGCCGCTATATTCAAATAAAACAACCAATTACCGTAAAACGTCAAAGATACGACTGTTTTTAATAAGAGCTAAGGTCTTTTTTCTACCAATTCCTTACATTGTGTCAACTAGTGGCGTAATTTTTCCTTTAAACTTCAAATTGCGTCTTTTTGCCTTTTAGATTCATACACGTGTTCAGACCGTCATAATTTTTTTTCTTTTATCTCCGTTTCTCTCCAGAAAGCGCTGGCGTAGGTGAAGAAGCCTCGGCATATCTTGCCTATATTTTTATCCCTACGTGTTATTTTACCCGTTATCTTTATAATTGGAGATATTTTAACGTTGTATCACGGTAATTTCACCACACATCTTCCCACCTGAGAACATGCACTAATGCAAGTTCCAAAACCAGTGATACACATAGATAAAATTACTCCTCACGCCTGCCAACTACTCTAATTTTGATCACAGGGGTGCCTACTGAGGAAATCTGCACCGACATTCTGTGACCCCGGGATATATTCAATAATAAACTGATAAGGTTGCAACAATAAAGACCATCCTAACAATCTTGCATTTTCATGCTTGGCCTAAGATAAGAACACTAGGGGCTGGTGATCCGTCTGGACCACAAAAGTCCTACCATACAGATAGATTTGGAACTTTTTTATGGCCCAGATTAACGCTAAACATTCTTTTTCGCTTGTGGAATATCCTTGCTCCGCTTTATTCAACTTGCGGCTTGCATAAGCGACTGGGTTCAGTTCCCCATTGGGTGAAGAGGACCTTTGCAACAGAGCCGCCCCCAGGCCTACATTACTTGCATCTGTTCTCACCACAAAGTCCTGAGTCAAATCAGGCAATTTGAGAATAGGCTTGCTAGTGATTTTTTCCTTTAACTCTTGAAATGCCAATTCACATTGCGCGGACCAAACAATTTTATCTGGATTTCCCTTGCGAGTCAGATCAGTCAGAGGAGCACATATAGAGTTAAAATTTTTGATATATTTTTGGTAAAACCCACATAACGACACGAATGATCGCACGTCTTTTTTTGTTTGTGGTCTAGGTGCTCTCTGCAGTTTTTCCAAGTTCTTGGGGTCAGGGGTCATGTTACCCTGATATACAGTATGTCCCAAGAATTCCAACTCTTTGCATCCAATACAACATTTTGTTGGTCTAGCAGTTAAGTTCGCTTCCCTAAGCCTATTAAATAACATATACAGAGAGTTAATGTGTTCTTCAAATGTTTCTGTGGCGACGAGAATATCATCCATGAAATTCGTGATACATGGATTATTCAGGGGATCCAACAATTTGCGCATCATCCTAGAAAATACACTCGAGGCATTTTTTAATCCGAATGGTAGCATGTTGAATTCATAATGTCCTTCCGAGGTGCTAAAAGCTAAATAAGGTCTAACTTCAGGCTTCACTGGAATCTGGTAATAGCCTTTGCTAAGATCCACCTTCGAAAAGTATTTTGCCTTGTTCAATCTGGCAAATACAGTAGAACTCCATTTATCCGAACCCCATGGGACCGAGCATCGTTCGGATAATCAAATGTTCGGATAATTGGATTACATAATGTATCGAGTACATGTACACATATTTCTAAAAATAATTAACCATCACAAGGAAAATACACTATAAAACATATTTAATTGTGCTGTAATAATAATACCCACACTGTATTAGATCACTGTATCACCAAAATCTTTCATTACACTGCAGTGCATGTTCTACTTGTACAGCATTAATTTTTTTTTTTTTAAGAAAAAGAAATGTTTTCAAAATAACATTACAAACGATTCAAAACCAGGCGCAACTTACGTATACATGTACTTGCACAGATGTAGCCCACTATTTAAAATAATGAGGAACCCTCTTCTGCACCAAACTGGATAGTCTCCTTTTGGCTGCTAAGTCCCGCATTCCCTTCAACAGCAGAAGCTGTGTAGGACAGCTGTCATCTTCTTGCTCGTACCAAGCCATCGCTGTTTCTAGTGCTATAAAGGCCTCTTCAGGACTTGGTCGACGTTTTGGGTTTTCTTCATAATCTACAAGTACATCATGTACTTCTGAGGAATCTTTATCATCGGTCACTACATGCATTTTGGTTTTCTTCTTGCACAAAAACATTTCTTCGTCATTCAAAAACTGAAAACCAGAATCATTATCATCTTCTAGCCACATGTGTGCATCATCTTTGTCACAGTCCGAAAATCCGGGCATTGCTTGAAACAGTTCCACAACTTCATTTATACAATCATCATTTGTGTCCACTGCAGTAGTTTCATTTCCTCCTTTTTCCCAAGCAATCTATTCCAAGCCTTGTTGAGATTATCCTGTGACAGGGTGGTCCAAGCATCAGCTAACATATAGCAGCAGTCTTTGAGATTAAGCTTTTTGGAAAATGCCACCACACTTTCTTCATCTTCAGCCAACAATAAACGACGCAGGACTTCCTTCTTGTACATCTTTTAAGCTTTGCTATAACACCCTGATCCATTGGTTGAATCAGTGCTGTTACATTGAGAGGCAGAAAAATTACTTTAAAATTTGCATCAACTGCATTCAATGTATCCGTCTCTGGATGAGATGGTGCATTGTCCAGTAGAAAAAAATACTTTTCCAGTTTTCTTTTCTTGTTCTCTCAACCTCTTCACATTTGGGATGAACTGATTTGTATACCAATCAAGAAATATTTCACTATTCATCCAAGCACTCTTCTGTGTTTTGTAGCACAATGGGAGACATGTCACATTCTTTAAACAACGTGGTTTTTTTGGCTTTGCCGATCATTAGCACCGCACCGGTGAACGATGACTTCCACTGGCATTCGCGGCTACCAAAATTGCACTTTTTAAACCCAGGGGCAGATGCTTCGTGCTGAGATGCAAGTGATTTCTGAGGCAATGATTTCCAGTATAAGCCAGTCTCATCGGCATTATACACATCATATAGTTAATAACCTTCTTCTTCCAAAAAAGCCAAGAATGTTTCTTTAAAATTTTCAGTGGCAGTTGCATCGCTAGATAAAGATTCCCCTTGAATCTCGAATTCTCGTATGCCATGACGAGATTTAAAGTTTGTTAACCATCCCTGGCTAGCCTTAAAGTCAGGAATGACCGTCAACTTGATTGTTGAACTGAAGTGCCTTTTCACACAATAGAGAGCCAGAGATAGGTTCCCCTTTGCTTCTTCTTTGCACAAACCATATATAAAAAGCCTCTTCCAATTTCAAATGTTTCGCATTTCTCATGGTTTTATGTTTCTTCGACCCATTTTCACTATCCAATTTCGATGCAAAAGTCATAATTTTATCCTTGTTACTTTTGATGTCAGAGACGGTAGCTTTCCCAACATTGAAAATCCTCGCAAGTGAAGACACAGTTTCACCTTTTCCTAGTCTCTTGATAATTTCTGTTTTCGTTTTAATTGACAAAACATTGCGGTTCATTTTATATGCTTTAGGCTTACTGGAAGATGCCTTATCGCACAGAGAAATACTTGTACACCAAAATTATTCTGCTGTAGTAGCAGACACAATTATTTTAAGTTGAACTGTCTGTTTAGCCAGTGTTCTGCCTAGAACGCACTCGTACACTGGATTGGTAAACCAGATATTAACTGACTTTATGATCTAACTGACTTCTTGTACGTAAGCAACCGACCATTAGCCCATCATATCCTCTACAAATTGTTCGCACACATTTGAAGCTTGCCGCATCAAAAGATTCAGAAATGTAGTCTAACATGACTGGTGGCTCCTGATTTTTTTTTTTCTGGAAAAAGTGTTCGGATAATTGGATGTTCGGATAATTGGGGTTCGGATAAATGGAGTTCTACTGTAACTGTTTTGTGTCTGGTAATGGATCCACTTGTCCTTCTGTGACAGCATTCAGTTTCCTGTAATCTATGCACAGTCTATGTTCCCCAGACGGTTTCCTCAACAAAACTACACTGGAGCTAAAAGAAGATTCACTGTGTGAAATAATCCCTTCTTTCAACAAATAATCTATTTCCTCTTTCAATGCCTTCTCCTTAGCGAACGGAACAGAATAGGCTCTCATACAGATTGGGTTTGAGTCTACCAGCTTCATGTCATACTGTAGCAAATTTGTATGTCCTGGTTTATCTGTTAATACATCTATATGTTCCTCCAGAACTTGTTGAACTCTCTCCCTCTGATTTTTAGTCAGGTGCTTACTGACTTTTACTTGTGCGGCTGTCTCACAGGGATGTAATGGGTATTCATGTGAGGTGAGTGGTTCTTTTTTCATTTTAGATGCGATAGCCAAGGTCAGTAAGGGGGTGCTTTCCTGGAGTGGTCTGTCCCGATACTTCTTTAAAAGTTTTACATGATATACCTTCTCCTTCCCCTTTTTGTCAATTTTATAATTTGTTCTAGACACCTTCTCTAGAACCGTATATGGACCTTGCCATCCAATTTGTAACTTATTCTGGCTGCCGGGTAGTAGAAGAAGCACCTTCTCTCCCACAGCTAATTCTCTGTCCTTTGCTTTCCAATTAAAATACGCTGCATGTTTCTTCCTGGCTTGTCTCAAATTATCATTTGCCAGTTTCCATCCAGCTTTCAGACGAGTGGTCAGCTCGTTCACATATTGATATGATGAGGTAACAGTCTCTTCTGCTTTCTCATCTGTCCAGGTCCTTAATAATGCTTCTAATGGACCTTTTATTGGCCTCCCAAATAGCAGGGTTGCGGGAGCCATCCCGGTTGAACTATGTGGTACCTCCCGATACGCAAACAACGCGGCGGGCAGAAATTGATCCCACATATTCGGTTTTTCATGTGCCAGCTTCCTCAGGATAGAAATGAGAGTCCCATTGAACCTCTCTACCTGGCCGTTCCCTTGTGGTTGGTACGAACTACAATGAAAGTGTCTGGCTTGAAACAGCTTAAAAACTTCTTCCGTTAGTTTCCCCTTGAACTGTGAGCCATTATCAGTCAAGATTTGATGCGGGAATCCTAATCTTGTGAATATTGTAAGTAGTGCCTCTGCTACATGTTTCGAATCAATTGATGGCAGGGCTACCGCCTCTCCCCACATAGAACAAGTGTCCACCAGAGTAAGGATGTAACTGTTCCTCCTCTTGGTCCGAGTGAGAGGTCCCACAATATCCACTGCAACCCTCTCAAAAGGTGTTCCCACTATGGGCATTTCCCCTAGAGTTGCAGGAGCAGTCCAATGCTTTGGAGCTACCCTTTGACATTCTGGACAGGATTTGACATATCTTTTTATATCCTCCGTTATCCCTGGCCAGAAGTAATGACAAGCTATACGCTGTCCTGTGGCGCTGATCCCCATGTGACCACTGAAGGGAATCGCATGCCCTAGTTCCATCACTTTTTCCCTATATGAAGTGGGAAGAACCAGCTGGTTGTGACCATTTGTTCCAGTTCCGGCCTTCCTGTATATCAATTTGTTCTTCATAAAGTACTCTCCCTTGCTTGGAGGTGTGTGGCATTTGGGCAATTTCTTAAAACATGGCTTGAGTGTCCTATCCTCAGCCTGCGCCTTCCTCATCTCTTCTGGATGAGCATTTATAGGTTCACCTTCTTCCTCCTTTTTCTGTGACCTGGTCTGCACTGTCGCCATGATCACAGGTCTCTCGGGATTCCCCAAGAAGACGTATCTACACCCCAATATCAGAGGGTAGATTGGTTCATCTATCACTGCTGCTCTGATTTCTCCTTCCACATAGCGAGTTTTCACAGTTATCCTTGCGATGGGAAGTGTCATGAGTGGTATGTCCTTAGTCGCCCCTTGTATTTCCACTGTTTCTGTGGTATACTGACTTGGGTCCACTAGGCTAGACTTCACAACTGAATCATAATCCAAACCTGTATCATATAGGCACCTGATGGTGACCCCATTACAAATAACATCCTCACAAACTGGGGGGTGATAAGGTTCCTGCTGTCCATTAGGATTAACCTTTAATCTTTGGTTCCCCGATTTCATTGCAGCAATGTTTGAAGGTTTCCTTTTACAAAATTCGGTGTTATGGTTGTCTTTCTTACACCATTTGCACCATCTCTTTCCTTGGTTAAAAGGTTTTCTTTCATTATACTTTTGGTCATTGAACTGTGAGTTTCTATCACGATAATCATTTCGTGGCCTATCAAAGTTTGTCCTGCCTTTATTACCTTGTTCTCTGGTATCAAATTTACTAAATTGCTGTGGAGTTTCAAAATTTTCTACAGGCTTCTTTTTAGTGCCACTTACTTCTGCCTGGGCTGCCTGATACCTCTCAGCGACATTTAAAACCTCCCCCAACCTCTCTGCACCTTGTTCCATGAGAAATGTTCTCAGGTCTGGAGCCATGGACTCTCTTAATTGCTCTATCATGATCATCTCTTTAAGATCTTGGGTCTTCCCCAGAGCAGTCCATTTCTCCAAATAGGTTTCCAGTCTGGCAGAGAATTGGTGGTATGTCTCCCCAGACAACAGTTTGGCATTTCTAAACTTCTTACGATAAAATTCACCATTCTTTTCATATCTCAATAACAAAGCCTGCTTTAGCATGTCATAATTGTCTTGGTCGTCTCTATGCATCTTAGCAAAAACTTCATAAGAAGTACCTCTAAGCCCTTGGGATAACTTAAGACTCCACCTCTCTCTCTCTCTAACCCATACGTAGTAGCTAATAGTTCGAATCTACTGAGGTACCCCTCGATGTCATCGTCTTTCTCAACAAAATGGTCTAAATGAAACCCCATAGCTGAGGTTGAGGCTCCCTGACTAGGCATAGCATCTGAGGCAAAAGGGCTGGCACATTTTCCGGAGCATGGCCTTGTAATTCCAGCTCCCTTAGTCGTAATTCGTGCTCCCTTTGCAATCTTCTATCCTCTGCTTCCCTTTCGGCAGTCAATCTCTTTTCTTCTGCCTCCATTTCGGCAGTCAATCTCTTTTCTTCTGCTTCCCTTTGCTGTCGTTTTTCTTCTGACTCTAATTGGAGCCTTTTAATCTCCATATCTGCCTCCAATGCCTTAGCCTCTTTGTCAGCCTCAATCTGCAGCCTCTTAAGTTCTTTATCAGCCTCAATTTGTAACCTCTTCTCTTCAGCTATCCTCCTATCTTCCCTTTCAATATACTTGTCACATTCTGAAGTTACATACTGAATTAAAACTTGACCCTCCATGTTCATCTCCTTCGCCGTCAGCACAGCAGCCGATCTAAATTTTGCTAGATCTGCCATACTCTAACACACAAATTAACAATGACTAAGGTAAACTCCAAGTATATAATTACTAAGGTAATATATTAATTAATTAATTAATTACCACTGGCTGTGAAGATTCATCAACTTTTATTTTCCACTTTTTATTTTAAGGGACACTTTTAAATTTATACAACTCTGTCCCCACTAGTTTAATTCCCAAACCAGGAGACCCTAATATCTTTGATAAACTTAATCCTCGGACAAGACCCCAATATTTGTAGTGGTTTTTGATGTTATTGTATGGTTGTTATGTTACCTAGTGTACTGGATGAGGTCAGCTGTGAAGGCTCCTGAGATAAAAGTTTATGTGAGTTACAGAAGGCCTTTCTGCTACCACTTACGACCTCAAACAGACCTATTCTACTATAATGAATGTTAGCTACGTTAAAAGTCTAGGGTACTGAATGGTGATGTGTAGGTAATAAAATACACAGACACACACACATGTAAATAATAAGTCTAATAATAATAATAATAACTCTATGATAAACTGAACTAACACTGGCTGTTATAGTTTAAGTTTGAAAATTTTTTAGATTTATTAGTCCTGAACCAATTGTTTCTTTTGGTCAGAACATATGGAATAATAGGTATTTATCAATAAAATGCATATATATATTGCATAATCAAATGAAATTTTTGTACATAGGTATATTATTACAATGGCTAATATTAATAATATCTACAATGTCTTGGGAAAAACTAGCACTGGATGTTTAGTTGGGGTGGCGTCATCATGCCCAATCTATGGTTACAAAGTTCAGTTTCCTTGACATATGGACTGTGTTAATGTTTATATAACAAGAATTTATTTCTTTATTGATGGTGGACCCTGTTGATGAATCTACAGCAGGCCAGGTTTGCACTTAACTGGCCTGTGACGATATAGTACAGAATTCTTGTGGCCCACTCCTCTCAGTAGCTGGAGTAAAATGTTAGGCTGCACAGACACCCGCTCTTGTACTTCTACAAAAGCATCTGGCACAATCGTAGTGCCAGATCAGAAACTCTGAAACCAAAATTTGTGCCATGTGTCAACATTCTGTTTACTGCGCCCCTCTTACACACAACACCACAAAACAACATTACACAGATTGGGTCAGATCTCTCTGACCAACCTAGCACATCTCACCCAGTTGTTATCAAATAGTACCAGTTTCCCAAGACTGCATTGCATCCGAAATATGTTCAATAGTTTCCTCTTCCATTCAATAAGGTGGGTGATATGTTCCCACTGATCTCAATTATAGATCCGCCTTCCATAGTCTTAGATAGGTTTTCATATATTATTTGGTTGTCTCTAGGCCCTGGACTGCTGCTGGGGACCTAGAGCAAGCACTCACTTGTCGTAATCATTTTTCATGATATGGCAGTATCAATCACTCAAAATATTAAAATAAACAAGATAAATGCTTTTCCCCTTACCACAATTCAGAATTGAGAACACAGTTACTTAGTACTAGCAAAACTCAGCTGAGCTGCTGGCTAGATTAGGGCGTCCCACTGATTTTTATTTAATAATTCCTGGAAATCACCTCTAGCATTAACGTACTGTGTCAATGGACAGTCTTCTTTACAATGGCACAAGCGTGCGTCTCTCTGTCAATAATATAAAAACTTCTGTCCAATCAACGGACTTCCCCTCTAACTTTTTCAAATATTCAAACTAAAGTCCAATTTCAGTCCAGTCTCAGTCTAGTATGTAGTATTTTACCCAAAATTACACTTGTTTTTTGGACTAACTACATGAAAAAAACTACATAAATTTTTGCTCTCCCCTACTTCTAAGATCCTTATCATAGGATCTTAGAAGTAGGGGAGAGCAAAAATTTATGTAGTTTTTTCATGTAGTTAGTCCAAAAAACAAGTGTAATTTTGGGAAAAATACTACATACTAGACTGAGACTGGACTGAAATTTGACTTTTAGTTTGAATATTTGAAAAAGTTAGAGGGGAAGTCCGTTGATTGGACAGAAGTTTTTATATTATTGATTTAGCTACTATCCTCTGACTTTGCCCCTCGTTCACTCGCAGTTTGTCTTTTGCATTTTTAGGCTCAAGGACGCCAAAATGTAACTTTAGTGAAAATATGCACAAAAAACTGTTCGCTAGTCTGATTTGAACAATACAGTCTTTCGTCAATATCTTCCGTGTTATCTGTCCGTCTGTATAATTAAAAGTATATTATTTCTCTGCTCAAGATGGGCTATCAAACTAGCTAGGTTTTATTTTCATAACTTTATTATTAAAGAAAAACCTACTTTTCTCAAGGTTAGTTTTTGAAATTTGTTTTTGAACCTTCGGGTATGGCATTTGCCGCTATATTCAAATAAAACAACCAATTACCGTAAAACGTCAAAGATACGACTGTTTTTAATAAGAGCTAAGGTCTTTTTTCTACCAATTCCTTACATTGTGTCAACTAGTGGCGTAATTTTTCCTTTAAACTTCAAATTGCGTCTTTTTGCCTTTTAGATTCAAACACGTGTTCAGACCGTCATAATTTTTTTTCTTTTATCTCCGTTTCCCTCCCGTCTAAAAGGGTAAACCGTTTAGTTTGCATGTTCCAACTAGTTAGTTTCAATGGCGGTAGAAAGCGCTGGCGTAGGTGAAGAAGCCTCGGCATATCTTGCCTATATTTTTATCCCTACGTGTTATTTTACCCGTTATCTTTATAATTGGAGATATTTTAACGTTGTATCACGGTAATTTCACCACACGCTTGTTGAAAAGCTCGTTTAAGCCCCCATTCCTGATTTACTCAGTGGAATTCTATTATTTTAGTATAGCTCTGTTTAGAGTGTGTGTAGTAATTTGACTGAGACAAACATGCAGTAACTTTAAAAGGATTAAATCGAAATTAAATTTGTAACATTACAAATAACAAAATTTAATAATCACTTTAGGTTTTAACAGTTTGAAAATAATTTGAATAGTTATGGATCAAGAAAAGTTATCATCACAGTCTTTAGGGAATGTGAGATATTACAAGAAGTTCAAGTGGCAGCATATATTTGAACTTAGCTGCCAATGACGGTTCTGCTCTGTTTTATGGGTTGATTCTTTTCACTCTGCTCCAGCTCGTCTCTGATCAAGGGTGTTGGGGGTAGATCGTTTCCCAGAAACGTCAAGGAGAGTCTACCACGTGGGTCCTGCGTCTTAAAGCTTAGGCCACGGTTCCCTTCTTGTTCCAGAGATGGTACTTTCTGCTGGTACCACCAATAACTATGGTAAAAGAATAGAACGAAATGCTCTTCTGAGTATGGCGTTTTCCACCCCATAGTTATGGGTTCCTATCTTCCCATACCACCATCCCAATTACTCAGACTTTACCCTCGATGAGAATTAAATTTAATCCCTCGGGATAAAACTTCCTTTACATTTAAATAGAATAGAGTCCCATAATATCTTTTGTTGCGCACATGGACTTCGGTGGAATAAACATATATTTTGGTGCGCACGTCAGCTTTAAAGAAAATGGTGCAAAGGGGTGCAATGGAATGGAGTGAACAGGAAGCCTGACAGAGAAAGATGTCAGTTGGCCGGCTTTAGAAGCCGCATTGCATATTAATCGTGCTCTCTTTATGGTTGCTGGCTTTTGTACAGCCTTGTTGTATAGTCCAGGGGTAGTAGGACTTGTTGATCCAGTCATTTGGTTATTGCTGACAATGTATTGCTATTATTATTGAATTCCTACGTGTTTCATTGTTATTATTAAAAAGGGAGATTGTCAGCATGCCTCGTGTACGCTTTGTGAATGGCGTTTACAAGTATATTGATTGTGTGACCTCTCGCAGTTTGATACGAGCTTAGAGGACAATGTCATGAAGGTGTAGATATTATACTGTGACATATTTTTGGGGGCTGTGGTCCTCTATACAGGTGTATTTTAGCGTTCCACTTTGTTAGTGACTGCTGGTATCTGGATATTTGTAGTATTGATCTTATTACGGGCTCCCTCATAGCAAGTTTACAGTTGTCGAGGCTTTTGTTGGCGATTGGGTTGCATCCCATTATATGTGCGATTGTTTTTTCTGATGAGGACATTTTGCAATGGTTTTGTTGTCGGCGAAAACAAGCTACAAGTTCGTGCATGAACTCATTGCGCAGTGTGAAGACTATGAAGCTAATGTTTAATGAGTTCCTGTCTGGCTGGGGCGACGACGACGCCGTCTTATTGTTGGATTAGTTCCATTGTCAGTGATTTGGAGAAATAATTGTGGGTCTGTCGTAATTGTGGTGGAAAATAGGAGGTTTTAGTTCCTTCCAGGCGTTGGCGAAGATGTTTTAGAGTTGTCGGTCGTTGCAGTTGCCTGCTGATTTTTTAGATTATCGGTTGTCCAGTGGTGGCCTACCTGCTGAGAGCACGAAGACGTCGCCTACATTGGGATTTGTAATACAACAAATTATGTGGATACTACACGTGTGTACCTGCCAGTACACATCCTACAGCTCGCCTCTACCGTGAATACGTTGCCTTGCCTGTGCATGCTTATTGCGCGACGCTGCTGCAGTGACCTTTTGTCCGCATGAAAATTTAACTCGTTTGTGAATACTACCGACTATCATTGTCGTGCTGAGAAACTGTTCGTGATGAGGAACTATATGTGATTTGCTAAGCAGCATTATCCGTGAATGCTGATGCTTATATATAGCGTTGGATGAGACGGAACATTGTAGTCGTGCTGATTAATTCTACGTGAATGGCAGATACGACCATGACACTTTTCTGATGCAATGGTCTATGTTACGCAGCTGATAAAAGACGTGATGTCTGGCTGATGGACATTATGTCGTTTCTTACTGCAGCTATGGTTCGATAACGAATGATAATTTCTGGACGTCGCTGAGTTTACCAGTTATCATTTATTATGCTGGTATAGCCTTTCTTGGACACAGACATAAGAAGGCCAGTTACATTGGTGTGGATTTTTGAGAGCGGAACGGAATGGGAAATACTGAACATTGATGTATTTTCTTATTACTACATCCATTGGTGGTTTCAAGGCTTCAGCTACGAGAATAACTGACGCCGATTGTGGATCTTGGTTTTGAATTTGTTCAGAACATTTTGCCGCAACCGGACAGTGCAGAGTGCACTAAGCGTAACTGATTGTGGCAATAACATTTGTTGGTACTATTCGTGCTTTTGTCTCGTGATTCATTATCATCATTCGATTGAGGAGCTGGGATTGGAAATTTGAGGATTCAGTTTACAGAAAGACAGTCATAAATTTAGTTATATTTCTTGTTTTCTTTTCTCTTGCTGTTCTACCTTCTTTTTTGACGTCATTTTATTTTACGTGTTTCCCGTATCGACATGTTTTTAATTACTGTTCTACTCTGCTCATCCATTTGAATTTTTTTCGTTTACCTCGTTTCTCCATATGCTGGTAGTTGCAATGATGCTTTTCTGTTACTATTTTATTATCTGTTCTTATCATTGTCTCTGATACTTTCATTTGCAATTTCATTTGTTTTACATATTTCAATTATTTGTGTGACTTATTTCTGCCTTTTGATATTGCCTTGCTACAGACCTCGTCGTTTCACCGTCCACTACTGGTTTTCGTGCCGTCTTTGTTGTCTTATTATTGTAATGCATTGGTTTTAAGTGTGGTATTGGTGGCGTGTTTAACAGATTTTTTTTTTCCTTATGGGAAAGGGATTATGTTGAACTGATTTCTTTAGGCAGTAACACTGTCAGTGTTGCAGTGGGGTACAGGCACAGAGAGTTGACCCTGTTGACTGTCCAGCATAACTGACCGTTCACATTTTCAGTGTTTTAGCGGTGATTGTCTTGTTTGTATGCATAGTGTCATATTTTTGCAAGTATTCTTTTTCGTCATGTTTTGCTGTCGTATTCTCCTGTTTTCTTCTTGCTATCTTGTACATAAGTTATATTGACAATCTCCTTGTTCTCGTTTGTTAACAGTACGGTTTGTATATACTTATGTGTTTCTATCTCATATCTGTCATCACTTTCATATCGTACTGTTGGTGTTTGTTTGTCAAGTGAGTTCGTGTCTCATCATTGTATGTACTGTTCATAGTATATGAATTTTTGATTTCCTTTGTATATGATATGTATTTGTAAAATCACGCATTGGTGAAATAAGAGACGGACATCATTTTTTGTGTGGCCATTATGCAGATGTCCTTGTCTAAAGCTACCACTTTTTGAGCTTGAGATTTGTGTCATTTTATCTTGACATTGATTGGGTATAGACAAGCAAGGATTCGTTTCATCGGATCCCTTATTTGGAACTGTCTTGTCATACTGTATTTTCACCTGCTTGTTTTTTAATCAGGTGTATTCGTGACTGCAGGTAAATCGTACCCATCGTCTGCAAATATATATTGGTCTTGTGCAACAATATATTTATTATTAATTTTATAGGGGTATGGGTACAATTTGAGGAATTGGGAACCTTCATACTTTTACTTATTTCTTAGCTTGCCACCGCATTTGTATTGCACATAGATCTATACTATGTCTAGCCTTAAGGATTTTATAGAAATTGGAGAGAAGACAGGAAAGTCGGGGGATTCTTTGCTTGAGTGGGCAAAGGCCGAACACAAAGAGTATGAGTTACAGAAAAAACAAGAAGATGACAGACGAGAACGCTATGAGGAGCGTCAACTACAAAAATTGAAGATTGAAGCAGATAGAGAACTGAAACAAATTGAAGCAGATAGGGATAGGGAACTGAGACAGATTCAAGCAGATACAGAAAATAAAAAAATTGAGTTAGAAAAAATGAAGATTGAGGCGGACAAGGAAATTGCTATAAAAAAGTTGGAGCTTGATTCTGGCAATCCTAGTTCGACTTCTAGGGAGCCAGCTCGCCCTTATAGGCTACGATTACCGAATTTTCGGGAGGAAGTAGATAGCATGGACTTCTTTTTGGAGAGATTTGAATCAGAGGCTCTTGCCTGGAGGGCAAGGAAGGAGGAATGGCCTTCACTTTTATCTGCATTGCTTTCCGGCTCTGCTTTAAACACCGTATATAGTTTGCCTGTGGCTGACAGAACTAATTATGATACCGTAAAGGCAACATTGCTGAGAGAATTTAAGCTGACATCTGAAGGGTATCGCTCTCGTTTCAAAGATGCGATGCCTAGTGCCGACCAAGATTTCGGCTCTTTTGTCACCAAAATTAAACTTCTCCTTAATAGATGGACAGAGCTGGAGGGAATAACTAGGGATTTTGATGGACTCTTTGATCTCATGTTGCGGGACAAGGTGTTGTCCTCATGTTGTTCTGACATGGTTGCATTTTTTCAAGAACGCAAACCCAGAGACATTACTGCTATGTCAGAGTTGGGGCGGCAGTACGTTACCGCTCACCCTGGTAAGACAATTCACAAGTCATTTGTCCCTGAGCCTTTCGCTACATGTGTTGGCAAGGTTATTGGGAAACCTTTCCGGCAGCATCGGTCCAAGAGTGCGGACAGGTTTGCCAGGAGAAGGTTTGATCGGCAATACTCTAGTGGGCATGGATCTCATGGGAACTATGATAATTTTAAGGGATACAGATCTCCGAAAAAACAATCGTTCTACCGTCAGGATAGATCTCCGTTTAGATACACGGGAGATAGACATGACAGGTCTACTCGGAGGCAGGTCCGAATAGACCCTACTAGCGATCCCGATCATCGCTGGTATAGAAGAAGTGGTCCGAGTAAAAGGAATGACAGGGATGACAAACGGGAGCAAGAACATCCAAATTCACCAAATGTAGTCCTACAAAAGATGATGGTGGTCAGCTTCTATGTGGTGCGTGTGACGGAAGGGGACATGCTGCAAGAGTCTGTCCAAACAATTCAGAAAAGGCTAATGCTGCATGCGTTCTGAAAACCTTTAATAACGAAGATTGCGAAGGATGTAGGCCTTTGTTTGAACCTGATGGCAGACCATTACTAATTTGTGGTCATACTCTGCCTTGCCTCTCTTCTCTTGATGGGAGCGGAAGCTTAGAATTACACCAGGGCATGGTTCAGAACCGGTTGGTGTCTGTGTTGAGGGACACAGGATGCACTACGATAGAAGTGCGCCGATCATGTATTGACGAATCGTGCCTTATTGGTAAGACTGTCGGATGCGTGACATTTGGGGGAAATGTTGAATATTACCCCCTAGCCATTATAGAGGTGGATACACCCTTTATTTCTGGTCGGGTGCAGGCGTGTGTTCTTGAGGCTCCAGTGGTCGATTTGATTATAGGGAACGTGCGTGGTGTTCGTGACTGTACTCAGGCCGATATCACAAAATGGCAGGTCGAACGGTCAGTTGTGGCCAATGTGGTGGTCACAAGGGCGCAGACCAGATCAGACGACAATTCATTGGCGATACAGCGGGAACTACCGACATCTAACGCGGTCCCATGTATTGCCTCCACGGGTCCCGATGTACCAGCATCGGACTTTGTCCAGCAGCAGCGAGCTGATGGAACATTGCAGAAATGTTACACTTTGGCCCAAAATGGTGATGTAAAGTGCACGAAGTCAGCACGTTACTGGTTTGAGTTGAAAAATGATGTTTTTACCAGATGCTTTTCCAGCCAATTCGAATTCAAGCGCCAGGTGGTTGTGCCTGTCGCCTTTAGATCAAAGGTGTTGCAGGTGGCACACGATTCACCGTTTGCTGGACATATGGGGGTTGCAAGAACTTGCCATAGGGTTCTGTCACAATTCTATTGGCCGGCATACAACAAAGACATTAAGGTATACTGCAGGTCTTGCAGGGTATGTCAGCCGGTGACACATAAAGGCAAATTACCGAAGGCTCCGTTGCAGGTTGTTGATTTGTCGATTCGCCCCTTCCAGAAAGTTGCAATCGATATCGTTGGTCCTCTTTCTGTTGCATCAGAGAGAGGATTTCGTTTTATTCTGACAATGGTGGATCTGTGCACAAGATGGCCCGAGGCTGTGCCAATGAGGACTATCACCTCTCAGGCTGTGGCGGATGCGTTGCAGATGTTGTTCAGTAGGTTTGGGTTTCCTGAGGTAATATTGTCAGATAGGGGACGTCAATTCATTTCCAAGGAAATGGCCGAGATAACTAAATTGTTGGGCATTTCCCAATCGTTCACCAGCCCTTATCATCCCCAGTCAAACGGGGTATGTGAACGTTTTAATGGTGCATTGAAGGATATGTTGGCCAAAGTCACTGCTGAATTTCCCCAAGAATGGGATAAATTCCTTCCAGCAGTATTATTTGCCTATAGAGAGGCACCTCAGGAGAGCACCGGGTTCTCCCCATTTGAACTATTGTACGGGGCGAATCCGAGGGGCCCAATGCACATTCTGAAAGATATACTGGTTGGTGTGCGTTCTGATGGGTCCTCCGTCTCCAGTTACGAATACGTCATAAACCTGCGTGACCGTATTGTCAAAGCGTGTGCCGTGGCACGTGATAATTTATCCGTGGCGGGGGCGCGGTACCGACAATACGCTAACCGCGGATCAAAACTACTGTTCTTGGTTCCCGGTGAAGAGGTATGGCTTCTTCTGCCATCAAAGGAAGACCGTTTAAGCATTACATGGCAGGGGCCGTTTAAGGTGCTTAAGAAGGTAACGGATGTTGATTATTTAATCCAGGTTCGGAACAAGGAGAAGGTATTCCACATTAATATGTTAAAACCTTATATGGAACGGCCAGAGACTCTAAAAGGGGTGGACACTGGGTTGTCTGCGGAGACCCCGAAGATGGCATGTTCTGTGGTCATTAATAAATTGGGTGACATGGGAGATGATATTAATCTCCAGCTGTCTCTCGTTCCCCTTGCTCCTTCTGAGTCTTGGGAGAATGTGCTGATATGTAACGACCTAACGATAACACAGAAATCGGAGGCACGATCGGTCATTAGAGAGTTTAAGGATGTTCTCACTGATTTGCCAGGACGTACCGATTTGATCTGCCACAATATCATCCTGATGGACGACCAACCGATCAGGGTAAAGCCGTATCCGCAGCCATTACATTTCAAGTCGGCGATTGAAAAAGAACTAGATGACATGTTACGGTTGGGGATCATTTCTCCATCGGAGTCTACTTACTCCTTCCCTATGGTCGTGGTACGAAAGAAAAATGGATCCTTGCGGGTCTGCATCGACTTCCGTAAATTAAATAGTGTCACTGTGATTGACGCTGAGCCAATACCGAACCAAGAGGACCTCCTTACGCAACTTTCCCATGCCAGGTTTTTTTGTAAACTGGATTTATCTCGGGGATACTGGCAGGTTCCCCTTGTCGAATCGGCAAAACCTTTGACGGCATTTTCCACCCCAAAGGGTTTATTTCAGTTTAATTTTATGTGTTTCGGGCTAGTTAATGCACCCGCAACTTTCGTCAGAATGATGAGAAAGTTACTAGGTCATCGTACGGATGTGATTACGTACATCGATGACATCTGCCTGTTCCATGAAACATGGGAACAACATATGTCGGGGTTGTCTTCCCTGTTGCGTTGTTTACGTAAGCATGGTTTAACGGCACGCCCTAGTAAGATTTGTATCGGTTTTAGTGAGTTGAGTTTTTTGGGGTTTATCGTAGGTAATAATCTTTTAAAACCCGAGACTGGCACGGTTACAAAAATTATGGAACTACAAGCGCCAAGGACTAAGAAGCAGGTCAGAAGCCTGATGGGACTTGTCAATTTTTATCGCAAGTTCATCCCTCAATTTTCTACAATTTCTGATGCTTTAACCTCTCTTACTATTAAAGGGATGCCTAACAGGGTTGTATGGTCGGCAGAATGCGAGAAAGCATTATCAAAAAATCAAGGAGTTATTTTCCAGACGACCAATCCTTCTTTTTCCTGATTTGAGCAAACCCTTTATACTGCGTACCGACGCGTCATCTGTGGGAATTGGCGCATGTCTTATGCAAGACCACGAGGATACACTACATCCTGTGATGTATGTTAGTCGGAAACTGTTACCGGCAGAGACCAGGTACTCAACAATCGAAAGAGAATGCCTGGCTATAGTATGGGCAGTGTCAAAACTGTCCCGTTACTTGATAGGGTCCCAGTTTATACTTCAGACAGATCATCGACCTCTACTGTTTTTGAAATCGTCGAAGTCGACAAGCTCACGGTTGACTCGTTGGGCCTTGTTGCTACAACAGTTCCAGTTCACAATTATCCCATTAGAGGGTAGACTTAATGTCGTGGCAGATGCTCTGTCTAGATTGTAATTTTTGGGACATGAGATATATGTGTTCGTTGGCACGACGTCTACGTACACCAGTGTAAATTTTTTTTTTCTTTTTTTTTGTTTGGTTGAACTTGTCTAATATTTTGTTGCATGCTGTGAAATCTACTGCTCTCAGGGAGAAGAAAACTCCGTTTTCTTTTCTGGGGAAGGGGGTAGATGTCACATAATATCTTTTGTTGCGCACATGGACTTCGGTGGAATAAACATATATTTTGGTGCGCACGTCAGCTTTAAAGAAAATGGTGCAAAGGGGTGCAATGGAATGGAGTGAACAGGAAGCCTGACAGAGAAAGATGTCAGTTGGCCGGCTTTAGAAGCCGCATTGCATATTAATCGTGCTCTCTTTATGGTTGCTGGCTTTTGTACAGCCTTGTTGTATAGTCCAGGGGTAGTAGGACTTGTTGATCCAGTCATTTGGTTATTGCTGACAATGTATTGCTATTATTATTGAATTCCTACGTGTTTCATTGTTATTATTAAAAAGGGAGATTGTCAGCATGCCTCGTGTACGCTTTGTGAATGGCGTTTACAAGTATATTGATTGTGTGACCTCTCGCAGTTTGATACGAGCTTAGAGGACAATGTCATGAAGGTGTAGATATTATACTGTGACAAATAGCTTTAGCTTTCCATGGCATTTAAATGAAAAGGGTAATAATACAGATAGAGTCTGTTTACATATACATCTCCACTGATTGGAAAGTGTTCACAATATAAATTGAATATGTTTTCATTTATGTTTTACACTGATTGAGAAGTTTGAAACTTCCATTACTTTAAAATGAATATTTTCACATGGACATTTACACTGGTTTAAACTTGAAAACGTACATTAATTTTAAAGTGACTATACTGTTCAAAAAAAAATAACGCATAGCTATCCGAGGGCGCGTTTTTATGAGTTTGTAAGTAAAATTTGGTTCTAGGGTATATAAAAACCAGCCTCAAATGTTTTTTACAGTGTCAAATGCACGTGTTGACCTGAATTGCGTTCGTTTTTGTAATCGTTACAACACAGTGGTCAATAGTGTTTATGACGCAATTTTTGACCACAGCTCATGTTGCGCGCACGTGAAAGCCACAAAAGTTGGGGTGAACACTATTCACTGACTACGCAACTGAAACCCTATAAAAGGATAAAGCTACACACAAAAAATTCAGTTCATTTTTAAGCAGACATTTATGGCGTCTCTATCGATAAATTTAAGGAACATTGCTATTGGCCGACTGCATGCAGGCGAAAGTCAAAGTCAGGTTGCCAGGCATCTAAACGTGCATCAGAGTACCATCAGTCGACTTTGGCACCGGTTCCAAGCCACTGGCTCAGTTGAAGACCGGCATCGCAGTGGACGGCCCAGAGTGACAACAGCAGCGGAGGATCGCTTTATTCGGCTTCGTCACCTCAGAGACAGGTTTACAGCAGCTTCCTCAACTGCCCAGTCATTGCCTGCAGGACGTCATGTGTCTGATCAAACTGTCCGGAATAGACTGCATGACGCTGGACTTTGGGCACAACGACCTCACCGAGGACCTGTCCTTACGCGCCGCCATCGCCAAAATCGACTTCTTTGGGCCAACCAGCATCGTCCCTGGGCAGCTGACAATCAATGGAGACGTGTCTGGTTTAGTGACGAATCTTTCTTTTTGTTGCAGCGTCATGATAGACGGCGTAGGGTCTACCGTAGGCGAAATGAACGTTTTGCCCAAAATTGCGTTGATGAAGCTCCGCCGCACGGTGGTGGAGGTGCAATGGTGTGGGGAATGATCAGTTACAACGGAAGGAGTCAATTGGTGCACATTGAAGGAGGCTTGAATGCGCAACGATACGTCAATGAAATTCTTCGACCCCATGTCCTTCGACTTTTGGCTGCCCAAAGGTCTGTGTTTCAACAGGACAACGCCAGACCCCATTGTGCACGGTTGACCACGCAGTTCCTGACTGCCAACAACATTCTCACCCTTCCCTGGCCATCCCTGTCTCCAGACCTGAGTCCGATTGAGCACCCGTGGGATGAGCTGCATAGACGTGTTTGTCGCCGAGACGTTGCTCCAGCCAATCGTCGTGGTCTGTTCCAGGCACTCCAGAAAGAGTGGGCAGCCATCCCACAGGCCCACATCAGACGTCTGATCGCATCCATGCCCAGGAGATGCCAGTCGCTGAGCGATGCAAGAGGAGGCCACACACCATACTAACATGAAAGTCCGTACGCCAAAAAACTCTCGTGACCCAGATGCAAAACAACTGTCAATTGATTAGTGGAACCCTAAGGTATTCTTGTGTGCAATTTGAACAATTAACTCATTAAATTTAAAAAAGTTATTGAATGTCAAAATTATGACTATGTGTGTGTCTTCAGTAGCTATGCGTTTCTTATTTTGAACAGTATATGTTTATAGGGACATTTACACTGCTTTTAAAATGTAAGTATTATACTTAGAACGTACATCATTTCTTTCATCTTCCCTCCCTGCTCCATAGGGAACCTGGAACTACTTTATGCTCTTAGTTCTCTTTACGAAACTATCAATAAAGCAATCAGCAGCCCGTGCAGTGGTGGTTCATGAATCATCATTCTATAAGTTGAGGTTGCCAGCCTCAAATGACTTTGACGTCCAATAGCGAATTTCACACATTAAACTTCACATGGTAATATATACATATATATATTAGTTCACATGTTAGTAATAAAATATGAAATGTAAAATGCACTACTTACGCCAATCTTGGCTACAGACTTGTTGCTCAGATGAATAAAATAGACGAGTCGGTCTCTTACACGCGTCTGGGGTGTCGTTAATTTTAACTTCAATTCCCTCGGGCTCCGTGTCTTTCTTCGGTTTCCTAGTCCCGGTGTTCCTTATTAAAATGTAGAAATTTCCTGTGCTTTGTAAGTCTTATTTGGTTCTCCAATAAAAAAAAGGAATTATAATTCTAATCTTCACTCTGGCGAGGTCTGTTGTTGTCATGGCGAGCGTGTAATTCACAGTGAAATAAAACTGCGAAATAGTCAGACTATAATCCTATCTTCCCACGCATTGTTGTTATGAAGCTAATCAGAAAGATTGAATCATTTCAAATCATGCAGATAGGGTGTGATATTTTCAAAATAGTCCCACGTGAAATAAGGTGCGTGCCTGCAAAGGTCACGTATTACCATATATGGACATCTGATGCCTTGCATACACTCTCACAGTCAGATCGGTAGACACACATGACAACATGGGTAAGCTTTAATACATATTACTTTATTAAAAAGTAATGTTGGTGTATCAAAGCTGACCCGGAAGCGCTTCTGTCACACTTGTCTGCCCACACGTGTCACAAAGACCGTAATCTCGTTATCTGTCGTATGAGTACGCAAAAACTTCGTGTTTGCCCAGCTTGTTAACAAACGAGTCGCTTATCAGCGATTTAATCTAAACACGCCGGCGCTCAAAATTGTCCTCTTTTCACACAACATGCCTAAGAAAAATTCACCGAATCTTTTGGCCGAATACCATCACCAACCAAGATCTGCTTACTCGTAGCAAGCAAGAGGACATGCATACCATCATAGCTGGCAGACGCTGGAGCTGGGTTGGTCATGTCCTCAGAAGAGACCCCGATGCCATCACAAGAACAGCTATGCTTTGGACCCCTGAAGGAAAGCGAAAGAGAGGCCGACCAAAAACAACTTGGCGGCGAGGACTGTGGAGGCTGAGATGCAAAGAATGAACCAGAGTTGGGGCACTGTACGAAGGATGGCCACCGACCGTGCAAAGTGGAATCAATTTGTTGTTGCCCTACAAGACGCCACTAGGCGTGATGGCCACTGACTGCTTTGACGGTCGGTGGTTAAGGATCGAAGAAGAAGAAGACGCTGGCGCTCATCTTATCTAGTTGCTTCTCGCAGGCTGGGATAAACATTATCTGCAAGGAGTGTCACAAATGTTTGAACATACAAACTACTTGCTCCTTAGCCGATAATGAGAAGAAATTTATACTTTTAAAAGTAGACAAATTAAAATCAGTACAAAAATATGTCTCTGATCCTGTCGGAGTGAAACCGAGATCGTGAAGAGGTTGTCAATTTTGTCACAACATAGTTTTATGAGCACTCAAAAAAATGATTAAAACTTTTAAATTTGTATCTTTACATATAACGAATTTAATAAGTAGTTATAGTTAACAAGGTAAAATAAATAATGAATTAAGAATATTTAAAATTTCATCACGGGTGATGATCTGGATAGGATTTTTTAAATATTAGAGTTCACTTGGCAGCTTTAAGTGGGTACTTAGCTGCCAGTAAGATGTCAGTTGGGTTCTGCTGCAGCTGATGCTTGTTCTTTGCAGGTTGTTGACTGGTTCACTCTTGTCACTGGTCAAGTCTGTTGGCCAAACACGTCCCTCGTAGTATTGTGGGGCAATTGCGAAGATGGTCCCGCGTCTGTGAAGACCCGTCTGCTGTAGGTGTCTAGCTTTGACTGAAGGCCACTTACACCACACACTTCTTCCACACACTAGTACCACCAATTGGTACCATCGGCTAGTATCATGAAATAAGAGAGAAACAAATACCCTCCTGAGTATTGGGTGCCCCTAGCCGCCCCCCACCCTTTTTCATTCCATTATCCTATCTGCCTATGAACTTCACCATTTGACCATTAATATTAATCCCAGTGAGCGGAAAACATCCAAAATATCTCTAGGAATACCGACTTCTGGCTCAAAGGAATAGTTACGGCAAATGGATTAAGATGCCTCTTACACGTGGTCTGGGTTGTTACTTTACAATAGACTCCCACTAAGACTTAGTGTTCAGGTTCCTAGGATTCCGGACTTTCCGTATTAATAAGGGGCGAGTTTTCTTGTGGTGTAAATCCACAAGATGCTCAAACACGTTGTCCGGTCTTTTAAAGTGGAATCTTGATCCTTATTCTGGCTTATCTGGCTGTCTTCTTGACGAGTTGAATTTCACAATGCCGTAAACTCAGAAAGCGATAGATTATCAGGCAACATTCGGTCCACGCATCTAGATTGCTACTATGTAACAAGGCTCCAATAAGAAATGGTTTATTTTAACATCTCAAATGGCAATCAATAGCATGCAATTTACGTATATTTTGGTGGGGTATATTCCTCCTACCTCTCACGGAAAATTCCTGCGTGACACCCGCAAAAAAATGTGTTGTTTACAAGTCACCTCTTCATGTAAGGTATGTCAGCTTCCGTCTATTATCGATTATGTTTACACTCACGACTTCATAATCTATCACATGTAATCTCTGTCAAGATGAATAATTACAGTCCGACAAGTCTGTCTTTAAAGGATTATGACATTTACGCTGTCTAGCCAACAATCAACAACTGGTCAGACAGAACTATTATCAGTGATAAGATAATCGACTGTTGTCATCCCAAGGTTGTTTACTTCTGGTAGGAAATGTGTTACATCATTTCACTCCACAGATTCAGGTGTCAATATGGATTCAAACGAAATTCATTGATTACCCTAATCAGCAAAAGATGGTCGCTGAAGTCCCGACATAACAAGAATTGAGGGAAGGGAGTGTAAACAAAGAATTGAAAATACCAAATTACTGTCAGAGATGGAGAGCTCAGAATACGTTATAGGATGGCACAGGTAAATATGACGTTCGAGGCTATTTTGTCACACCTTTGCAAACTGGTACAGACTACATATTCAAATGAAACCTATTTACTGAGTAATACAATCGTGTAAGTGTTTAATTCGTTTTGAATTACTCTGTAAATCTGTTGATAATGATTTTTTAAAGGGTCATGAAAATAAAGAAGAGGTTCATGAAAGCTGTGAGACGACACTGTTCCAAACAAAGACAATTTGGCACGCAAACAACAATCGCCTAAATACCCACAGCTCCAAAATGTTTGTAGTATAACCAGGTTTTTTTTCTCTGTGTGGCATAACTCGACACACCTTCTCTTGTAACACCTAAACCCGATATTGCATGCGATGTTTAATGTGTATTAAAATAAATTACGGTTGTGTGTTACCTATATGTTTGTTTGCAGTATTGAAAAGAGGGTTTGCCTTAACTTTCATGAATCTGTCTGTTATTTTAAGTCTTCACCTATATATGTTGACCTCCGGTAACGTTGTAAATTAGTAGATGAATCAGTGTTGTTGATGAACCTAATAAAACAATTCAGAAACAAAGAAACACGGCATCGTAGGAAAACAGAGATTCATTGTTAAATACAGGAAATGATGTTCAAATATCAGAGAGTACTTTACATTGGATTTGTGACTATGAAAAGGCACTTGACAATGTAGACAGAGAACACTTTGGAAACTGGCGAAGCACTAAGGAATCCTCCTGAAGATCGTTAACTTAATAAAGAAAACATACTTACTTACTTAGTCGTTCCCCTTCTACCGTGAGGTGTAGAGATAAAGAAAACATGTGTAGACAGAGAACACTTTGGAAACTGGCGAAGCACTAAGGAATCCTCCTGAAGATCGTTAACTTAATAAAGAAAACATACTTACTTACTTAGTCGTTCCCCTTCTACCGTGAGGTGTAGAGATAAAGAAAACATGTGAAGACATAACATGCAGAGTTCTTCATGAAGGACAACTTACAAAACGATTTGGGCTAAGAGCTGGAGTGCGACATGGATGTCTCTTGCAACCATTTCTCTTCTTACTGGCTATAGTTCGAGTTATGAAAACATCGACTTCAGCCAACAGAAACGGAATCCAGTAGACTCTGACCAAACAACTTGACGATCTAGATTTTGCTAATGGCCTGGTTCTTCTGCCTCATAACATTAATCAGATGCAAGACAAGAAGAACATACTTGATGATATGCCACAACAAGTAGGTCTGAAAATACACAGGGAAAAGACAACGATAATGAAAGTAAATACAAGGAACAATAACTACATCACTTGAAGAAAAAACTATTCAAGAAGTAGAACAATGCATTTATTTTGGCAGCAATATAGACAGAGTTGGAGGTACAGACAAGGATATCAAAGAAATAACACAAAAGGCAAGGATTGCTTTCATGGTATTGGAAAATATTTAGGTATCAAGAGAAATCAAGTTTAATATAAAAATCAAATCAGAATCGTTCTGGCGTAGCGTAGGAAGGAAAAGAACTATAGTAGTCAGAAATAATAGATATAAATGAAGTGAAAGTTTTGCGTGGATCAGCCCGGGGAAGATTTGGCTCAAGAAGTCCTGTTGGGTTCCTCCACCGGCTGAAGGGAGACAAGAGTGTAAATTCTCCTAACTTAGACAAGGTCTGAAAAAGTTTGTTAGGAGATATTTGGTCTCTCGCTACCGTAGTCCCCTTCTCAGTTATCTATTATTATTATCCTTATTTATTACAGGTATTATGATATATTATATTTTACGAGCCCACTTCCCTTATAAAGGAGGATAAACATCAGACAATATTTAACATATAAGTGAAAAAAGAAGTCATGGGGTACAATATATACACCCAATTGGTTTATTACAATTAAAATGAACTGATGATGAATTATGGTATTGTTGATGGAAATTGTGTGTATTCTGTATGTGATAAGTCTTACAATTCAAGTGTTTTCATCATCTACTGGCTAGTGGCTTTGGTGCTAATATTGATATGGTGCGCTCCCTTTTAAACAGGGAACTTATCTTTTCATCCCCTGGGTGATAGTAAAGCGTGGTTGGTTGTCCTATCTCCTTATGGCGTTGCATCAGGTGGGTCTCTAATGGTTTAGATCTGCCTTCACTGTGCTCGACTCCGTATTCTTCGTCTGAGATTGGACTGTCGGGCAAGGCTCCCCCATAGTCTACTCATAGATTGGACTCTAATCATTAATTTAGCCACATGCATTTACAGTGCTTTAACGCGTGAATTTGCGATCTAACAGGTCTGGCCCTAGGTCTGGCCCTCTCTCAGCTTCCCGGATGCAAGTGATTTCGCATCGCTGGGCGCAATCTTTCAGCGCATTATTGCCGCTGGGGCATGTGACATGGAGAGTGGGTCATGTGATTTTGGCGTCCGACAGACGCTCCAATCAATAACGTTAAAAGTCACATGATGGGTTTCCTAGAGTGGGTTTAGACTGGTTCTAGCTGAGTCTCTCAAATGTCATGTCAATCTTATTGTATAGCACTGAAACATGAAAAAAAAAAAAAGCCAACGACCAAGAATCTACAGATTTTCAAAAATAGCTACTTGCGTACAATCAATCAATCAATCAATACCCTTTAGCTCCCCGAGGAGCATAAGCCTTCAACAAACACATGCCAGGTCTTCCTGCTCTGTGCCATCCGCTCAAGTTCTTTCCATGTTTTTCACCTCTGTATCCAGTTCTCTTCTCCATGTGTTTTTTGGTCTACCTCTGCCTCTCTTTCCCTGTGGATTGCAGAACAAGGACTGCCTTGTAATGCTATCAACAGGTTTCCTCAATGTGTGTCCTATCCATCGCCAACGTCTTCTTCTCAACTCTTGCTCCACTGGCACTTGTCTGGTTCTTGTCATCAATTCCACATTTGTGACTGTCATACTATTTCAGACCTTCTATTCTAACTTACGTACAATAGAAGGATTAAAATGATATGGCAAGATCACTAATGGAACTGATGACACGAACCAGACAAGCGCTAGTGAAATAAGAAATCTCAGGAGTTAGAAGACATTGATTTTACGTGAGTATCCCTTTTCTTGTACAGAGACAGGTGTCCCTCGCCATTCAGGCAGATACTCGCCGATTTCGGAGGTACCCATTAGAGCTGGGTCGGCTCAGGAGCCGCCAATCCCTGGTCGACGACACTTCTTCAAATGTGGTCGCCAGGTCTCGAGTTAATCCAGTCCAATTCCCGGTCGACGAAAAATCCTCAAATGCCGTCGCCCGGGTTTGATCCCGAATCACCCGGTCGCCAGAGCGGTGTTGTAACCACTACGCTAGCGCGGCTCCCTAAGCGCTAGTGAAATAAGATATGAGTAGAAGACGCTGGCAGTAGATAGGACACACACTGAGGAAATATGTTAGTAGTATTAAAAGGCAGTTCTTATTCTGGAACCCCCACCCGGATAAGAGAGGTAGAACACACCGTCTGCATCTGTATGCGTTTTATAATTGTGTACCAGGAGAATGATGTATTTATGGATCGCTTTGCAAGTATTTTATTCCGCTAAATCAGGGGTTCTCAACCGTTTGTGCACCACGGGTACATTTTAGATTTATAATGTGCGTAATGGGCACCAGCTAACTATTGCAACTCAGTCATTAAAAAAAAAAAAAGGTTCATTTTTACTACAACATGTACACAATTCGCATATAAGGCTGAGTAACAACATTTGATGATATAAGACATACTTAGGATTAAACAAATTGATTTTTAAATTATTTGAATCAAACGTATAATTTCTATGATCTTTAGCACTGCATGTTGCTGACCCACTTTTCCTAGTTAGGAGTCTATGATGATAGTGCTGCACGCAAACAGTCCTGCAGGCAAACAATCATCTAGGTAAGCATCAGGTAGTCGCAATCTGTACTTAGATTGGACATTCTTCATTGTTGATAATAATGATACGTAAAATGTTCCATACGTCATTATAAGAGAAATGCGAATTTTAAAACATCTAATTCTGAAAGTCCGAAATAACTAACTCCAGTTCTTGTGACATGGCTTTGTTGAGTTTGTCAATAAATGAAGCTAATTGTTTAATGTTTATTTGACAATCGAAAGGATTTGCCAAAAAAAAAAAAAAAAAAAAAAAAAACTGGCTCTATAAAAGTAAATTGTTGCAACCGTCTTTCGGACTCATCAATGAGTGTATGGAGGTGACCAATACATGGTAACGGAATGAAATCTCTTTCATACTGGGGAAGTGTGCAAGTGACTTGGGTAATTAAATTTGATCATGCATGCAAAAGTGTATCTTTATTCTTTCATATTCTTCCCGCGGGCACACAAATAGGCCTTGACAGAACCATGGTGCCCGCATAAAAAAGAGACGTAATTAACCAGATATGCATTGGGTATTAAAAATTATATATATATATATATATATATATATATATATATATATATATATATATATATATATATATATATATATATATACAGTAGAACCTCTATAAGTTGACCACCCAAGGGACTGTAGCAAACCGGTCAACATACGGAGGTGGTCAACATACGGAACGAGGCGTATTGTTCTGATACTTTACTTCCTTGAACAGCTTATATTGGAGAATACAGTATCATACGAAATCATACATAATCACAACATCAAATCAAATCATCAACATCTGTTTTATCATGGTTTAATCATTCTTTCTGAAAAAAAGGAGTCAATCTTGGTCTGTGTCTTATTCTTATTACAAACATAAGTGGAGAAAGCACTCTCAACGCTGGCTACACCACTCAACATGCTTGGACATTTTTCCACAGCAAATGACTTCAACTGCATTATCAGATGCCTGACAGCCTCTTCATTTGGAGTCTCTGCAATTTCTGTGTCATCGTCACTTGTTTCTTCAACTTCACCAGCTGCTTCAGGCACTGTTATGCTTGTCTGTACTTTGGTCAATATCGCTTGGAAAATTCCTTCTGGGTCAGGTTCATTACAGGTTGAAACCTCATCATCCATTGCAACAAAACCTTCAAAATCTACTCCTTCGAATTCTGCCATTGGCGATGGACTGTCCGATGGGGCTAAAACGTCATGCTCTTGGATTGTGACAAATCCACATTTCTTGAAAAACTTCTGTATCGTTTCCGGCTGAACTTTATTCCAAGCAGAACTGATCCAGAGGACAGCATCCAGATCGTTAACTGATGCAGCGGATGAAGTTGCTTCCACAGGCGGATAACAGATCTGTGTTTTAGTAATGACCCACTGCAGGAGCTGGGCCCGGTAGTGCATTTTAAATGTTTTGATGATGCCTTGGTCAAGAGGTTGGGTTTTTGAGGTCGTGTTTGGAGGCAGAAATTTCAGTGTCACGTTTGTGAGATGTTCCACTTGTGGGTGGCCAGGACAGTTGTCTGCTGTCAGTAGAATAGACCGTTTCTTCTTCTTCATTTCTCGGTCGATGCCCCTTACCCACTCCTCAAATAGGGCGCCAGTCATCCATGCGGATTTGTTTGATCTCAAGTGACGGGGAGGTCTTCGGGCTTCAGGTTCTTGAATGCGCGTGGCTTTGCCGATTTACCAATCACCAAGGGCTTTAGTTTCTCTCCGGTTGAGCTAGCGCAAAGCATAACTGTGAAACGTTCTTTGGAAAGTTTTCCGCTCTTACATTTGTCACCCTTCATGGCGAGGCTCCTGTCAGGCATCGCCTTGAAAAAGAGTCCGCACTCGTCAGCATTAAAGATGTCGTCGTCTTTGAAGCCTCTGGCGAAGTAAGGAAACTTTTTGATGAACTCTTCCACAGCTTCTACTGGAACTTCATTGGATTCACCACACAACACTTTCTGGGAGATCGCGTGTCGCAGTTTAAATTTCTCGAGCCAACCACTTGATGCTTGGAAATCTTCTGTCACCCCGAATTCCCTTGCGAATTTTTTAGCAACTTCTTGAATCATCGGCCCGGAGATTCAGGCGTGAACTGCCCTCATTTGTTTGAACCAGTTTAATGTGGCTTCATTGACTTCATCTAGGGGAGTTTTCCTCCTTTTCCGCTGTAGATCTCCGCTTTCCTTACCACATATCTCCAAGTACTCATGTTTACGTTTTTGGATGTTGCTAACTGTGGTCTTGCTAACCCCAAAATGTTCTGCCGTCTTTCTTTGGCTGCTGCTTTCCAGAAAATGTAGAAGATCAACCTTTTCCTTCATTGTCAGCTCCTTGAGTTCTTTCCTTTGGGCCATCAAAAAGGTTAGGTTAATTTTGTCAACGATAAAGTGTTTAAAACACAGTCTGAGAGAGAACTTAAAGTTTAGTAGTTGAATTACTATCAACCGGCAGGGCAGTCATAGCAAGAATGAAGATTTTGCTTAGAAGTTAGTCTTTTTATACTGCGTGTTTGCGAAAAAATCAAAGAAGTTAGGTTAATTTTCTTTGTCGGCAAGCATCATTCGAAAAGGGGTCAGAAAGCCAAGAAAATTCAAAGTCACTGATTTTTTTAAAATTGGTCAAGTAATAGAGGATAAATTACTATTGTGTCCAAGTGGTCAAGATACAACTTACAGAGGTGGTCAACTTATAGAGGTCGTCTTCCATTGAGTACATGTGGTGCGTGTCCGGTCTATGAAAATGTGGTCAACTTCGGGACGTGGTCAACTTCGGGAGGTGGTCAACTGTGGAGGTTCTACTATATATATATATATATATATATATATATATATATATATATATATATATATATATATATATATATATATATATATATATATATATATATATATATATATATATATATATATATATATATATATATATATATATATATATATATATATATATATATATATATATACGTCATGAGAAATTAAACTTTATTGGAAACAGAATAGAAGGAAATGATAAAGAAGAAGTGACAAGATAAGCACAGTGATTTACTTGGGGTGAGAAACCAAGAGCCATGAATCCAGGCCTCCAAGACGACCCAGAGTTCGCTGGGAGGACAGCATTAGACAATGTCTGAAGGACCGAGGACTAGATTACAACCAGACCAGCAGGAAGACAACCGATAGGATAGTATGGTGCTCTCTCTGGCAAACTTCTACACCCCAGGGTAGAAGAGGAACGACTAAGTAACTAAGTAAGATTTAAGTTGGGAACAAATAAGAGATGAACGGCTGGTAGCTTGTCAGTGTAGCACCAAGGGAAGAGAATACAGCACATGTTGGAGATTACTATAACCACTGTTTCGTGTTGGAGATTACTGGAACTACTGTCACATGTGAAGAAAAGACTAATACTGATCTGCTTATAACTATCAATCAATCAATACAC
This sequence comes from Oreohelix idahoensis, assembly GCA_024509875.1. NCBI lineage: Eukaryota > Metazoa > Mollusca > Gastropoda > Stylommatophora > Oreohelicidae > Oreohelix > Oreohelix idahoensis. The sequence goes on along the minus strand of JAMPIV010015705.1, from coordinate 236,946 downwards.
GATAGCACCTCTAAGTGTGACATAATGTGGGCGTTCTCTTCTCCTCTCCGGCAGCGTTGAACTACATTTGTTGCGTGTACTGTATTAGGTGTATTATTCAATTGTTGGAATATTCTTTTTTTTTTTTTTTTCGTACGCCCGCTAATACTCGAGGCGAAATTACTTACTTACTTACTTAGTCGTTCCCCTTCTACCGTGAGGTGTAGAGGTTTGGAAGAGAGAGCGCCAGACCATTCTATCAGCTGTCTTCTTCCTGGCCTGGTTCCATTCTAGTCCTCGGTCCTTCAAAGATTGTCTAATGTTGTCATCCCAGCGGACTCTGGGTCGTCCTGGAGGTCTGGATCCCTGGCTCTTTGTTTCCCATGCTTGTCGTGGTAGCCGATCTTCTCCCATTCTGCAGACATGGCCAAACCATCTTAGTTGGGACTGTTCTATTTGGGTCTGCAGCGGATGGGATTTTAGGCCTTGACGAATCGTCTGGTTGCGGACCATGTCTCTTCTTGTTACTTCAACCACTTTCCTCAGATACCTCATTTCTGAGGTTTGGATCTGGCTTTTGTGGGTTGTAGTCATTGCCCACGACTCGCATCCATATGTCAAGACTGGGACATAGGTGGAGCGGTATACAGCCATCTTCGTTTTATTACCAACCTCTTTCTTGCTGAGGAATCCACGATTTATGGCCTGAAAAAAGTCTCCCAGCCGCTGCTTTTCGAGTGGCCAACTCTTCTTTGATGCCTCCCTTTCGGTCTATAATAGCTCCGAGATATTTAAAGTGGTCGACCTGCTCCAGGACCTGTTCTCCCAACTTAATCTGATGTTTTCTTTCTTCTCGTGATATCACCATGGATTTTGTTTTAGAGCTGCTTATGACAATCCCTCTCTTCTCCAGCTCTTCCTTCCAGACTTGCAGGTTGGATTGGAGATGTGCCTCTGATTTAGCAATCAGGGCAACATCATCAGCAAATGCCAGCTCTGAAATATAGACCTGTCTCATCTTCCAGTACCCCACTGAATACTTTCTTGTTCTCTCCTTACATGCCTTGATGACATCGTCCATAAGGAGTATGAAGAGGTAAGGTGATAGGATATCACCTTGTCTTACACCAGTGGTGGTCCTGAACTCTTCTGACTTATGGTTTGCTGTCCTCACATAATTTCTGCAAGACTTGTAGAAGCTCTGTATAGCATGAATCAGAGGTGCTGGAATATTCTTCCTTGCCAAACAGTCCCAAAGTTTGCTCCAGGGGACCCTGTCAAACGCCTTTTCCAGATCTATGAAACAAAGATGGATCTCACTCTTATACTCAAGGGCCTTTTCACTTAGCTGTCTGACCAAGTGCTTAAACCATTTCTGGTGTTATACCATCATGCCCTGCTGCTTTGCCCATCTTGATTTTCTCTAGTGCTGCCCTCAGTTCTTCCATCTTTATGTCATCTTCACCATCATTGGTTTCCTCTTCTGTGTCAGTGGTTATCATTTCTGATGCTTCATCATGCTCACCATCCAGGAGTTCTGAGAAATATTCTTTCCATCTTTCCATTACTTCCTTCGGGGCAGTAAGCAATTTGCCTTGCTTGTCCTTTATAAATTTGAGAGGGCATTGTTTTCCTTTCCTCATGTTCTTTAGGGTCTTATAGAACAATTTCTGGTTTTCTTGTGCATCTTTTTCTAGCTTTTCTCCAAATTCTTCCCAGGACTTCTGTTTTGCTGCTAGCACTTTGTTCTTTGCTTCTGTTCTGAGTGTCACATATTCTCTATATTTTTCCATTTGTCATGTTGTGTTTTTAGCTCCTAAGTATTGTTTCCATGCCATTTTCTTCTCTCTTATTTTCTCTTTGACTTCCTCTGTCCACCAAGGTGTCCTTTTTCTCTGGTTCCCAAGTCGGACTTCACCGCATGCTTCTGCAGCAGCTGTCTTTATGATATCCTTGAATTTATTCCAGAGGGTTTCCAAGTCATCAGGTCGTTCTTCTGTGTTGCTCCCTGCTGTAGCAATAAGCCCCTGATATCTGGTCTTAATTTCTGGCTCTCTCAGCTTGTAGGTCCTAATGCTCATTTCTCCTGCTCGTTTACTTGGTTTCTTGCGTGATGTTGGGCAGTTCCTAGGCTGAGCAACTCTTTCAGTTGTTCGCTTGATTGTTAGCAGGTAGTGATCACTTCCAATCTCTGGCCCCCTCCAGACTCTTGCATCTCGGACATATCTGAATGAGCTTCTCCGAACAATGAGGCGAAATTTCAGGTTATTATTAATGTCTAACCTGACATTGATTTTACGTGAGTATCCCTTTTCTTGTACAGAGACAGGTGTCCCTCGCCATTCAGGCAGATACTCGCCGATTTCGGAGGTACCTATTAGAGCTGGGTCGGCTAAGGAGCCGCCAATCCCTGGTCGACGACACTCCTTCAAATGTCCTCACCAGGTCTCGAGTTAATCCAGTCCAATTCCCGGTCGACGAAAAATCCTCAAATGCCGTCGCCCGGGTTTGATCCTAAAATCACCCGGTCGCCATAGCGGTGTTGTAACCACTACGCTAGCGCGGCTCCTTTGGAATATTCTAATTCCCTACCTTCCGACAGGTAATTGGTATTTTTCGTGTCAATGTTTACACTCCTTCCATTCATTTCGTGTTGTGTTTGTTTACCTGAGAGCTGATACCCATCAGCCCAGCCTGGCTAGCGAGGTCATTTTCGTGGAGTGGCCCCGTGTATAAACACAAGGAGTGCCGGTCAATTAGCGATCTGGTGGCGGGTACAGACACGAATGATATAAGGAAACTTTCGGACAACCTGGTTATGATCAGGATAAATGTAAGACGTTGCAATGTAAACATTACCAAGAATTGCCGGACTCGTAGCAACTCATATACGGAGGATGACTGTTTGAAATTTTCAAACGCCTGAGTCATACATAATACTACATGAGGAAAGGTTTTCATAACATGAACTTTGAATGTATTGGCTGGCATTTGAGGAGCGAATAAACAATTGCTTTGATTGGGAGTTTCGTCGAAAATGCCAGGTGGAAGCTTGGGCCGGGAACCTACGATATAACGTAGAAGAAGTTTGACATACAGCACTGCATTCCAGAAATCGTCAACGTAGACAGCTCGGACATAGCCACATAAAAGAATAGAGTTGGATTCTGAATTTATAGGACCGGGAAAATGTATTAAGAGCATCTCTGTCCATCAGTAGAAGCTCGCCAATATTAATACGGAACCCGGAATTCTACAGGACCACTCACAAGTCACAGAGGGATTCTGAAATAGAAATAATACCCCAGACGTGTGTTCGATGCATCTGTGTTAAGTTGCCAAGACTATTCTACTGAGCAAGAAATCTATCATTCCTATTGGAGAAAAGGTGAAGGTAAAGGAACCCGTTACACGCCCATTGAGGCATATTGGGAATATGGTGTTAGGCTCATATTATCTTGACCGTAGGCACACAAGGGGTGATGTGGTCGGCATCACGCCGATGCCTTAACCTTCCCAGAGTTGCTCTGGTACCCATTTGGGGCTGGGTCGACCCAAGAGCCGTTTGTGGCCTAAAAAATTCCCGCCTCATTTGGGGATCGAACCATAGACCACAGCGCTAGGAAGCCCGTGTACTAACCATTATGCTACCGCGGCTCCATATTGGAGGAAGCTGTAAACAAAAAATTTTATACTGTGAATTTGACGTGTTAGTGGTGTTTGTCACGGATTTGACTGTTAATTTAATTTTACCAACACGTCCCATTTTTCTTACTCTTTTAATGTTCTGGTTTCCTCGATTTTTTTGCACTTTCAGTTTTCCTTTCTTCCAGATTTTACCTGCGCAGCCCATTATTTCCCTCTCAGACCCCACCCGCGGTTTTATTTTGTTCTGGCCTTCATTATAAATTCAACACTTGGTCAGTAGTGGTCAGTACGATAATATTACCTAAGCTGCAATGATAATATTACCTGTGTTGTCTGACTAGGGGAAACGCGTGTGGCTCGTAACAGGTTTGATCTCCAGCGAGAAATAGTTTCTTTCGAGCATAAATGTTACAGAAGAATTTTGCGCATTTGCTATAAAGAGCACAAAACAAATGTCTATGTTAGAGAGAAGATAAACACCTATGCAGGCCATCAAGAACCACTTTTGTCAATAGTGAAACGTCGAAAGCTTGCCTGGTTTGGGCATGTAACTCGTCATGACTCCCTTTCGAAAACGATCCTCCAGGGAACAGTCGAAGGTAAACGGAGAAGAGGAAGGCAAAGAAAATCTGGGCTATAACATACAGGACACGGTTTTTGTCCACACTTGTACGCTGTAGTGAGAGCGGAGGACAGTTGCTGATGCTTCCACCATGGAGAAAATACGTTTCTGGGTTGAGATGATGATGAGATGAAGCGAACCGCTGGCCTACTACAGTCGGTAGCGGGAGCAAGGGGAGACAAAACTCACGTCCGTTCTGAGATTTTTGTTGTGGCCCTCACAGAATAATATTATGTCATATGTAGGAAATTTTCTCGCGGTTCTTGTCTCTGATGTAGTCTCTAGAAATAACTTTTATCTCACTCATGATTACGTTATACGCCGTACATCCGTGGGAACACGCGATGAGGTTTAGCGTCTCTGGTAGACTATAAATATAGATAGGTTTTCTCAGTCAAGCACATTCGTAAATTTTTCCTGCCTGTAGAAGACCAAATGAGACAGGCAGATGTTAGCACAACAGAACTAGATTGTGTTGCCTATTCTCGTCATCTCGGGGTAAGTAGATATCTTTTATAATATATATATAGTCATGTTAGCTTTTATATATACCTGATAGGAGTGTGACTTGAATTATTTTAGGTGATTTCTCCCGGTAATTAGTTCAGTGATAATGTAGCGCCGTCTACCGCCTTAGTTAACGGGTGCTTAAGCAGTAGGTGTCTCCCGGTGTTATTGTTTACAATGGGTTAATGGTAAACTTACGTTAACAGATACTTACTAGGCGAAAGAACCCCATAGTCCGTTCAGTGCTTACCTTTGAGTTAAGAGTAGGCTAAAGCTGTGATTACTTTAAGGAAATGTCAGTGGTGTAAGTTATTCACTTAAAACTGAATAGTGATGTGCGGGCACTATAACACTGAATTATAAGAGGTAGTCACTTATTACTTTCTGATAGAAACTTCTAGTGGTTGTGTGGATTAATATATGCCTACTTGTATAGTAAGACACCAGTTTAGAACTTTCACGGCAATCCAGAAAACAGCCAAAAGCCAGAGATATAATTATACCTTATGTTTAAGTCACAGCTGTATTATTATAGCAATAACATTGTATTTTCCATGTATTCAATTTTGGGAGGGTATTACTTTTCCTTTTTTGTGTATCGACCCCAAGGGGCGCATACCATTTATTATGTAATGTCTAATGCTGTATTTTATGCAGATTCACTTAATGTTGTAAGATGAATCACATATCCACTCAGCTGGGACTACAGGGTTAGGAGTAGATTTTGCTGACAGGTACATGTGTGTACAAGATATATTAGACTATGCGGGTGCATGCTGATAATTGATAGAGTGGAAGTAACAGGAGGGCGACTCACATGGATAAAGACAGCTCGAGACTATCATAGCAATGATTAAAATAATTATACATCCCAAAGTGGGGCACAACTGTTTAATATAACGTTATTGTAATTTTATTGTTTGCTCGATATAAAGGTTGTCTGTTTTGGGTCTCAGTTTTAGGATACCCCACTGCTATCGCAGGATTCCAGTCAGGCGAAGAACGCAACCATTCTCTTCGATCTCGCGGTTTCTGAAAGCAATTAGCACCACGAGTTGTCACCCATACCTGAAGTACAACCCTTTATCAACGCCCATCCCTCTAATGGGAAATGAGCTCACGCAGTGCATAACGAGCCATATCAATTCTGAAGTCGTATTTGGCAGTAGTGGTTTCCTACTCGCCTCTTGATCACCAGTCAGAGCATAGTGGCTTCCAGCATATATATCAGCGCAGCGTCTTCAGTAGAATTGAAAACACCAGACTGTGTGCTTAAATGGAGCACTCAGTCACAAATAAAAGTTCAAGCCAGCCAAACCGGATTTAACATCAAGTACGCAGACCTAATTTTTTTCACGCGCTGGATAATAGCGCAATGGACCATTTGTCCTAAATTGACCTCGTCTTGTGTGTGTCATTCAAAACCCCGCACGTATTAGCGGTCAGCCGAATATAGACAGTCATCCACAACCTATCTCGTTATTAGGGTGTAACCAACGGTGCATGGATAGTGCCTACAGTAGACGTATTAGTGTATTCCATCCCCTATGGAGGATATATACATATAAAGACACTAACTGGAGTTATTGAATATAGTTCCCCAAAAGCGGAAGGATTGAGAACTTTGTTTATTTATTTCTCAGGTGTTCTACAGCAGGGTTTTATGTTGGTGGTTTGTGTGTCCGTTGGTGTTTAATTGGATTTTGTCAACTTGATGTGAATATTGATGCCTTTTCTTATATTGTTGCGCTGATATACATTATTTTCATATATTTTTTTTTCAAGAACCTTTAATAAATTTTACTCATTTATTAACGCGCTGTTCACGACCGTTCATCCATACTTAATATTGCAAGCTCTTACTATGGTATCTATTTGACAAGAGAAAAGAGAGAGAGCGGGTAGTGCTTAGACTATATAAGTGTATTGAGGCTTGGGGAGAGAGATAATTTTAATGAATCCTCTTCCAGGTTGGTCTCAAGTTCACCCTATTTACACATTATCCATGTGTAATCTATAAATTTGTCAGTTCACTCTCATTGTCGATTTTCACTACAATTGTCTAACTCGACAAATACTCTACAACATTAACTCAACCACGACAGTGTTAAAGATTCATACTAGGCTGACAAACTCAGCATGTGAAAAGGATACATTCCTGAACGACCACAGCAAACGCTAGTGACTGCTTCATGCTAGTTCTCACGGAAGAACCAAAATCGGGGGTAACCCCAGACTCCCAATGGAGCAGGGAGTGCGTGATGATTACATCAACTTGTGAATAGTTGTATATTATCATTTGGTGAATGCGTAGTTATTTTTACTTTTCTAGCGTTTCCATTGGTCCGAGGGAAAGCTAGGGTATGCGTAGGAAGGGAATCCGCGGGGGCGGTTCGCTTGTATATATTGAGATAGAAAATTGCGGGCAAGTTCTCTATCGTAAGAAATAATTGTCAGCCGTCAGACTTCGTATTATCGTCTCCACTGTGGGAAAACAGCGATAATCGGTATGTAGTAATTTTATTATCGTTTTACTTATTAGAGGGTTCTTTGAGAAATTCGCCCGTAGTTAACTTCTTCGGGGATATTAACTTTTAAGTTTTAAAAACGATAGTGCCATCCATTAGCATCTTTGAAGAACGATGTAAATGCAACAGTGTGCTTATTCTTTCTATGATTTTGGCAGTAGATAGGAACGTGTGAAGTTATAAGCTACACGTGTGCTCATAGTTGTAGCATGTTATGTAAAACCACCATTTATTCCTGTGTATTTACAAACGTAATTTTATTTGGAACTCGATTGTGTGTACTAAATTTTATTGTGCCTTAAATGTAAGAAATGCAGTCGGAGAGTATAGATGTATGTTATAAGTGGATTATACTGCTTAGAGGAGTAAACTATTCCTATAGCGAGATTTCATTTAAATTGACGCTTAAGTAGGAAACCGCATGGGTAAATGTTAAAAAGGAGGCCACGGGATTTCGGACAAAGGATTTCCTAGTTTGAATATTTGGACACGTGGGTAGCCACGCGTAACAAATAGATAAGAGGCAGACAAGTCGGGAAATTTCTGTTTACTTACCTGGCAGATTATAGTTGAGAGAGAGAGGGGGAAGGAGTGAGAATGAAGAGACCCGGGGAATAGAAATATTTTATGTATCGGTTTTTTCAGAACGAGAGAAGGGGAGTAGGAGGAGTGAGATTTAAGTGCCACGTCGGTAATATTATTTTTTGTATTGTTGTACATGACGAGTGCTACGTGGGTAGTATTATTGTATGTATTGTTGTACATGACGAGAGAAGTACTGAGTAAGGGAGTTATAAAAATTAATGGGTTAGAGATGCGTTATGTTGGAGTTGTTATACAATAGACGCATTTTCTTTTAATTTCAGCGAGTCACGGCGAAACAGTGGGGGAGCATAATTTTGTCAAATAAAATTATCCACGGCAAAAAGACATATCTCAGGGTCAGAGTACTCGAGTTATCGTCAGGAGCAAAAGAACACAACCTAAATGGTCTATTGCAGTGAAGTTCAATTCTTCAGCGAGACTGGTTTCAATTGCGTACAGCCGGAAATCAAGGCTGTGGTTTTTCCTATAACTCCGGAGCGGGTTAAAAGAGGGAAGCTATTCAGCAGCAGAGAAGTTTGTCGACAGTTAATCAAGTACCTCATGCTTGACGCCAGAACTTCATCATCATCACCCATTTCAGGAACAGGTGACAGGGTTACCATACCTGGGTCTTGAAAGTAATGAGAGAAGGGCGTAACGGAGACGCCGCATCATCAGTCGTCAAGTGTTAGAGAGACACTGAGACCGAGAGAGAGAGAGAGAGAGAGGGAGGGAGAGAAGGAGGGAGAAAGTAGACAGGACCAGTAGGGTCTGTTCATTCTCCATTTGAAGGATAGACACTGAGCCATTGTGTTACTCCAAGTCTATTATTTTAGCATCTCCTGTGGTGTTAGTTAGCGGCGCATATCGCCTACCTAGTTGGAAGCTGTGTAGAAGTTTCGTTGAGGAAGAGTCAACCAGACTGAAACAGTAGAATCTTATTTTGTTAGAGAGTGGAGGCTAAAGTGGACAGCCCCCCACAATAGTAGAGTTATTTTTAATCACTAATCATTTTATTGTTCCTCAGCAGGGTGAACGAAAGAGTGAATGTGATTTGGGGTTTTTTCTAGTGTCTATCAATGTACTTGTTACGTTGTTTTTTTTCAGGCCGTGCAACAGTGCACGCTAATTTTTTGTAATTGATGTATGAAGAACTTTAATGATTTCTGTGTGTAAATAAATTTATCTATAATATATTTACTGGATCAGCTTCTACCCTTTACTATACTTACTCTATGTTGTCTGTATAGTGGTGTCTGTGGTCGTTTTTATACACCTTATCTCCTTGTATTTAAAGGTAGTCAGAGGAGGGTGAGATTATAGCCTTTCTGAAGTCACGAAGCGGCAAGGGCGAGTCAAAACCTGGTTCTATCCCTTGAGCCAATAGTCTCATCTGTCCACAGGCATGTCATTTTCCATCTAAATTCTATCTTCTCAGACTTTCTCATACTAGGGTCTTGCTTTCATTCAGGCAAACTCTAATAAACTTAAAACCACTTCGTGACAGGTACAAGCCACTGCCGCTTTCCAATCTCAAATATGTCCTTAAATTAATTGACACACTGGTGATTTTTCATCCCATGCCCTGGGTGATTTGATATACGCTCAGGGAGAGTAAAAAATCAGAGAAAGCAAATGGCTAACGGACAGCGGGAAAAGGCGCCTGATTAATACCAGGCAAACAAATATTTAGCAGCGGAATTTGTTCTTTTATTCCCTCTAAAGTTTGTGGTACCAGTACGAGGCGACCCGACTATTTGCGGTACGACCCGGAGAGACCATTTGCTGTACTACTAGTTTGTGGTTCGAAGCTTGAGATCGACACTTGAAGATTCTTGCCTTGACCAGGAGAGGTTACTTCCTGAACTGATCTGGAAACGTACCCCTCACCACAGAGACGAATCTACGGAAAAGCAGCATCGGCACTTCAACATTTTGGCAAGTCCCATTTTTAACAGGCCAAAACCAAAGAACTGTATTCCAGTCCTAAAACATAGTTTCAATGACGAAACGTATTTTTTCATAATAACCGGTCATATTTATTTACATTTGTTTCAAAGTAATTGATCATTAAATTTGTATATGTTGATTTTGACAAAGTCATAGCTGAATTAATTATTACCGAGCGAACTGCACACGCGTGAATCCGGATTTTAATATTTATAGTTATATCTACATCTAAAGAGCCATTAAGAACAGTAATAATAATAATGATAAGAGGAATTTCGCTGAATTAAATCAGCTGGGGGCTTGAACGAGGCTAAATCATACAAACTACAGATTCGCAAAATGCAGCGGGTCAGTTAACGTGCACAGACCCATTCAGCATTGTTCTTGACTTCTGAAATATCTTGTGAACATTTCCTCGAGGTAGAAGCATCAGTATCCTTCTATCTGCAACTCTGCTAAGAGTAATCTTGTGCGAAGGTAGACACCTTTGAAGACCGACATGAGATACTCTAGGTTTTTGGGCCACTGTTTTAACGTGCGCAACTTGCACACGGGAGATCCTTTTTTTTTCCACCCTTATCTGAGAAGGCTAGGCATCCGATCTCACTACCCAGGAGACAAGGGGGGAGCATGACATCATTAGGACCACTGGTTCTGAAAAAAATGTCCATAAATTATATTCCCTCAACTGGGAATCGAACCCGATTTTACTTATCATTTTCATTTCTATCACCAGCTCTCTTCTCCTTCTATAAGTTTGTGTGTGTGTGTTTTTCTATCTCTGCATGTTTTACCATGGGGGATTCCAGAACAAGGACTGTTAGGTAATGTCTGTCAACAGGTTTCCTTAGTGCGTGTTCAATCCATCGCCAGCTTCTTCTTCTCATTTCTTATTCCACTCGTACTTGTCTGGTTTTTGTCATTACTTTACATTGATGACCTTCCATTTAATCACAGGCGTACTATAAAAAAAAGGGGGGGGGGGGGTACTCCCTGGGTGATAGTCAGGAAAGGGGTATTATAGAGATAGGGATTGTGCCAATATAAATGTTGAAACCAAATAAAACATTCCGGAACCAATACCCCCACCGTCAACAAAATCAGGGAAATTCAAGTTTCGTTTAACGTTTAATGAAACAGTTGGCAAAACGCGTAGAACGTAATCATGTATAAATTACTACAGATAAATACATCATGTAGCACTGCATTCAAATTGTACACGTGTCTGGCGTAGTCTCATAGACAGCGGACATTGCTGAATGCAGCAGCCTTCAGATATAAAAAATAAAAACAGGAATTGACACGTCATTTATTACGGTTATATTTCTACCACGTGTACTATTCGGTCTCATTATCAATTTTCTGTTTGCTCTTTTTTGGGGGGGGGGGGGGGGCGCAAGGGGCCACGACTGCAGCTGCCCCCCCCCCCCTCTCTTTGCAGGAAGTCTGAAGAAGCAATCACATGCTCTTACAGTGGAGGTTTATGTAACAGTCTCTTTTACATGACGAGGTTGCCACGAAGCGTAGTGACGAGCTGGAGTTTGTGTTCTTGGGCCAGGTGTGTAACGTTGGTTGCTATGAGCCCGTGCTTGTTGTTGGAATTCTGTGATGTCGTATATCTATCTATCTATCTATCTATCTATCTATCTATCTATCTATCTATCTATCTATCTATCTATCTATCTATCTATCTATCTATCTATCTATCTATCTATCTATCTATCTATCTATCTATCTATCTATCTATCTATCTATCTATCTATCTATCTATCTATCTATCTATCTATCTATCTATCTATCTATCTATCTATCTATCTATCTATCTATCTATCTATCTATCTATCTATCTATCTATCTATCTATCTATCTATCTATCTATCTATCTATCTATCTATCTATCTATCTATCTATCTATCTATCTATCTATCTATCTATCTATCTATCTATCTATCTATCTATCTATCTATCTATCTATCTATCTATCTATCTATCTATCTATCTATCTATCTGCCTCTTGGCCTTACCCGTTCTCCGAAAACATGTCTTCTATTGGTGTAGGCGCATAGTGGTTCCTTATCGGGTTCATTCTCGTGAGATGGCTAAACCACTTAATTTTCGACCTTTCTATAAACTTGATGCCGGATGCAGTTACCACAATTTTTCTGATGTCATCTTTTCTGGTTCTTTCTCTTGTGGTAACTGTCGTGGAATATTCTAATCCACATATATAAATTATTGGTTAAATATTAAGCCTAACAAATAAAATTAATAAAGAAAAGAGCAATGGTAAATAACAGTGCTGTCACAAAGACTGTACTCGAAATCCCCTTGTTTTCTACTGCGTAAGCAAATTGTAACGTTTCACGTTGATATTAAAGGCCTTCTGCAACATACACGCGTTTCCCAAACACACAATAAAATGTGCTGCCTTTCTAAGAAAAACCTTGAAATATGCAAGTTGACCTAAATTTTAAATTCCATTCATGTCTTTTTCTACACTGCGTTACCAAAACGAACGAGACAGATGGACAAAAGGATAGCGGGAAGGGAGAGGCAGAAAGCCGAACACTAAACACGCTTCGCGCGATACACAAATGCTGCCATCACGCGTGTAAGACTACAAGCACTAACTTTTTCGGACGGACAGTGATAAATTCACTACCATTCCCAGAGTTAGGTTTTAAAATCATAAAAAACGCTTATTAGGAAAGATAACAATAGATGGGCTTACGGTTGAAAACATAACAGTACCCAGACAGCACATCTTCGAAACAGGAGGTAGAAAATACATATTTTGAACGCAGCCACGTAGCTCTTTTAAATTTGGATATTTGGGTTCCTTAGGGTTTGCTGACAAAGAATATGTAAAACGTTACGCAAATAGTCTAGGAATTAACAAGTTATAACCAAAATAAAATATTGGGGATGCCTGACAGCATGAAATCATTTCTGCTCATAAAATTTTTTTTATAACATGTTTGAAAAAACCTTGCGTTACAGAAATAGCCTACCATGTAAACTCCAAATTGATTGGAGCGCAACAAATGAAAGACGAACCACGATTGGTCGGACTATAAATACTATCTTGGTTGTTAGGGAGACGTAGAAAGGTAACATTTTTTCAAACACTTGTCGAAACGTGGCCTCATTGGCTAGACTCGCTGATATACTCACTTAGGAGCGTTAGTTCGAGACCACTAGTGCAAATAATCTTGATAAAGCAACAGTGCGTTGAAGCCAGCTCATGGTTTGTTAAATAAAAGCCTGGAACATAAGCAGATGGGAATTTGTGCCAGTAATTGTGCCAGAATTCATTGCTAATCAACGTATCTGTGTTTATTTCCATGAAATTGTGGTAAGCTTGAACCATTCAGTATCTTTTAATGAAAATTGAATGTAAATTGTTAATTTATGCCTGTATATATATGTGTAGTTCAGTGGCAAACAGGAGATAAAGCCTATAATGCTCCAGCCTGAACAGAGGGTGTCGGAGGGAAGTAAAACGGCATGGAATGGCCAAATAGTACACTGACACCTGGATGATTGATTAGACAGAAATAATGCTGGAAGTGCAGAGGCGTAGTGACCATTAAGGAGGGTAATGCTGGTATAAAGTATTTCAGATGAAGCTGACAGTTGGCCTAACGCTCTGAACTCAATGTTTGTGTTGTATTGTGTTCAGTGTAGAACTAGAGTATCAATTAGTTATGAAGTAGAAGGTATATCCTTCTTGTTTTCAGGGACCGTGGTCTTGATGGTACTGAGCAGCACCTGGTCAGAGCTTTGCTGAATCCAGAGTCGGACAGCATACTCCTTGGTCCATTTAGCTATCAGTGAGGTGTCTCCATAGCCCAGAGGAGAATTCGAGCAGAGGAGTCCTTTCCTGCCGCCATCACTCAAGATAAGCTGACTTGGCCAGCTGAGCTCAACATTATGTCCCCACATCTTGAAATGACTTTGTAAAAATCACCTTAAGAGGGGAATTTAATTGTCTTAATATCAGGAACTGAGAACATCTCCAATACTAGTCCCTAAAGACAAACTATTGAAGTCATGATGACAAATACCAACAGAGCTTGAACAAAACAAAACCAGTATTACCTCATTTTACCACTACACAACTGACACACATAGGATATTTTTAATAATATATGTCACTACAATATTCATATTAATCCATTCTGTACATAACTTGTAATGAAAATTGATTGTGATTCCTGGTTCCTTTGTAATTGAATCAGGACACATATTCATTCATATCAGCAATGAATACATATTGTTATTTGAAAAGTTATCAGTGACTCCTTAAGATATCCTTTAGAGTGTTATATGTATGTGAGTGTCCCAGTGTTGTCAAGTATAGTGGAATAAATTAAATTGTTTATCTGTCTGTTGTTGTTTTGACTTACACTTCATCCTACACATACCCTAGACACATAACGTAGTCATCACACTATTGCAGAATAATTCTGACTGAGATATATAGATATGTGGTAGCAAGTAAGGTTATCTATAATACACTACTCTTAATAGATATAGATACCTTCACAGCTGATCTCAGTCAGTACACTAAGTCCCCTATAAATATTTATAACATCCCACTTCACCACATATATTGGGGTCTCGCTCTTGGGATTTTGAATCTTTCCCTATTAAAAATATTGGGGGTAATTCACTTCAGGGAATATAAGAATTAAAAGGTATCCTTGGGTGGAATTAAATAAGGTTGAGCTCACGGTGCCTGTGTTGTCCATTATATATATTTAGAATTTGAATTGTTGGTTAGACATTGTAGAAATTTACCTGATAGAAAATGGCGGACCTGGCCAAGTTTCGATCTGCTGCTGTACAGACTGCAAAAGAGTTAGGATTAGATGGGCAAGTTATGGTTGCCTATGTTACTACGGAATGTGACAAATTTATTGAACGCGAAGAAAGAAGGTTTGAAGCCGAAAGAAAGTTAGAGGCTGAAAGGGAAATTAAGAGGTTGCAGATTGAGGCTGACAAAGAGGCTAAAGCATTGGAAGCCGAGGAAAGAAGGCAGGCTGCAGAAAGGGAAGAGAAGAAATTAGCTGCAGAAAGGGAAGAGAAGAAATTAGCTGCAGAAAGGGAAGAGAAGAAATTAGCTGCAGAAAGGGAAGAGAAGAAATTAGCTGCAGAAAGGGAAGAGAAGAGATTAGCTGCAGAGAGGGAAGCAGAAAAGGAGGAGAAAAGATTACAAAGGGAACATGAATTACGACTAAGGGAGTTTGAGTTTCAAGGCCATGTTCCTGAAAATGGTGCCAGTCCCTTTGCCTCTGATGCTACGGTTACTCAGGGAGCCTCAACCTCAGCTATGAACTTTCATTTAGATCATTTTGTTGAGAAAGACGATGATATTGAGAGCTATATAAATAGATATGAACTATTAGCTACCACGTATGGGTTAGAGAGAGAAAGGTGGAGCTTAAAGTTATCTCAGGGACTTCGTGGGGCAGCTTATGAAGTTTTTGCAAAAATGAGCAGAGGTGATCAGGAAAATTATGACATGCTAAAGCAGGCTCTTTTGTTAAGGTATGAAAAGAATGCAGAATTTTATAGGAAAAAATTTAGGAATGCTAAACTACTGTCAGGTGAAACATATCACCAGTTCTCTGCACGAATAGAGACATACTTGGAGAAATGGACTTCTCTGGGGAAAACCCAAGATCTTAAGGAAATGGTCCTTATAGAGCAACTAAGAGAGTCCATGGCTCCAGACCTGAGAAAGTTTCTCATGGAACAAGGTGCAGAGAGGCTGGGTGAGTTGCTAAATGTTGCTGAAAGGTATCAAGCAGCTCAAGCAGAGGTAACAGGTAATAAAAAGAAACAAGTGGATAACTTTAGGGCACCACAGAACTTTAATAAATTTGATCCTAAGGATCAAAACAAAGGTAAGCACCAATTTGATAGGCCACGGTATGAAAATAAAAATAAATTCCCACAATTCGATGAAAGGAAATATGATGAAAGAAAATCTTTCAACCAAGGAAAAAGGTGGTGTAAAAATTGTCAAATGGACAATCATGACACTGACCGTTGCAGAAGGAAACCTGTGTATATGGCAACCCTTCAGGTCAGGTCGACCTCAAGACAGGAGGAGGATATTATGTTAGATACCACTCCAGAAGAGATGAGGAAGGCACAGGCTGGGGATAAAACACTCAAGCCTTGTTTCAGAAAATTGTCAACTTGTCATACAACTCCAGGCAAGGGAGATTTTTACATGAAAAACAAGTTGATGTATAGGAAGACTGGAGCTAGATCCAAAGGTCACGGACAGCTGGTACTTCCTAAAAGATATAGGGCAGACTTAATAAGGAGCCTACATGTGAAACCAGATGGGGACCATGAGAAAATAGGTACCATCATTCAAAAGGTGGCTCACAATTATTATTGGCCCAAAGCAAGATGGGACATTGAGAATTTTGTAGAAAGGTGTAGCATAGCACATGAGGGAACACCCACAAGTGGGAACATGGATCAGGACCTGGACACGCCACGGGGCAAAATTAGGCCTGATAATAAAAAGAGATATAAATTTGATAAAGTGGACCAAATGGAATGGGAAGCCCCTTTTCACGGACAAGCTTCACTTAACTGTTTTACAATGGCCACTATGCGGAGAGTGCAAAAAGATGTCTTACCCCAGGATAAGCCGAAAATCCCTCAATCGGACTTAAACAAACTGGAGGAAGAGGATGTAGAGAGGAAATCTCTCATCAAGAATTTTAAGAGGGGAGAAAGCCCCAAAAGAAAAATTGGTAGCGGTCGTTTTGTGAATGATAATTCTGGGAGGAAAAATCATCACTATAAAGCTTCGAGTGGAAGAGACCATACCGGTGCATGGACAAATAGGTCCACACAATTAAAGGTCCATATGTAGCTATGTTAAGAACGTGGACTGATGAAAAGGCAGAGGAAAACATTACATCTTCATACCAATATGTGAATGAGCTGACCACTCGGTTAAAAACTGGCTGGAAACTTGCCAATGAAAATTTGAAACAAGCCAGGAAGAAACATGCTGCCTATTATAACAGGAAGGCGAAAGACAGAAATTTGGCTGTGGGAGAGAAAGTACTGCTTCTTTTGCCTGGGAGTCAGAATAAGTTACAAATTGGATGGCAGGGTCCATATACAGTTTTAGAGAAGGTATCTAGAACAAATTATAAGATAGATAAGAAGGGGAAAGAAAAAATCTATCATGTGAATCTCCTGAAGAAATATTTGGAAAGAGAACATCAGGAAGAGACACACTTGTTGACCTTGTCCATCGCCATGGAGATGAAAAAGGAACCACTTTCATCATTTGAATATCCATTACACCCCTGTGAGACAGCAGCACAGGTGAAAATCAGTACACATTTAACGAAAACTCAGAAAGAGAGAGTGCAACAGGTTCTAAATAATCATGCAGAGGTGTTAACAGACCGACCAGGACATACAAACCTATTGGAATATGATATGAAACTAATAGACTCCACACCTGTCTGTATGAAACCATATTCGATTCCGTTTGCTAAGGAGAAAGCTTTGAAGGAAGAGATAGACTATCTATTGAAGGAAGGAATTATTTCACACAGTGAATCTTCGTATAGTTCCGGTGTTGTACTCTTAAGGAAGCCCTCTGGAGAACATAGACTCTGTATAGATTACAGGAGACTGAATGCTATTACAGAAGGACAGGTGGATCCATTGCCGGATACAAATCAGCTGTTTGCCAGGCTAAATAAAGCTAAATATTTCTCAAAAGTGGATCTGAGTAAAGGATACTATCAGATTCCAGTAAAGCCTGAGGTTAGACCATACCTAGCTTTTAGTACCTCAGAAGGACACTATGAGTTTAATAGATTGCCATTTGGATTGAAGAATGCGCCTAGTGTCTTCTCTAGAATGATGAGAAAATTATTGGATCCTCTGAATAATCCCTGTATAACAAATTTTATGGATGATATCCTTATAGCAACAGAAACATTTGAGGAACACATTGACTCTCTGAACATGCTGTTTGATCGACTTAGGGAGGCAAATTTAACAGCCCGACCAACCAAATGTTGCGTTGGATGTAAAGAATTGGAATTTTTTGGGACACACAGTTTATCAGGGAAACATGACCCCTGACCCAAAGAATTTAGAGAAACTACAGAAAGCCCCGAGACCACAAACCAAGAAGGACGTGAGATCCTTTGTCTCATTATGTGGTTTCTACCAGAAGTTTATCAAAAACTTTAATTCCATATGTGCACCGTTAACTGAATTGACACGTAAAGGACATCCAGATCGCATTACATGGACACCACAATGTGAAATGACTTACCAAGAATTGAAGGAAAAGCTCACAAGTAAACCCATTTTAAAATTACCTGACTTAAGTCAAGAATTCATAGTAAGGACGGATGCAAGTAATATTGGGCTGGGTGCAACTCTACTACAGAGATCTGATGCATTGGATGGAGAATTAAGCCCAGTGGCATATGCTAGCAGAAAGTTGAATAAAGCTGAAATCAACTACTCAACTAGCGAAAAAGAATGTCTTGCAGTAATATGGGCGATAAAGAAATTCAATATTTATCTATATGGGAAGGCATTTAAGTTGCAAACAGATCACAAACCTTTATCGTTTCTAGCACAGGCTAAGCATGAGAACTCCAGGTTACTCCGATGGTCTTTACTTTTGGCTCCATATAATTTTAGCATTGAGTATATATCTGGAAAAACCAATTTGGGAGCGGATTTTTTAAGCCGCCATCCGTGTGATGAGAATCACCGTAAACCCCAGAAATAATAATAAATTTCTCTATGTGTATATAGAATA
Organism: Oreohelix idahoensis; assembly: GCA_024509875.1. Lineage (NCBI taxonomy): Eukaryota > Metazoa > Mollusca > Gastropoda > Stylommatophora > Oreohelicidae > Oreohelix > Oreohelix idahoensis. Next base: position 218,291 of record JAMPIV010015705.1, on the reverse strand, counting down.
AAGGACTGACATATAATGTCTGTTTTAAGAGGGGAGGTGTCGTGGAATATTCTAATCCACATATATAAATTATTGGTTAAATATTAAGCCTAACAAATAAAATTAATAAAGAAAAGAGCAATGGTAAATAACAGTGCTGTCACAAAGACTGTACTCGAAATCCCCTTGTTTTCTACTGCGTAAGCAAATTGTAACGTTTCACGTTGATATTAAAGGCCTTCTGCAACATACACGCGTTTCCCAAACACACAATAAAATGTGCTGCCTTTCTAAGAAAAACCTTGAAATATGCAAGTTGACCTAAATTTTAAATTCCATTCATGTCTTTTTCTACACTGCGTTACCAAAACGAACGAGACAGATGGACAAAAGGATAGCGGGAAGGGAGAGGCAGAAAGCCGAACACTAAACACGCTTCGCGCGATACACAAATGCTGCCATCACGCGTGTAAGACTACAAGCACTAACTTTTTCGGACGGACAGTGATAAATTCACTACCCTTCCCAGAGTTAGGTTTTAAAATCATAAAAAACGCTTATTAGGAAAGATAACAATAGATGGGCTTACGGTTGAAAACATAACAGTACCCAGACAGCACATCTTCGAAACAGGAGGTAGAAAATACATATTTTGAACGCAGCCACGTAGCTCTTTTAAATTTGGATATTTGGGTTCCTTAGGGTTTGCTGACAAAGAATATGTAAAACGTTACGCAAATAGTCTAGGAATTAACAAGTTATAACCAAAATAAAATATTGGGGATGCCTGACAGCATGAAATCATTTCTGCTCATAAAATTTTTTTATAACATGTTTGAAAAAACCTTGCGTTACAGAAATAGCCTACCATGTAAACTCCAAATTGATTGGAGCGCAACAAATGAAAGACGAACCACGATTGGTCGGACTATAAATACTATCTTGGTTGTTAGGGAGACGTAGAAAGGTAACATTTTTTCAAACACTTGTCGAAACGTGGCCTCATTGGCTAGACTCGCTGATATACTCACTTAGGAGCGTTAGTTCGAGACCACTAGTGCAAATAATCTTGATAAAGCAACAGTGCGTTGAAGCCAGCTCATGGTTGTGTTAAATAAAAGCCTGGAACATAAGCAGATGGGAATTTGTGCCAGTAATTGTGCCAGAATTCATTGCTAATCAACGTATCTGTGTTTATTTCCATGAAATTGTGGTAAGCTTGAACCATTCAGTATCTTTTAATGAAAATTGAATGTAAATTGTTAATTTATGCCTGTATATATATGTGTAGTTCAGTGGCAAACAGGAGATAAAGCCTATAATGCTCCAGCCTGAACAGAGGGTGTCGGAGGGAAGTAAAACGGCATGGAATGGCCAAATAGTACACTGACACCTGGATGATTGATTAGACAGAAATAATGCTGGAAGTGCAGAGGCGTAGTGACCATTAAGGAGGGTAATGCTGGTATAAAGTATTTCAGATGAAGCTGACAGTTGGCCTAACGCTCTGAACTCAATGTTTGTGTTGTATTGTGTTCAGTGTAGAACTAGAGTATCAATTAGTTATGAAGTAGAAGGTATATCCTTCTTGTTTTCAGGGACCGTGGTCTTGATGGTACTGAGCAGCACCTGGTCAGAGCTTTGCTGAATCCAGAGTCGGACAGCATACTCCTTGGTCCATTTAGCTATCAGTGAGGTGTCTCCATAGCCCAGAGGAGAATTCGAGCAGAGGAGTCCTTTCCTGCCGCCATCACTCAAGATAAGCTGACTTGGCCAGCTGAGCTCAACATTATGTCCCCACATCTTGAAATGACTTTGTAAAAATCACCTTAAGAGGGGAATTTAATTGTCTTAATATCAGGAACTGAGAACATCTCCAATACTAGTCCCTAAAGACAAACTATTGAAGTCATGATGACAAATACCAACAGAGCTTGAACAAAACAAAACCAGTATTACCTCATATTACCACTACACAACTGACACACATAGGATATTTTTAATAATATATGTCACTACAATATTCATATTAATCCATTCTGTACATAACTTGTAATGAAAATTGATTGTGATTCCTGGTTCCTTTGTAATTGAATCAGGACACATATTCATTCATATCAGCAATGAATACATATTGTTATTTGAAAAGTTATCAGTGACTCCTTAAGATATCCTTTAGAGTGTTATATGTATGTGAGTGTCCCAGTGTTGTCAAGTATAGTGGAATAAATTAAATTGTTTATCTGTCTGTTGTTGTTTTGACTTACACTTCATCCTACACATACCCTAGACACATAACGTAGTCATCACACTATTGCAGAATAATTCTGACTGAGATATATAGATATGTGGTAGCAAGTAAGGTTATCTATAATACACTACTCTTAATAGATATAGATACCTTCACAGCTGATCTCAGTCAGTACACTAAGTCCCCTATAAATATTTATAACATCCCACTTCACCACAGTAACATTAATGGATTTTTTTGGTAAGTACCTCACCTCACAGGATGGGATTTTCCTCTCGAGTGATTTGGTTAGGGACCATGTGTGACACTGATAGCAACATAAATAAAATCTACTTTGCACGAAGTCATTTTTTACAAAATTATTTTAGTTATCTGAGTAACAGGAACGCATGGCAATGGTTTAAACTTCACGACTTTTGTGTACAAATTCAATTGACCCCTTATATATATATATATATATATATATATATATATATATATATATATATATATATATATATATATATATATATATATATATATATATATATATATATATATATATATATATATATATATATATATATATATATATATATATATATATATATATACAGTCATGCGCCGCATAACGTCCGTTCGGACAACGTCCGACCACATATACGTCCATAGTCCCATAAGGTTATAATAGAGTTCAGAAATCCCGGATGGCGAACAGGACGAAGCGGACGTAACCGGACGTAGCGAAAGCAACAGCTTCCCGCACGCAACACGTGTATCTCATGTCTCTTGTATACAGTACAAAGCGATTGCGATGCCAGACGTAAAATGGTACAGTACATATATAACCTATAATACAGTACATATGTCTTGATAGTCATAATAAACGCCTATGTTACTGGCCTATGTATGTACTGTACTGTACTTACTATCGTTATTTTAATGTGAACTTTCGAAAATACATTACCGTGAAGTGCATAATGGCTCCCAAACGCAGCAAAACCAGTTCTAGTGATAGCAGCAGCAAGAGACAAAGGAAAAGTATCAATTTGAAAGTGAAACAAAAGGTAATTAAACATCACGAAGGTGGACAACCAGTGAATGCTATAGCTCGTGATTTTGGGCATGTCGCACTCGACAGTCACGACGATCCTTAAGAACAAAGAAAAAATTATTCAAGCTGTTAAAGGGTCGGCTCCACTGAAAGCTACAAAGCTTACGAAAATGAGAGAGGGGCCTATATCGGATATGGAACAATTGCTAATGACCTGGATTGAGGACCAAACACAGAAACGAATCCCTCTCAGCTCGTTGGCGATCCCTGCTAAGGCACGAAGCTTGTTCGAAATGCTTAAAGAAAACGCACGACCAGACTACAATTTCGAGTTTAGTGCTAGTTCTGGGTGGTTCATGTAGTGGGTTTAGATGCTAAAAAGGTTAAGTATTAATTGTCTACAGATGCGAGGTCAGCTATGCAAGTCCCTGAGTCTAATTGTTGATGAAGTTGTTCTCAGGGTACCTGTCTGCTACCACCCTACGACCTCAATCTGCTATATATTTTGATCCTAATTATATGTTAAGGTGACTGGATGTTATCTGGCTAGGTGTCTAGGGTATTATGCAATGTAATGTTAATAAAATGACAACAACTACACCTATAACTTAATGAACAAGTAATTAAACAAGTCACTGGGTAAATTTTGAATGATAATATTTTTTACAATTTTATTTTCCTGTATCTCAATTGCTGGGATACAGGACTGTTTAAACTCAAAGTAGAAGGCAATTTATTTACAGCAAAGTAATTTAAAACAACAACTGTGTCTGTTAATATTAATCAAAAGGGTTTCTGACTGGAAGTGTTCTGATGAAGCAATAACTCCTATGAAGGGACACGCTTCTGATGAACGACTTGTATCATCATGTCAAGAATACTGATTGATATAATAATGATGGAGAGTATGGTTAAATGAACTAACACACGCCCGTGGACAATTGGGCTTAACTTTATTTTCTGGAACGCTGTGATGTCCTTCTCACAACCACCTTCTTCACGACTGCAACGTCTGAGTACTGCTTTATAACTCTTTGTATTTAAAGCAAACAGGTAATTTTTGCCTCGAGCTTGCAGCTTCAGGAGTACGTATATTTTGGTAGGTGGCTCACTGATTGTTTCACGATGGAACCCTGAAATCAGAGGATTAAGGCCTCCTCAGTACATCATACACCTATCTCCATCTCTAAACAATTAAACATTATCAACAGTTTCAAGATCAGTGGAGTTGCTAAATAAATAGCTATCGTTCCTATCTGATTTGGTGCCCTATTCATCATAAGGTAATCTTCAAACATCCGTTTGATACATTCCTTGTCATAGAAGAAATTATAGTTAAATTTATAAAGTCATGTGCTAACACTGTGACTTGCTGAAGACGGCCAGTGGTTTTCTGGTCTTACATCATAATAATATGCATCAGTTTCCCCTTTTATGTATTTTTATTTTCTCCCAAAGTCTCGGTAAGCCTGTCTGGCTTTAATACAAGGTGATAATCTTTCCTAATAACATTTGTGGCATGACACAAAGTTTTGAGGTTGGCGCCTTTCTAGGTATGCCTCTACCCAATCAATAATGCATATACATTCAATAAGACAAATACATATCAATAATAAGGTTTACATAATGGTTTTATCTTACCGCATCAATGAAATAATACACAATTTGTAGGTTAACCGGCGATCAATGGGCACATTCAGATCGCCACTGATGCAGAACAGCAAAGGCACTGGTCATGTATTCCTTGCTTCTGATGCTAACACTACTTGTGAGATTTTTTTCTTCGAGTGGCAACTAACGCTGGTTTCAAATCGTTTTTATTACTACTGTTAGTCTATTCTACCACAGCCAATCGAATTATGTTATGCCCTCTAGCCTCTTTTTTTTCAAAAATAAATTACACTTTCAAAATGTAACGTCGTTTCCCCCCTTTCCCAAGACTGGCAAAGTTGAGTGAGAACATCAATGTATCTGTCTCTATGTCTTTTCTTTACAATATTTCCTTTATTATCTAAGCGTTTTTACTGTAAGATATTATAACATTATGGGTAGTATTGTCTTCTAATAAACAAATATTATCATTTTATTTGTCAACTGTCCTTGCTTTTATTTTATTATTCATCGAGGTTTCTTGGGCCACCCTTCGCTACCCTTCTCAATTTCAGTATCACACTGCATAAGCTATCTTTTCAAATATGCCTCCATGCAAATCCCCCACTTACATTTCTCTCTCTCTTGCTTGTACGCGTTTTGCCTAACGCAAAACGGTTTCGTAGATTTAAATTGTCACTACGGGTAGGAGACAAAGTGGTGGGGTTTCCTCTCATTCAATAGCAGATACTTTTTGGGAGGAAAAAATGCCATAGCAACAACGTAACTAACGCCAAGTAGTTTTTTTTTTTCAAACTCTCAACCATTCATTCCCGTTTAGTGTTAGACTAAGCAAGTCTGTGACGTCAGCTGTCGCCTGTCGTTCTAGTTCGAGATTCAAAAACCAACGCTTGTCAAGGTTGCATTCTTCCGTCTCTCATTTCACTCCTCCGTTTATTTTATTCTATCACTCCGTTTGAAACTAACTTTGCATTTCGGTCTGTCAAAAGGCTTTTATGTTAGCGGAAATTGGTATTGCGGAGAGGGGGAAAAGCTAACAGTTTTGTGTATCGTTTACTATGGCGTTACTGCTTGTTAGAACCAACACGACGGCGGGCGATGGTGACGATGTTTAACACAACTCCCTATTTTATCTCTATAGTATTTGAATTTATAAGCAGTAATATTTTATCTATTTGATCGGGGTATCAGGGATCTTACTACAGTTCAAGCGCTTCAAACAACGTTTTTCGCTGCATAATGTGAAAGTGAGTGGTGAGTCTGCGAGTGCTGATGCTAAGGCAGCAGAAGATTTTGTCGAAACCCTAGATAAACTAATTGTAGAGGGAGGTTATTTGCCCTCCTTATTCTGGAAACGAATGCCTGAAAGGACCTTCATCCATAAGGATGCCAAGTCAATGCCAGGCTTTAAGGCTTTTAAAGACAGCACATTAGCTGAAATACAGTACTGTATGTGTACAGTAGAAAAAGGTAAAGGATTCCGTTACACGCCCATTGAGGCATATTGGGAATATGGTGTTAGGCCCATATTTTCTGAACCATCGGCACACATGTGGTGACGTGGTCAACATCACACCGGCCGCCTTAATCTTCCCAGAGTTGCTCTGGTACCCAGTTGGAGGCTGGGTCGACCCAGGAGCCGTTTGCGGCCTAAACAAATCCCACCTCATCTGGGGATCGAACCATAGACCACTGAGCTAGGAAGCCAGTGCACTAACCACTATGCTACCGCGGCTCCCTATGTGTACAGTATCTTGGCTATTTAGTCAATACAGGTACACTACAGTATCCCATATAACTTTGCTAAGTATAAAGTATGGTGTTCGCACAACGTCCAAATCGCATAACGTCCTATTTCACAGAACGTATCGTAGACGTTAAGCGGCGCATGACTGTATAAAAAGAAAAGATCCGCTCCGGGTGCCAAATGCTTTAGGTGCGCACCTGATTTTAATCCGTCTATTCTACGCAAGCACTCATTTATGAAAGTCTGTAGCTTTTTGGTTGTTGGTTAGCTGTACTCCACGTTTCAGAGCTATGCATTAGGTCTGACTTGACATTTGAGTTTAAAATTCTTATTTTTGTTTTGGACTTGATTTCTTGTAATGCTTATAACTATGACTTTGAAGTATTTCTCATTCGCAAGAACAACACTTTAAAATACAATTTAAAAAAAAATTAAATGACGAGGCACATTTCGTTCAACCTATACACAGTATTTGTGGATTATATTTGAACATATTCCCAAACATATTTTATTTTTCTGTATTTGAACAGAAGCTACGCCTGCTCCCTGTCGCTATTTTTATACCGCTGGAATTACAAACCAGCTCCGCTGTCAACACTCGCCTGCTCTTCGTATTGTGAACACTGATACAGTAGAGACGAACTCAGATCAGGTATACACACGCACGTGTGATTTGGAACTGTGGCCATCAAAATAATCAGTTTGACGACATTTCATGTGGTCACGAGCTTTGTGTCATGTAGCATTTCCCGTTTAAACGGCGAAGTGGCAGGTTGACAGAAGATTTTTGTCACGATGCTATGGTAAAGCTTGATGAGTTTACAGTCATTATTTCACAAGGACAATATTTCAAAGGTATGTGCTTAGTATTTAGTGATTCATTCATGGCTGTACGCGTATATGTCTGGATTCTATTTAGTGATATGTGTAAATGTCTAGTTCCTGTTTAGTGATATGTATAAAAATGTTTGTATTTCCTGGAATCCGTAGATGTTTTGCTGTAGGCCTATTTGGTGGTCTGTGTGGACGTCCTTAAGGTAATTAGTTATACATACATACACACACACATATATAGCCTATATATATGTGTGTGTGTATTGTTGTTTGTATTTGGTGATATGTGTAGGTGTCTTGCCTGTATTTGGGGATATGTATAGGTGTCTTGTCTTTATTTGGTGATATATGTAGATGTCTTATCTGTATTTGGTCATATGTCTGGATGTCTTACCTGTATTTGGTGATATGTCTAGATGTCTTGTCTGTATTTGGTGATATGTCTAGATGTATTGTCTGTATTTGGTGATATGTGTAGATGTCTTGTCTGTATTTGGTGATATGTCTAGATGTCTTGTCTGTATTTGGTGATATGTCTAGATGTCTTGTCTGTATTTGGTGATATGTGTAGACGTCTGTATTTCGTGGAATGCCTAGAAATCTTGCTGTATTTGGTGGTATGTGTAGATGTCTTGTATGTATACTGTGGAATGTGTAGATGTCTTGTCTGTATTTGGTATGTGTATACGTCGTGAATTTGGTGGAATATGTTGTCTTATATGTGTTTGATGGTATGTGTAGGTGTCTTGCTGTATTTGGTTGTACATGTAGATGTCTTGTATGTTGTAGCAAAGTTGATTTTGCTGGGGAGGTTATGATGGTATCCTAAAAGAATGAAAAGGTGTCTGCTATAACCGTGTGAGGTCAAGCACATGTAGGTCTCTGACTCTATAAATGATGATGATGAATTATGTGCAGAGAACCTACAGCTACCTCCCTAGGTCTCACACGGTCACTCTTCTGGCTCTAGTGTATGGTGTATGGTGTACCTAGTGTCTAGGGGAGAAATGAATGATGGTACACAACAATCAAACACTTTAAGTTTCTATTAAAGAAGTTAATAACTAGCAGTTAAGTTTTTCTTTGAACAAATATTTACAATTTATTTTGCCTGTCCATTCATAGCTTGTGGACAGGTCTTTGAAAATAAGTACAAGATAGTTTACAGAATAGAACAATTAAAAATGTTGGGACAATCTGCCCAATAACTAAAAGTTATTATGTAGTTATAAATGTCCTTCCTGTTTGAAATATTAAATTAGTTCACTTTAGTTATCTAATTTATAAATGTCCTTCCTGGATGAAATATTACAGAGTTCACTTTAGTTATCTACTGGGAGAGTCACTGTATATGAGGGCTGTAGTTCATCCTACCCCCATAAAATTCCTGTGTAATATCTTGAAACACAAGAAAATGTCAGAGATGCCCCAGATGTTTTACTCTTCACCTGGGAGTCCTTGTTGTAAGATAATTCAATGGGTAGGTGCAGAAATTTCAAGTTCAACACTCGCCAAAGCTCCTACTGGATATTCGACAGCATATAAGTCTGGTTGGAGACTGGTTGGCGTTTATAAGCACTCAGCAGGTTTCCTGTCACCAGCCGGCAACAGGAACATAGACCCTCTGCAACAAAAGAACACCCTGGCCTTTTATCTCTGATCATTTATGCTAACACTTAATTTCCTACGTGGGTATTGGGTCAGCCTCGCGTGCCTTACAAATGCACTCACCCCGAATTGTACAGGACTCCCACCTGGTTGTGACCACACCTCAAGTCCTTATAGTAGATACGCTACTGTACGTTCACATACTTTTCCTCCATACAATAATGTGGAGGAACCACATTTCATGTGATATGATCTTCTCTTCTTTTCTTTTCACTTATATTTGCTTCAGGCATGTTAAACAGTGTTCATTAAACACAGAGGCTTGCTAAACTATTTTAATACAATAATATGTCAACATAATCATAACAACATACATCAGACAGATACCGTTTAATGTGTGGACTCAACAGTGTCTGCTTCCGACATGTCCTTCACTTTTTCCCCAATAGCAGTATCTAACTTTTGTAGTTGGACCAAACATATTAAATTTCATAAAATATCCTTACCACAATCAAGAAATATATAATCAAATGACGCTGATTTGGTGAAGAAATGGCCTCAGCTTCCTCCGAACTGCACAGACTGTGAATTTATTCTTTATTTAAGTTCAAATTAACACAGCTGTTTTACAGCGTATCTGTATACAAATTTTAGTTCAACTGGCATTGAATAGTCAAAGCCTTTTGCTAATATCTACCAGCTCTAGCCAATCGTAACGTTCTACTACTTGAATTCAAATGCAGTTTGAATGAAGAACCCAAAATAATTTTGAATAACTGGTGGTCGATTGGCCCGTCTGCTCTAGTCATGCCCAATACAAAAGATATCACGTTAGGATTATATTTCTCCTACCGTTCCCCTTTCCCATTCATACTCTGTTCACCCCAAGCTAATTTGAATGTACCTCCCTGCCTCTTGTTCCAGCTCGCGTCCCCCTAACGTTACCAAAAAAACATGAGCAGGAACGCCAGTGTGCCTGGTCGTGTGTTCTTAGATATTAGTATTTCTTCAATAACTTCTCTAATACTAGGACTATCATATTATTTAAAGTACATTCTTACTCAGCTAAATCTACGTCATACTACCATATAATTCTTATGGGGAACTTCAGAATGGTTTAAAATTTCCAATTTTTGTCATCGTCTATCGTCAACTAAAATTTTGCACAAGTCCGCCATCTTTCCTCTCCTTCGTCTTGTGAGCATGTATTTTTCAAATAACTACTTGTTTTAGTTACATCAGAAATGCTACCACTAGGAGGAAATAAAACTGTCTGCGTGGTTATGCCTTGGCTGGCTTTTCCGCAGTGTGAATATATGCGTTGCAGACTGTGTCATCGAGGTGGGGGTAGACGGGGCGGGTTAAGGATTTGCGTTACTAGTTAGTATTGTATCGTGTAATACTTCCCAACAATGTAAGGATTACTACGGATTTTGCTACAAAGTTGACAGAAAGTGTTACTTCAGATAGCTATATTGCGGCATGCTTCCGCCAATAGTTAATTGTAAGGCTAGACTACAAAGTGTATACAGCAGATTGGGCAAAAGTTAAATATTAGTAGTGTTTGTCGAAAACGAAACTAAAGCGTGTCAGACTTTTTCCGTGAAATCGTTCTATAGGCTTAGCACTGTGCAAAAAGCAGCGCTGCTGGCTTCGAAGATGCCAACCGTCAGACACATGCGGGCTAATGTATTTATTATCGTTTTATGCTTAAATCGTACTGAATTGAGCGTTTATTCTCGCATATTTTGCTACATATGTATTCGGTGGTATATGTAGATGTATTGTATGTATTTGGTGGCACGTATAGGTATCTTGTATGTATTTGGTGGTATGTATAGGTTTCTTGCTGTATTTGATAGGACATGTAGGTGTCTTGCTTTATTTGGTGGTATATATAGAAGTTGTGTCAGTATCTGGTGGTACGATGGTACTCGAGTGAACGAAAAAATATGTAACGAACATAAATCAAATTTTGCAGAAAAACATTTTATTTCTGTGACACTTCTACACCATTGTAACCTAGCGTGTGTACATTCAGTATTATTAGAAAATTTATACACACCCCCGCACACATACACAGAGATGTATACATAAAGAGATATATAAAGATATATGGTTGCGGCATGAATGGAAAACATTCATAAAAGCTTCCAGTCTACAAGAGCTGGTGTGGATATACTGTCCTGGTCATACTGGGGTATGTGGTAATGAAAGAGCTGGTGTGGATATACTGTCCTGGTCATGCTGGGGTATGTGGTAATGAAAGAGCTGGTGTGGATATACTGTCCTGGTCATGCTGGGGTATGTGGTAATGAAAGAGCTGGTGTGGATATACTGTCCTGGCCATGCTGGGGTATGTGGTAATGAAAGAGCTGGTGTGGATATACTGTCCTCGTCATGCTGGGGTATGTGGTAATGAAAGAGCTGACAGACTAGCATCAAGAGCACCCGTAGTGGGGACGCTAGATATGGATAAGGGAGATATACTGAGAGCAATTAATGATCGCCTGTTAGAGAATGACACTGCAATAGATGAATCATCAAGGTTAAGACTGTTGGAATTGGGCATCAAACGTAAGGCTAGCAGAGATGGACGTATGAGAGGATGCATCCGTGGTGTTTACAATCAGCGAGCTACAGGAACAGTTAGCATTCACACTCTTCGACATATACTGATGGAGACTGAGCACCTATGGGTTTGCCCGGAGTGCAATGATGTCAATTCTGTATAACAATAACAATATATAAAGAGAATGTGAGAGAGAAAGCGGAGCCACCTGAGCTTCAAATAACCTGTTTGTCTAGGACGTCAGATCCCGTAGCACAGTTCTTGGATCTAGCCATGTCACCCTAATTCTTCCTGCCTGTCGTTTTGTTTATCTGTTCATTAATCCATCCATCTGTGTGTTTGTTTGCCACATTGCATGTTTTTTTTCTATGTGTGTCTGTCTGTTTGTCTGACTAACGAACGAATCAATTCGTGCTGCAGCTGCAAGCCAGAGTGCTGATTGCTATTGAGCTGCTTAAATATTTGTCTTATACATGCAGAATAATAATCAATATTATGTACAGATAAAGTTTCTACTCGTATTTTATGGTGGGGTCATTTCTCTTACATTATCATTTCGGAATCTTACTTTATTGGTTACATTTATAGCAGTCTAATTCACAAAATGGTCACACCGTACTACCTTACACATTTCATAACATTAACACCGAGCAGTATTTTTTCTCTATCGTTCTTTCATAATCTACATCGCCTGCTATTATTTGGTCACGACCAGCGACAACGAAGATTCTCATGTTTGTGGAAGTGCTATTTTTTAAAACTTAAACCTCCGCCGATAACAATTATTGTGGCCCGGTTAGTTCTAAACCATAGCCCTAACCCTGGCCCTAACTGGCGACGTATGTGAATGACAACGAACACACATCTCACTGTTCTTCATTTCAACCCCGTGGCCCTTTAAATATTAGTCTCCGTGTAGTTCCCGGGCGTAGCAGCTTGATCTTCATGTGTCCAAGCTTATGCCCTAAGAGGACACCCTGGGAGACCGAAGAGGCTGATTGCACCAAGTGGAGGAGCTACCTACCTCGCCGATTGGGCGAAAAAAAAACTCTTACGAGGAGAAGAGAAAAGCACACGTCGCTAGGAACACAAGGCAAAACACAGCTGAGAGTTATCACCTCCCAGGTTGCATCATCCCCATAGTCAGTTATGACTGGAGGAGGATACAAAGTTTCCGGGGACCTCCGGAAAAGGGACTACTTCTCCCTCAAACGTGTCGTAAGATTCGACTAAAAAAATGAGTTTGTGCATTGTGCTGGCAACATCATTATTTCAAACAATTGCAACATAAACCACCGCTACAAGACATGGGGGCTATAGCGCAGGAACTCCTTCACGGGGGCCCTTAGCAGTGATAGCTCCTTGCTACGTACGTAGCAAAAAAATAAATGAATGAATATTAGACTGCTTAAAATTGATCGCTTTATGTACTATTGTGGTTAGCAGTACCTGATGTTTGCATCCATCGAAGCACTGTCACTTTAGATTGGGTATAATTTTTTTATTTTTTTTTCCACAATTATTTGTGCCGGCATCTTTTTTAATGTATGTTGACCTTTCGTGCTCGGATATTGGAGAAGACAACAAGGACAAACGAATAAATATAAGTTTACCACAAATCGCTTTCACGTGATATGTGATATGAAACATTTATGTACACACATTATCACATAACGAGTGGGTAATACACTTATTAAATGAATCTCAACGTGTTCACAAACCAAGAGGTGAGGTTCAAAAACCACAGAGTTGAGGATAAAACTATGGCTTTGGACAGGATACCCGCCCAGGAAACAAGTTTACAGCGTTACAATGAAGTCCTTGTTTTGGACATTCCAATGTAAAAGAATAATAGACCTAAAACACACGGAAGTGGAATTGAAGACAAACATGAAAAGGATTTTTTAAAAAGGCTTGGAAAGATCGTAAACGGATGGCACTAGACATGAAAGTTAAGCTAGAATTTGTAGAAGGCATGTGTTCCTCGCGGAGCAGAAGAGTAAGGAATAAATTAATGTTCAGAAACACGCCAAATCAGTGTGAAAAATTAAATGAAATTTTAAACTTCCAATTGATTTGACTGCAAGAAAATAAAGGGGGCAGATGTCGACAACAGTAGACAAAGTCCGTCGTGTTGTCAGACTGGCTATCCGTATTTACATTAAAGCTAGCCTTAACCTAACATCAACCCTGTTATGAACTTTATCACACAGCTAGCCTTAACCTAACATCAACCCTGTTTCGAGCTTTATCAAACAGTTAGCCTTAACCTAACATCAACCCTGTTTCGAGCTTTATCAAACAGTTAGCCTTAACCTAACATCAACCCTGTTTCGAGCTTTATCAAACAGTTAGCCTTAACCTAACACCAACCCTGTTTCGAATTTTTATCAAACACCTAGCTTTAACCTAGCGCCAACCCTGTTTCGAGCTTTGTCAAAATTAATAACGCCGTACAAACAGAGGCCGTTAAAAAAAAAATTCAACTTGAAGCGAAACATCGCGTGTTTTCGCCAACATGTCGGCTTCCTAATCAACTGACCCCAGCTTGAACCAAATGAGGTCCACATTTTATTATTTACATTTATTTTTACTGGAATAGGAGTACTTGTTACCTAGCTTCGTTTTCTAAAAACAGAAACCTGCTTTTTTCTGTAAAAATATTTCGAATAAACTGACATTTAAAAAAAATCAATATTGACTTCGTAAACACAGGTCATGCAGCAACCTCGAAACGGATTTTAACAAAACACTCGTGCATTAGCTGGTCAAATGTACTTAGCCGAGTGGTGTATTTTGTGCATACTGCTATTTTTAAGTATTTCAGTGAAATAACATATTTCATCACATATTATTCACAACGTGGATGATATAATACATATTACATGAGCATATATCGGATATGTGACGGTTTTCATGTTACATAATTTGTGGTTGAAATGAACAACAGCGGGGCGTGTGTTCTTCGAGGGTCATCCTTGTTAAGTCGCCAACATCGTTAGGGTTGTGATTACTAAACATAACCCTAACTCGTACCCCCTTATTACTGCTGTTTCTGAATTATTTTATAAGGCCGTAGCGAACACACGGTCAACTGTTCTTCATTTCAACCATAATTTGTCACGAACAAATTTTGTGCTAATCATGTCTTATCCGCCTCTCGCAAATATCCAAGGCTGACAGCGATGTCATCCAATCATTGAAAATAAGATTGAGTTTTCCTTGTTCGCGAGGATCTCTAAGAAGCAAAGACAGAATATAGCTACTGTACCCTCATGCATGTCGTACAAGCCGACTAATATGAGGTTGAGCATGGGAGATGGCAAACTCATCATGTAAAACAAATTGTCACAGAAACCACCGCCGCTACAAGAGGACCAGCGACAGTGGTAGCGCACATGCTTCATAAGAAGCGCAAAGGAAAATGATGATGATCATGTTGATTCTTTATTGGTTGTTATTATTATTATTATTATTATTATTATTGACTAGTGTAAAAGCCCGTCATAAGACGGGAATTACATTCAAAAGCACAAATACCTAACGGCAATTTTACTTATTCAAAAGTATTTAAAAAAAACCCACTGCGCATCACCACAGTGCACTAACTACGTAGCAGCAGCGAGGATCCCAATGTGTGTATACGGGATCACACATTCTATACATATATTTTTGTGCACACCGTCATTTGCGCATTCTTCTTTGGTAAGTGTTACTTTTTTCGGGAGAGTACATATAAGGGAAACAATACAATTAGTGTCTAACTTTCAACCAAAGTTGCATCCCTTAGCGTTACGCACGGACAGAAAAAGCTGGGATTTTATATATAGGATTCTTTAATAGTAAATTTATCTGTTTATCTCGACTTTTGAGTCTGTCCTAGATTTTGGCATCAGTATATTCAACCAGCATTCTCTCAAAACCAGCATGATAACTGTATGTTCACATTCTCAAAGTAATGATTAGTACATCATCATCATTACCCCTCATCTCCCCAGGGACCAAAGGTGTTCAACAAATTTTGGTCAGATCCTTCTGTACTGTGCCATCCTCTCCTTTCACTTCGACCTCGTTCCTTTCTCCGTGTGATTTTCAGTCGTTCGTGAATTATAGGGGCCCAAAAAAAAGGGGGGGGGGGAGAGCAAAGAATAGTAACACTGTAACCTACTAGGCATTAGGATTTCTGGTTCGGGAATTTTGAGATTTTTGTGTGTGTTGTCCCAGGAAATATCCAGAGGTCTTACCTACTCCCGGGAAACGCCGCAACCTTACACCAACCCTGTTTCAAACTTTGTCAAACAATTAGCCTTAACCTAACATCAACCCTGTTTCGAAAATCAGTGGGTGAAAATCAGGAACACTACTAGGCATGATGTGGAAGGTAAGTAAGGAACGAGTGAGTTAGCAAACGAAATTGTTATTTCATCAAGGTAAAGAAATATCCATTATTGTCTTTTTACATTTCTGCCTTCTTTCGTTCTTCTTTGCTCCTTGGTCACTGACTGACAAAGCAATCAGTTACCACCACGCCTCGTGGCGTCTTGTAATACAGAAACAAACTGTCTCCCCCTTGCTCGGTCGGCAGAATCCCAATGTGTGTAATATAGGAATCACATATTCTATAAATACTTTTTGTACTGGGTAGGCTTTTAAATTTTGCCAAGGCAACGGTCTTATGGCCTACTCTTCACGATTTCCAACTGCCGTGCGATTTTCAACGTGCGCAACACGCGCGCGGGACCTCTTATGTTTTCTCCCTTATCCGAGAACTTAGGCATCCGATCTCACTACCCAGGAGATCAGGGGGAAGTATGACATCATTAGGACCATTGGTTCTGAAGAAAAAAAAATTTCATAAATGTTATTCCCTCTACTGGGAATCGAACCCGATACCTTTATAATTCGAGGTGGACTCCATACTTCTTAGCCACCCCCCCTGTATCTGACCCTGCCGGTGTGATGGTTCTATGCTCCTATATGTTCAAGAGGAGACCAAAAAAAAACAAAAAAAAAAACGGATGCGTGGTAGTGACTGAAAATACATGAAAATTAAAGTAGGTACTTGTATAATCTTCTCAGTACAGCACAAACACCAACTTAAGATTATACGAGAGCTGCGGTACTTTCTGTACTTTTGTATGGCGAGAAGTGCTGAAAAGTAAAAGAAGAAAAAAATGTCCACATTATTTTAATTCCACACAACCTACTTAAGGAAAATTCTTCGAAATGTTTGGCCGAAAACCATCTCCAACCAGGAATTGCTTAATCGGTGCAGTAAATAAAGGCATGCACACCATCATTGCAGGCAGATGACGGAACTGGGTTGGCCATGACCTCAGAAGGGACCCTGACACCATCACCAGAACTGCTATGCTATGGACCCCAGAAGGACGGCGAAAGTGAGGCAGACCAAAGACAACCTGGCGGAGAACAGTGGAGGCTGAGATGCAAAGCATGAACCAGAGTTGGGACACGGCACGAAGGATGGCCACCGACCGAGCAAAACGGTGACATTTTGTTGCTGCCCTACAAGACGCCACTAGGCGTGATGGCCACTGACTGCTTTGTCAGTCAGGGGCTAAGGATGCAAGAAGAAGACTGGTATAAGATTAGTCTGATTATTTTAGAAGTGGCTTTTTTAATGAATTGTGCAAACTTTTAAAATTTTAGGGAGCCGCGCTGGTGTAATGGTTATCACACTGCGCTGGCGATCGGGTGATCCAGGTTCAAGCCCGGGCGAGGACATTTGAAGTAGTGTCGTCGACCAGGGACTGGAATAACCTGAACGGCTCCTGAGCCGACCCAGCTCTAATGGGTACTCTCCGAAGACGGCGAGAATCTGCCTGAATGGCGAGAGGACACTTGTCAGCGTACAGGGAAAATAGGATACTCACGTAAAATCAGTCTCAGGTTAGATATACTAACCTGTGATTTCGCCTCGAGTAATTGCGGGCGTACGTTAAAAAAAAAAAATTTACTTTTGTAGACATCAGTACTGAGAGAAGGTGGACTTCACGCAATCTTTGACCCTTTTTTAAAGTAGGGTTGAGCATTTCGACCATATACGAGAAGTATTGCTTGATGAAAAACACTAGTCTGTATAATACGCCAATGTGGAACTGATGGACAGAACCTGACAAATACTATTGGAACAGGAGGTTTAGGAAAAGACGCCGACGTGGGATAGAACACACTGAGAAAACCATATGACAATATTACAAGACAGCAGGGGCGTACTTAAAGTATCTAGCACACCGGGTGTATCCTACCCGTTGCATCCCTGCCATATTAAAAAAAAAAATTGCTTGTACATTTTTAACAATAATTACTTTCATAATTCTGTCCTTTCCTGGCTGTCGCCCGGGGCAGACCACACCCTCTCACCCCCTTTAGTACGCCACTGTAAGATAGTCCCTGTTTTAGATTACCCAGAATAATAGAAATAGAGAGTGAGGAGAAAAAAAAACCAGGAGAAGAGAACTAGAGATAGACATAACGGGCTTCAAGAAAACATGGAAACACCTGGAGAGAATGGCACAGGACAGAAGGGCTTGGTGTACTTTTGTTGAGGACCCATGCTCATCTGGAGGCTGAAAGGTACATCATCATACTTTTGTTGAGGAACGATGCTCCTCTGGAGACTGAAAGGTATTTCATCATACTTTTGTTGAGGACCCATGCTCCTCTGGAGGCTGAAAGGTATATCATCATACTTTTGGTGAGGACCCATGCTCCTCTTGAGGCTGAAAGGTATATCATCATACTTTTGTTGAGGACCCATGCTCCTGTGGAGGCTGAAAGGTATATCATCATACTTTTGTTGAGGACCCATGCTCCTGTGGAGGCAGAAAGATATATCATCATACTTTTGTTGAGGACCCATGCTCCTCTGGAGGCTGAAAGGTATATCATCATACTTTTGTTGAGGACCCATGCTCCTGTGGAGGCAGAAAGATATATCATCATACTTTTGTTGAGGACCCATGCTCCTCTGGAGGCTGAAAGGTATATCATCATACTTTTGGTGAGGACCCATGCTCCTCTTGAGACTGAAAGGTATATCATCATACTTTTGTTGAGGACCCATGCTCCTGTGGAGGCTGAAAGGTATATCATACTTTTGTTGAGGACCCATGCTCCTCTGGAGGCTGAAAGGTATATCATCATACTTTTGTTGAGACCCCATGCTCCTCTGGAGGCTGAAAGGTATATCATCATACTTTTGTTGAGGACCCATGCTTCTCTGGAGGCGGAAAGGTATATCATCATACTTTTGTTGAGGACCCATGCTCCTCTGGAGGCTGAAAGGTATACCATCATACTTTTGTTGAGGACCCATGCTCCTCTGGAGGCTGAAAGGTATATCATCATACTTTTGGTGAGGACCCATGCTCCTCTTGAGGCTGAAAGGTATATCATCATACTTTTGGTGAGGACCCATGCTCCTCTTGAGACTGAAAGGTATATCATCATACTTTTGGTGAGGACCCATGCTCCTCTGGAGGCTGAAAGGTATATCATCATACTTTTGTTGAAGACCCATGCTCCTCTGGAGGCGGAAAGGTATATCATCATACTTTTGTTGAGGACCCATGCTCCTCTGGAGGCTGAAAGGTATATCATCATACTTTTGTTGAGGACCCATGCTCCTGTGGAGGCTGAAATGTATATCATCATACTTTTGGTGAGGACCCATGCTCCTCTTGAGGCTGAAAGGTATATCATCATACTTTTGTTGAGGACCCATGCTCCTGTGGAGGCTGAAAGGTATATCATCATACTTTTGTTGAGGACCCATGCTCCTCTTGAGGCTGAAAGGTATATCATCATACTTTTGTTGAGGACCCATGCTCCTGCGGAGGCTGAAAGGTATATCATCATACTTTTGTTGAGGACCCATGCTCCTCTGGAGGCTGAAAGGTATATCATCATCATCATGTGACGTATTCTCTCCAGAACGTTGTCTCCATTACGGCTGCTCTGAACGCATCACGATTTTGGGCAAGTCGACCTGCATCTTCCAAAGACATGTTCAGACTCTCTGTAATGTCCTGGATCCACCGTCGTCTAGGTCGTCCCCTTCCCCTTTTTCCAGGGACTATGCCTTCCATTACCAATTGTTCCAGACTATTATTTCTTTTTAATATGACCGAAGAATGTCAGCTTCCTTATTGCGATTGTATTTAGGAGCCAATTTTCCTCTACATTTAGTGAGTGCAGTAATTCTCTGTTGGTCTTTTTTTCTGTCCAGGGTATTCTCAACGTCCTTCTGAAGCATTTCATTTCGAATGATGTAAATTTTTTTGTAGAAAGGTATATACTAATTGATAATATCTGTCACATACAAACCTTGAGCTTTATAATAGAGTATTGACCAGAACATAAGTTCAATAAAACCACTGCCTGCAGTAAAGTGGCCTAACGTTTGGATCGTCACCGTTTATCTGTGCTTACTTACTTACTTAGTCGTTCCTCTTCTACCGAGAATTGTAGAGGTTTGGAAGAGAGAGAGAGCGCTATACAATCCTATCGGCTGTCACCATTATCATAAGAATCGAACACACAGCAGAAAATAAATAAAGAAGGAAATTCGAGGCACGTGAACAGTAAATAAATTAATAATTCACATACAGGGAAATGTTGCAGGCACACCTGAGGAAAAAAGAAGTAGAATGCTAGACACAAAAAAACAAAAAACAAACAACACAAGTGATAGGCTTACTGGGGACTCGAACCCAGGACCATACGAACGACATCACCGCCTCGCTGTGAGAGTGAATCGTCACCAACCAAACTGTCAACTAGGTATCGCAAAAATAGTGTTACGTGGACATTGTCATTAACACGACCTCCCCACGTAGCTGAGGTTGTTTGGACCGAGAAACGACCTATATCTCAGATTTACCGCTGTTTATTTCAGTGTTCATGCTATTATAGTCTACGTGCTATTTTGTACTGTTCACGTTCTTCTATTATTTACTAGACACAGTATTTCTGACCTATACTGATGAATAGGAACGTTATAGAAGTGACTGTGTCTATAATTAGTCTGGGTCGTTCCACGAAGCACTATTTTTTGTGTGGTCCCTAGTGGCATTGTAGTTAATCACGATTCGCTGTCGTAGTGAGGCGTTGTTGTCGTTTGGATGGTCCTAGGTTCGAGTCCCCGGTAAGCCTATCACGTCTGTTGTTTTTTTGTTGTTGTCTAGTTCTCTACTTCTTTATTTCTTACGAGTGCCTAAAATAAATTTTCTTTGATGTGTATAATTTTTTTACACAGCAGTAAAGAACAACCGTATTGTGACCTGCAACAGAGCTATAGCACAGTATAAACAACACCGTGGATTAGATAATTCAAAAGTCATATATGGAAAAGTAATTTGTACACGCCCCAGCTAATTTTTTTTTTAATCTTCTCTCTAACGTATTTTGAAGTTTCTATTCCTTCTATTGTTCAAGAGAAAATCGCTCCACGCGACAATGGTTGGATTATCTGTAATCACTGTGTGGGTAAAACTGTCGTTTATTGATTGCATGAGGTAATCGTAGGTGTTGTAATATTACAATAATATTTATAGTTATTATATTTAGTAACATGTTACTCTGGAAATTGATGAGGCATTATGGAGTTCCCATGAAGATAATTAACTTAATAAGGAAGATCTATGAAGACACGACATACAGAGTTCTTCATGAAGGACAACTTACAGAACCGTTTAGGATTAGAACGGGAGTGAGACAGAGATGCCTCTTGTCTCCATTTCTTTTCTTACTAGCAATAGATTGGGTTATGAAAACATCGACATCACACAACAGAAATGGAATCCATTGGAATCTGACTAAACAGCTTGATGATCTGGATTTTGCAGATAACTTGGCTCTTCTGTCCCATAACCATAATCAGAAGCAAGAGAAAATGAAAATTCTCGATGTGACAAAACGTCTGTACGTGTTCTTTTGGTGGCTCTCTCACACCTTCAGCCCACGGCAGTATCATTTCTTCTTTTTCTTCATTTTTTCTCACCAATCGCTTTATTTGGCATAAATCATGCCTTTTCATTATTGTACTCTTCTGAATCTAGTAGGGTGAAGTCTCTAACACTCCACTCTATTACAGAAGTATCTGCTATGGGACTATCTTTATCTCTTACATTTTTGCGTTACCGTTACCCGTCATAAGAGAAACTTTCACAGACCAAGTATTTCGCAGATTCGCCCGTCATACAATGGTCAACATTTCCAGACCAAGTGGGTCGAGAGCATATAACCTAAATTGCTCGCGTGCATTGTGCCCTGCGCGAGGAGATTGTGTATTCCTAAAAATTTGGGGTAAGTGTAAACCATTATTTTACAAATGTAAATTTAACATGTTTTCTTGCTAAGTGGTTATATATGAGACTGGCAACCTCAACATATGAAACTAGTATATACTTAAACCGCTATAGCAAGCGCTGGTGATTTCTTCTAGCTAGTCGTGCAGAAAACCGACAGCAGAGGTGACCCCAGATTCCGAATGGAGCAGTGATGACTGATGATTACATCACATGTGCCTAAAGTGTATAATATTTTGTGAGATATATGCACTTTGTTAATTGTAACTCAGGCAACTCATTATTTTCGTTGTCCAGACACATTTTCCCAGTTAATACCCAGGGGAATATGGTGGATTTTATTCATCTTCCCTGAGCTACACTGTGTACTCGGGAATTTAATTCTTCTGAGAGATTAACATTGGTGGGTGGACAGCGAGAATGCGCCTGTTAATTGGCAGCCCACAATTGTACAGTAGAACTCCATTTATCCGAACCCCTTGGGACCGAGCATTGTTCGGATAATCAAATGTTCGGATAATTGGATTACATAATGTATCGAGTACATGTACACATACGTTCGTATTTCTAAAAATAATTAACCATCACAAGGGAAATACACATTAAAACATATTTACTTGTACTGTAATAATAATACCCACACTGTATTAGATCACCGTATCACCAAAATCTTTTATTACACAGCAGTGCATGTACTACTTGTATTAATTATGTTTTTTAAGAAAGAGAAATGTTTTCAAAATAACATTACAAACGATTCAAAACCATGCGCAACTTACGTATACATGTACTTGCACAGATGTAGCCCACTATTTAAAATAATGAGGAATCCTCTTTTGCACCAAACTGGATAGTCTCCTTTTGGCTGCCAAGTCCCGCATTCTCTTCAACAGCAGAAGCTGTGTAAAACAGCTGTCATCTTCTTGCTCGTATCAAGCCATCGCGGTTTCTAGTGCTATAAAGGCCTCTTCAGGACTTGGTCAACGTTTTGGGTTTTCTTCATAATCTACAAGTACATCATGCACTTCTGAGGAGTCTTCATCATCGGTCACTACATGTATTTGGTTTTCTTCTTGCACAAAAGACAAAATTTCTTCGTCATTCAAAAACTGAAAACCAGAATCATTATCATCTTCTAGTCACATGTGTGCATCATCTTTGTCACAGTCCGAAAATCCGGGCATTGCTTGAAACAGTTCCACAACTTCATTTATACAATCATCATTTGTGTCCACTGCAGTAGTTTCATTTCCTCCTTTTTTCCCAAGCAATCTATTCCAAGCCTTGTTGAGATTATCTTGTGACAGGGTGGTCCAAGCATCAGCTAACATATAGCAGCAGTCTTTGAGATTAAGCTTTTTGGAAAACGCCACCACACTTTCTTCATCTTCAGCCAACAATAAACAACGCAGGATTTCCTTCTTGTACATCTTTTTAAGCTTTGCTATAACACCCTGATCCATTGGTTGAATCAGTGCTGTTACATTGGGAGGCAGAAAAATTACTTTAAAATTTGCATCAAATGCATTCAATGTATCCGTCTCTGGATGAGATGGTGCATTGTCCAGTAGAAGAATTACTTTTCCCGTTTTCTTTTCTTGTTCTCTCAACCTCTTCACATTTGGGATGAACTGATTTGCATACCAATCAAGAAATATTTCACTATTCATCCAAGCACTCTTCTGTGCTTTGTAGCACAATGGGAGACATGTCACATTCTTTAAACAACGTGGTTTTTTTACTTTGCCGATCGTTAGCACCGGTAAACGATGACTTCCACTGGCATTCGCGGTTACCAAAATTGTTACTCTCTCTTTGCACTTTTTAAACCCAGGGGCAGCTGCTTTGCGCTGAGATGCAAGTGATTTTTGAGGCATTGATTTCCAGTATAAGCCAGTCTCATCGGCATTATACACATCATCGAGTAAATAACCTTCTTCTTCCAAAAAAGCCAAGAGTGTTTCTTTAAAATTTTCAGCGGCAGTTGCATCGCTAGATAAAGATTCCCCTTGAATCTCCAATCCTCGTATGCCATGACGAGATTTAAAGTTTCTTAACCATTCCTGGCTAGCCTTAAAGTCAGGCGGACCGACAAGTTGATTGTTGAACTGAAGTGCCTTTTCACACAATAGAGAGCCAGAGATAGGTTCCCCTTTGCTTCTTCTTTGCACAAACCATATATACAAAGCCTCTTCCAATTTCAAATCTTTCGCATTTCTCACGGTTTTACGTTTCTTCGACCCATTTTCACTATCCAATTTCGATGCAAAACTCATAATTTTATCCTTGTTACTTTTGATGTCAGAGACGGTAGCTTTCTCAACATTGAAAATTCTGGCAAGTGAAGACACAGTTTCACCTTTTCCTAGTCTCTTGATAATTTCTGTTTTCGTTTCAATTGACAAAACATTGCGGTTCCTTTTATATGCATTAGGCCTACTGGAAGATGCCTTATCGCACAGAGAAATACTTGTACACCAAAATTATTCTGCTGTGGTAGCAGAGACAATTATTTTAAGTTGAACTGTCTGTTTAGCCAGTGTTCTGCCTAGAACGCACTCGTACACTGGATTGGTAAACCAGATATTAACTGACTTTATGATATAATGATCTAACTGATTTCCTGTATGTAAGCGACCGACCATTAGCCCATCCCATCCTCTACAAATTGTTCGCTCACATTTGAAGCTTGCCGCATCAAAAGATTCAGAATTGTAGTCTAACGTGACTGGTGGCGCCTGGTTTTTTTTTTCTGGACAAAGTGTTCGGATAATTGGATGTTCGGATAATTGGGGTTCGGATAAATGGAGTTCTACTGTACTTAGCAGAGGCATTTGTTTTCTATTTTGTCTAAAAAAAGTTCGTGGTACAAGACTACTTGTGGTTACAAGCTATCAGACGGTTCGAAGTACTGAAGTTACTACGCCACTCGTGTGAGAGAAGTACACTCATCACCAAGAAGTGACGACAACTACGGCGACAGGACTCACATAGAATTACGTTTTCTTGTTTAAAAAAAAGGCGAAAGCAAAGGACTTTGATAAAACCTCACCTACGTCTCCGTGACGAAAACTTGTATTTACATCAAAATTCATCATTCCCTCCTTATTTTAACTGTTAAAGACTAATTCATTATTAAATTTGTTACGTGTTGTTTAAAACTAAACAATCATAGTCGATTCATTTTTTATATGTATGAAAGCGATCGTTTGAGCAAGATTCTTTAAAACACATATCTATTTATATACATAGATGTAGTTACATCTATAGAGCCATTACTTATAAGAGGAATTTCGTTGGATTACACCAACTGGGGGCTTGAACGGGCTAAAAACCATTGCCTAAATCCTTCACAAAAGGCGACGGACAGATAAAA
Organism: Oreohelix idahoensis; assembly: GCA_024509875.1. Lineage (NCBI taxonomy): Eukaryota > Metazoa > Mollusca > Gastropoda > Stylommatophora > Oreohelicidae > Oreohelix > Oreohelix idahoensis. Next base: position 192,949 of record JAMPIV010015705.1, on the reverse strand, counting down.
GTTAACCATTGCTCAGCCCTATTCCGCATGGTTCTTGACTTCTGAATTATCTTGTGAATGGTACCGTAAGGTAGAAGCGTCATTAACCTTCTATCTACATCTCTGCCAAAAGTAATCTTAGTGTGAAGGTAGAAACCTTTGATGACCCATTTAGATACTCTTGAGTTTTGGCCACTGTTGGACCACTACTGCAAAGCAGGGGAGGCAATCCGTGACATTCGATGAGAGGTCACAACAAGTGGGTCTGAAAATACACGGAAAAGACAAAGATTATGAGAATAACTGCAATAAATGAAAACAAGGTTGAACTTTATAAGAAGAAACACCGCTAAAGGATGTAGAATCATACAGATATCTTGGCAGTAATATAGACAGAGTTGGACAATGATATCAAAATAAGAATACAAAAAGCAAGAGGAGCTTTCATTGCATTGGGAAACATATGGAGGACAAGAGAAATCAAGTCCAACACATACTCGTAAATAAGAATCTTCAACTCAAATGTGGTCAGTCCTATTGTATGGCTCTGAGACATGGAGAGCAACAAAAACAATAACCAAAAAGCTACAGACTTTCATAAACGGGTGCTTGCGTAGAATAGAAGGACTGAAATGGAATGGCAAAGTCACAAATGTGGAATTGATGACAAGAACCAGACAAGTGCCAGTGGAACAAGAGTTGAGAAGAAGACGCTGGTGATGGATAGGACACACGTTGAGGAGACCTGTTGATAGCATTACAAGGCAGTCCTTGTTCTGGAATCCACAGGGAAAGAGAGGCAGAGGTAGGCCAAAAATCACATGGAGAAGAGAGCTGGATACAGAGGTGAAAATGATGAGGAAAACATGGAAAGAACTTGAGCGGAAGGCACAGGACAGGAAGACTTGGCATGTGTTTGTTGAAGGCCTATGCTCCTTGGGGAGCTAAAGGGTATTGATTGATTGAACATGTGATTTCATGTATATATTGTAATGGTTTCCATTCATTAATCCTTAACCGTGAATATAACCCATTATCCTTTCCACCACATACAAATTAAAAGCCACCTGGCCTGTGCTTTTATGTTGGTCTCCAGTTTTCATCTCCACGTGTTTTTCGATCCCAGAATAGGAACCGGCCTGCAATACTATCAACAGGTCTCCAACGTCTGTTACATCCAACCCCAATTAATATTAGTAAATTAATATTAGACAAACATAAAGGTATGTCTTCAGGCACTCGTAAGAAACATCCAACCCCAGCGTCTTTCTTTTCCTCACCGGCTCCATGGGCGCCAGTCCCCCCCCCCCCCCCCCGCTTCACACTAGCGATCCCTATACGCCACTGCACTCCATTCTCCTGCATTCTTGCAATCACTTAGCCATATCATGCACTGCGGCCGCTCCCCACGTCCTAGAGCCACACAGTAGGAGCGACGCGACATCCGAGCTGAATATCCCCACTTCTGTATTGAATCTCGTTCCCAATACATCTCCCGGTGCAATTAAATCTTCTGTTGCCATTCGTATTTTTATTTTGATATCGTTATCTGTTCCTTCACCTTTACCTACATTGCTGACAAGACATATATATGAATCCACATACTCACAAGAATTATATGTTACATTAATATTTGATTTTCCACTGACGCTATTATGTTTGGTTCTTCTTTCAAGTACCATGCCTAGTGGCGTAGGAGATCATGTCTCTCCACAATTCCTGTCTCCAGTACAATTTATCAATTCTGCTGTTGACTTCTTTCCATGCCCCGATGTCAAACTGTCCAGTATTTGCTCTCTTTGTCTTCCCGTATTTCTTTTTCCTTCAATCTTACCTGTTGTTACGATATATTCCAGCTTTCCTCTTCTCATAACATGCCCCCCCCCCTCCCACCAAAAAAAAGTAGATTGCTTCTTTCTAACTTGTGAAATAAGTTTCCTTTGTGCACTGGCCTCTTTCAGGACATCCTCATTACTCTTTTTGGCTGTCCATGTTAGGGTTCCCATTCGTCCCGTTTTTCCCGGGACAGTCCCGTTTTTTAATAAAATGTCCCGGTGTCCCGAATTTATTCCAAATGTCCCGCTTTTTAAGGGTCCTTCCTGAAAAAAAAAATCTTTGGGTAACGGATTTTATTCCGTGTTTTAGTAGTGTTAATTTATCAATTTCCGGTTACAGTGGAAGTGTTACAGAAGTCAGATCTCCTTAAAAAGGTTATTGCTATATCAGCAGATAATACAAATACAAACTTTGGTGGAAAGAAGAGAAAGGGACAGAATAATCTGTACTTCAAAATGCAAGAAAACACTGTGAACAATTTAATTGGTATTGGTTGTCCTGCACATGTGATACATAATACTGTGCAGACTGCTGCGGATTGCTTACCTATTGATCTTCAGTTAATAATTAACAAGATTTACCAGCAATTCCACATTTATTGTGTACGAGTTGAGGAACTAAAATCATTTTGCGAATTCACCAATACAGAATATAAAACTGTTTTGGGTAACAGCAAGACAAGATGGCTCTCTCTCTCTTGCCTGCAGTCCAGAGAGTTATTGACATTTTTCCTGCATTGAAGTCATATTTCCTTTCCATTCACAAATGTCCTACCAGTCTCAAAAAATTTCTTTAAAAATCCACTTTCAATTACACTCCTGCATTTCATTGCCAGCTAGTTAAAAACCTTTTCTGATACCATCAAATGTGTTGAAAAGCAAGAGACAACAGTAATTGAAGTGAAGGATGAAGTAAACAAACTGGTGGAAAATTTAAACTACAGGAAGGCAGAAAAGTTTCTTACCACTACTGTGAGAAATCAGTTGCAAGAATTAGAAAAAGAAGGACACGTAACAGTTGAAAAGTTTCAAAGCTATGCAGTAGATTTCTATGACACCTGCATTGAATATATTCAAAAGTGGTGTACACCATTTCTTACGCCTCTTCAGCCTATGGATTGGATCAATTTGAAGGGAAAGGAGTCTGTGACTTGGAAGAACATCCAAGAAAGCTACATATTCATGAAGACAGTGTCACCAAATTTTACTGTGAATGAAGAGGACTTATTTGATGAGTTTGCATGTGTGAAAACATATTGTGAAAACAAATTTGATGTGTGGAGTGAACTGAAGGATCAAAGTGTCAGTGAAAAATGGTGTGAGATGTTCGCTCATTTTACAAAGCAGGATATAAATGCTGAGAACATGAAATGTCTAGTTAGTTTTTGTTTAGCACTGCCAGGATCCAATGCAGCTGTTGAACGTGTTTTTTTCATTAATAAATGCGCTTTGGACAGACGAAAAAAACAGACTTAAAAATTGAGACAGAGAAAGCTTTAACCATTATAAAGACCCATTTTAAGGATTTCTCTTGTGCTGAGTTCTTTATGTCCAAATATCAGAAGGAAAAAAACTTCTTGAACGGGTCCGTAAATCGGATAAATATTCTGATGAATCTGAAATATAAACTTGACTATTGTGTATTTTTTAAAGGTGCGATTTTAAAAATTAAGTATGTTTGTAATTTAGAATTCTTTTTTAAAGTGGAAGTTGTGTTAGTTAATGTGTGTATTTTTATATCAGTATCTTATTTTAAGTGCAACATATAATATATAATAGATTTATTTGTGCTTTACCTTTATTTTTAACATGTCCCGTTTTTTTACAAAATGTCCCGGGTTTTTTTAGGTAAAAATTTGGAAATGTCCCGGTTTTTAAACAAAACATTATGGGAACCCTAGTCCATGTCCATGTTTGGTTCATTAACAATTAATTGATTAGCTCTTCAGAAATGTATGATATTCCACATATATAACACAGATTGTCAAATTATTATATTTTGAAATGCGAAAATGTGAATTAAGTGTTGTGCGCAGTGGTGGCCTACTTGTGTTTGATAACAGTTGTCACTTGGTTTTCTATAAACATGCGGCTTATTGTAGATGTTGGTCTTCTGGGTACATGTTTATCTTAATGCGAATAAGGTATAGTATTTTGTGCTGCATGTGTGCTCTCAAAGAAGTTTGTACTGTCTTAATGAGTTTACTTATGCAAGTCTTAGTGTTTTGATGTGCTAGTCTTGTGTTATTCCGTTTTCTTATTTTAGTCTTATTTCTTTTTCTTATGTTAGTGTTATTGAGTCTTAATGAGTTTTCTTATGTTAGTCTTAATGGGTTTTCTTATGTTAGTCTTAATGAGTTTTCTTATGTTATTCTTAATTCGTTTCTTATGTTAGTCTTGTAGAGTTGTCTTATATTGGTCTTATTTCGTTTTCTTCTGTTAGTGTTATTGAGTTTTCTTATGTTAGTCTTAATGAGTTTTCTTATGTTAGTCTTATTGAGTTTTTTAAAATGTTAGTCTTAATGAGTTTTCTTATGTTAGTCGTAATGAGTTGTCTTATGTTAGTCTTATTGAGGTTTTCTTTTGTCAGTCTTAATGAATTTTCTTATGTTAGTCTTAATAAGTTTTCTTATGAAAGTCTTAATTAATTTTCGTATCTCAGCTTTATTTCAATTTCACAATGCTAGCCTTATTTCGTTTTCTTATGTTAGTCTTAATTCGTTTCTATGTTAATCTTCTTGAGTTGTCTTATGTTAGTCTTATTTCGTTTTCTTATCTGTCGTAGATTTATGATAGGGGAATTAAGAAATAGCTTGGTCCCTACTGAATAGAGTAGAACAGGTGATAGCTCAGTGAGAGTTAATGTAAAGAAAATAGATTTTCACGAGTGAGATGGTGGAAACTAGTTAGAGTCGGTCCCTGAAATCGAGAAAATTCTCTCCTTCCGTCTATCTCTACAACAGAACTTAGTTTGTCAGACAGTCTACTAGAACATATATATATATATATATATATATATATATATATATATATATATATATATATATATATATATATATATATATTCCACTCACATACACACACACACATACGTGACGACAGTTAGACGCACAGACGTGAAAAAAACTACAATAATGGAATATGGATCTTTTGGGACAAGCTGACCGACACACGTAATTAAAGTTTATGTAAGTTTTATTTATCATAAAGAAACTTTACAACAGCAATAATATGACTATCAAATCAAATACAAGTATACATAGGTTAATGAATTAATCAAAGAGTTCGACTCATATGTGTAATCCTCCCTCCCTCTGTTGAGACAAGATCCCGTTAGCAGAGAAGTTATTAACCCCAGAAGAGTCAAAAGGTGTTTACGCTATGGTCTAGACTTTCCCTCTACAGTAAAGAACAGTTATACGTTAATCTATTCTAAGAGGAAACAGCATTAGCAAAACTTGCACCAAAAAAAAAAAAAACACAGTGTGGGTGTATGAATTTATACGATCAAAGAACCACTCATTCCTGCTTTCTTTCTATCCATACAACAGTGGCCACTGACATTCGTTCTTACCTACAAACTTGATTTTCACCTTCTGGCGCAAACTTTAGGACACACCCATACAGCACAAATCCACATTTCTTTTGGCAAAGATTAACCCCAGCTCTACATAGACCGGTTAATTCCAATTCTCCGGGTAGCGTTAACTTCACTGTTTATATTATAGGATTACTGTTTATGTCACTGGAAATTAATTCAGGTAAGAGATGCCACAGGGCTCACAGAGTCAGAATCTAGAGGTTTCTAGTACTTAGGAAATGTCAGGTCGGAAACTTCTCTCAGTATAAAATTCTTGATCACACCACAAATGATAAACGTCGGAAATGTTAATGTTTGTAATTTTCCTGCCACATGGGCTGCATGTAAATGAGATTTTATTGAAAGAAAATATAATCTGGCTCGATAGGCCCAGTTACCGCATTTAGTCTTAATGTCCTTTAGGTTGGTACTCTGTCTCTTTCTGGATGCAAACACAAATGCCAGACAGGTTTACCTTGAAGACCCACGTATTTAAGTACAAAATGTTCTTTCTTTGGTTATTCTCAGATATACATTGAAGCCGCTGGTAAGTTTTAGGGTATGACCCAAATACTGTATAGGGAGAAAAAATGCAAATACTTAACATAATATAGTATTATTCACAATCCTATCCTTACCCCACGTAACATAGAATATCATCCACTTCGGTTATATAACTTTAAATTATAAACTACAAGCTTAGAGCTCGTTATTATCGTTTAAAACTTCCTTGAAATACATTCTAGTCATTAAAAAAAATCAGTCATCATGAATTAGAAATAAATACATATTTCGTCAATACTCATGATGAATCAGTGCATTTACTTAGTTGGTTAAAATATTCTCTGACTGGTTACTAGCAGTTAATTAAATTTTTATTATAGCTTGAAGAGCTTAGCTAGAAATATTTATTTGTTCTGCTATCCACTGTAACACAGTAAAACTTTAGAGAAATAATATAACGGACCTAACAGTAAATCACTCTGCACAGAAAATAACTAGTAAAATATAACTGACGATTTAAAAAGATTAAATCACTCAAACTACTAGTATAGTATTTACCTCAACACCGAACTACTAAGACTTATCTCCAACGACTTCTAAGAAATTCACTTAATACAGTTATTCTAAAATCGAAGCTAGCTGTCTAGAGACATCTGTGAGGTACTGAATGAATTGAGTTAGATTTATGTCGTATATATATATTAAAGATGAAAGGAGATAGTTAATTATCCCCCCGGAAACCAGACCCTACTAGATGTTCTCACCTACGGGAAATTCTACGTTCAGTTTTCGGCTTATACGTAATTCAAAGCCGAAAACTCAGGATCTTCGTTTTCGCTTAGATCAGACATCGGCAATGCGCTTATCAGTGTTTCCTTCGTCTCTCTGCTCGTATTCAAGCGAGCCATGTCTTTAGATCTCCCGATTCGTCGTGTTTAATTACTTATCAAACGAACGGATTCTGGGAAAGGTAATAAAGATTTTTCACTTAGGTTCCCAATATCTACTCAAATTTATTCAAATCTGGTCGCTGTCTGATCTCTACAACGATTTGATCTCTGGCGCTGGTGTTAGAATTATAGCTCACGTTAGCTAATAGGTCTCTGGTAGACTCTCATCAAAGAATTTAGCTAAAATGAGAAAAGAGGGACCGATTTCTGAGTAATAGGAGGTTTTATGTTAACCCAACAGGCGTAGGTGAAGCTAGGTAAAAGAAAAATGAAGATAAAGAAAATAGATACATGAAATCAATTATCATAATCTGCCAATAAATATGAGACAAACATAAAGGTATGTTATCAGGCACTCGTAGGAAATAAAGAAGTAGAACACTAGACAACAGAAAAACAACAGACATGAGTGGCTTACCCAGGATTTGAACCCTGGACTTCCGTGCGACAACCCCGCCTAGCTATACAAGCGAATCACACTATCCTCCCTGCCATCTACGCATCTTCTACTCGCTAGCGTGTCAGCTTGTCTACTGTACTGCACTACTAGTAATAGACTCATGTTCAACGTACCTGGTTTGTTTCGAAATACACACATGTTCTCTCACTGGCAACATTGGCATCTTGTCCTCATAAATAACAAATCTGCCGTACACAATTTGTGGCAAGAAAATGCGATTTGGGCGTCTGGGCGATAGTCAATTTACTGTCACCACAGAATCAACCAAAACCATTAGCATATCGACCCGATGAAAACTCCCAATTCGCTGCCACTTATAATACTATCACAACTCAAAGCAAACTTGCTGTTAAGCTATCGCGTCTGGGATCTGACTGACTTAATCTAAAACTTCGATTTACAACAACGACTACTTTCGAACATTCTAGAGCAACTTGTCTCACAAATAGCTCACTCGTTCATAACTTCTCCGTGCGTATGTCACGTAGCTGAGCTCCCCCAAAACAAAACAAAAACCCAACATTAGAATTCTCGGTTCTTGTTTCTTTGTTCACCCATTCTGAAATTAAATGACCACACCGTATTCCGTACATTTGCCTGCGAACAGTTAGTCTAATTGCAATTCGCAGGTAGGGGTGGCAGGACGAGCGCGGGGTTAATCTATTATGCATTTAGCAGGTAGGGGTGGCAGCATGGTACTAGAATGTATTAAGCATAGCTTTATGATGCACTGGAGTGAAGTGTTACAGACTTTACTACAGTAAGACCAGCTTTATGATACAGGGGAGTGAAGTGTTAGAGACTTCACTACAGTAAGACCAGCTTTATGATACAGGGGAGTGAGACAAAACTCGACGTGCACAAGCTGTATTCAAATCTTGGTCAGAAGATTGCAAAGAAGCACTGGTCATTTGAAAACGCTGTAATACTTGTTCCCACAGTATGATAATTATTCCTGTTTCTAACTTCATCATGGTTGAAAGTAGACCACGAGCCTGTTGACGACACTCTGCCTTCTGATCATTGTTATCTGAAATATCATCCAAGGCTTGTTTTATTGCAGAAAAGCTGTGTAAAAGTGCTTTTGTTGCATCTGCCCGAGCGGACCACCTGGTATCTGACAGTCTTTTCACAAAGGGAAAATGGGACTTATTATGAGTACCGCCAGCACTTGATGCAGCAGAAAGGAGACCCCACCGGTAGGTAGAAGCAGAAAAGAAGGTGTACAGGCTTTCATCAAATCCAAAGAAAATGACTGCTTCCGTCCGCACACAGTTAAGATAAAAATAATGAAGAGTCACACTAAGTCACCCTCTTATGCTCTTTCTCTCACAATTTCGTGACACCAAATGAAAAGGCGCTAAAGATAGCATAAATCACAAGATCATTGTTTTAACGCTCGTATTAGAAGATGACCAAACAATTATGTACATATTTATTGGCGCGGGGCCCCAAAAAGCGCGGGGCTCGTAGCCCCAAAAAGCGCGGGGCTCGTAGCATATGCTACTTTTGCTACTACGTTAATCCGGCTCTGATTGTGTCAATATTTGACAAGGATCAGTGCGTAGCGAGGGGACCCCTCCTCCCCACCCAGCCCTCTCCACCCAGCGGCGAAAACAAATAAAGGATTTCTTGCCAAGGTACAGTTTTGTTGGTTTGGTGGGCCCTAAACAGGACCGTGGTGCAGTTTTGTGGGCCCTAAAAAGGACCGTGGTGGGTGCAGTTTTCTGGGTTTTCTGGGCCCTAAAAAGGACCATGGTGCAGTTTTGTGAGTTTTCTGGGCCCAACAAAGACACAATACCCAGCACAGTTTCTCCAGAGGTCGTCCAATGCAGGGAAACGGATTTGGCACGCGTTAGGAGGGATCTCTAGCCGTGTCCGAAGCAGGGGTAGCAACAACAAAAGCTCCAACCATAGGTCCCATATACAACATGAAAAGCGAGGAAAACTGAATGAACTCCACACAATAACAAAAGAACCACCATTAGTTCATAATAATAGCACTCAAAATGAAGTCACCATACATCCCGACCCAAGTTCCTGTCTAATCACCATTGAGAACAAGAATTACAGAGCGCTCATACATACAGGAGCATCTGTAAGCCTCATAAGGGAACAACTTTATAAGCAAATAAAGAAATACGCACAGTTCCAGCATTCCAGAACATATATGGCCTCTGTAACTGGGGAAGAATTGAAATCCTTAGGCATTGCCCATGTCACATTTAAGATTGGCAGCCAGACAGTCACACGTGCATTCGTTATCACAAGAGACATGAGTAGAAATTTTATCCTAGGAAGAGATTTTCTGTCAAAACACCAAGCCCGGATATATGTTGATCTACGGAAAATAAGAATAAATGAAGAATATGTAGAACTCCAAGATGACATCCATATTGCATCATTGATTCGTTTAACAGCCACGGTTACCCTCTTACCAAATTCATTAGTCATAGCCAAGGGTAGGATCAAAGCGTCACAATATATAAAACCTGGACAAATTATTCACGTGGAACCCATACCGGGAGAAGATATAAATGAAGACCCAATGCTATTTATTACGGAAGGAATAGCAGAAGTCACAACAAACAGAGACTTCCCGGTTATGATAGTCAACACATCTGGTAAAACGACAACCATTGCTAGAGGTGCTATCATAGCTCAAGTACAATCATCCTCCATACGAGACACCTAGAAAACTAAACAAGGTAACACTGACCGACATAATGCAGGCGAGAGTCATACCCATCAATCCCCGCCCCCGCATCAGACCACACAATACACCCCCCCCCCCCGCCACCCCATTGACTCTGCTGCATGGTACGTTAGGTCTAGAGGTAAGACTGATCGAGATAGGAGGTTTCATAAACAAAACATCACTTCACAGAACCATACCCATCAGTCCCCGCGTCAGACAACACAATACACCCCCCGCCGCCCGCAAGGTTCAGTGCAAGTGCTTCGACACACCATAATACCCCCATGGAGAAAGACGGAGAGTTCAAAACAAGCTAAATAATTGCCCGGAGGATACCTGGAAGCACCGAAAAGAGAAATGGTATACACGGATAGCACAGAATATTATCAGAACACCCGAAAATATCGAACACGATCATTATAGAAGCCTATCGGAGTACACAGTCTCCTAAGCCTAAGGAAAAACGTAGCCCCACGAGGAACACTGGCGAACTGTGAAAGAGATTTGTCGCGCGATGACATTTTTTGCGCGAATGTAAGAAAAAAAATGTAAGAAAAAGTACGGTGCTCCGTTTGGCTTCGAAATTTCAACAATTTTAATCTGTAGGTGAATAAAGACACAAGTACCAAATTCTCACCCAAGGTCAGACAAACTAAACACCGCCTTCAAGGGACGTAAACATTACTCTTGACCCCTTCTTCTCGTTCTTTTGATTATTTCCCTTAGACTACAATTATAAAGTCAGTTAATAAACGTCAATCTCATAAAGATAATTCTAACCGAATTTTCCTCTTAACCTCTAACGGTTGCAATTATAATACTTTATCAGTACATGTAAATGTAAGCCTATTCCACGGAAAAAAAGATATTCTATATCTTGTATATGGATGAATGATGAGTATGAATGAGTATGAATAATGTATATTCTGCGCATACACGCATGATTGTGGGTGTTTGTGTGTGTGTGTGTGTTTTATGGACCTTTTTGTCCTTTTTTGTGCTTATATGATCTATCTGTCTGTGACATTATGGCTCGTTTGCCATTTCGTAATTTCCTCTCATCGCCTTTATTATCTATTATTCCGGCATAATTAACGCACATAATTTCGTGCCTATCCTCCACTCAGAATTTTTACCCTTTTTTCGTACTACCATTGATCACATTTCACACTTCGATGCATAACAGGGCCAGACAATCGCATATCCCTGAGAGATTAATTGAATTACTAAACGTGATAATACCACATTGACTCCAGGTAGATGCGAGCATGAAGTGTTTGCTTAAGATTGCATAATCACTTCCGACTCGACAGCAGAATAGACTGGCGATACGGGTTTAATTGTATAGACCACGATTTGTCTAGACGAGCAGGTGGTTTGCGACAAGTCATGTGATACAAGAGGTCGGCAGAGTCTGTTAAACTATGTAATCAGACTTCCAAATTACTTGGGATAGTTGATTATAGATAATCGCAATCTTGGAAAACATTTTGAAGAGTGAGCAGGAAGTGTGATATAAGTAAACTTTGACAACATTTTACGAATATCACAACTCCATATACGGAGGATGACTGTTTGAATTCTCAAACGCATGAGTCACACAAGAAATCCCATAAGCACTGCTCTATCATAACATGAATTTTGAAAGCCATTGGTTTGGCAATTCGAGTCGTCATATACAATCGCTATGAATGGGAGTTTGTCTAAAAACGCCCGATGGAAGCGTGGGCCGGGAACCTACGATATAACGTAGAAAACGTTTGACATACGGCACTGCATTCCAGAAATCGTCAATGTAGACAGCTCTGACTTTGCCACAGAAAAGAATAGAGTTGGATTGTGAATTTATAGGACCGGACAAAACGTATTAAAAGCATCTCTGTACATCAGTAGAAAACCCGCCAATATTAATACGGAACACTGAATTATACAGGACCACTGACAAGTCACAGAGGGATTCTGAAATAGAAATAATACCCCAGACGTGTGTTCGAGGTATCTCTGTTAAGTTGCCAAGAGTATTCTACTGAGGAAGAAATCTCTCTTCCCTATTGGGGTAGGTTGTAAACATACATTTTATGCAGTGAATTTGACATATTTATACTTGCTAGTGATGTTAAAGATTCATACTAGGCTGGCAACCTCAGTACGTGAAAAGGATACATTCATGAACCACCACAGCAAGTGATGGTGATCGCTTCATGCTAGTTCTCACGGAAGAACCAAAATCAGAGGTAACCCCAGACTCCGAATGGAGCAGAGAGTGAGTGATGATTACATCAACCTGTGCATAGTTGTATATTATCATTTTGTGAATGTATGTACACTTAGTATGTTCCTTCAGTCACAAGCCACTGCCGCTGTCTAGTCACAATTTTTCCCTTAAATTAACTGACATACTGGTGATTTTTCATCACATGTCCTGAGTGATATGATATATGCTCAGGGATAGTAAATAATCTGAGAAAACAAATGGCTGATAGACAGCGGTAAAAGGCGCCTGATTAATATCAGACAAACACATATTTAGCAGTGATATTTTGTTCCTTTATTCCCTATAAAGTTTGTGGTACCAGTACGAGGCGACCCGACTATTTGCTGTACGATCCGGAGAGACCATTTGCTGTACTACTAGTCTGGTTCGAAGCTTGAGATCGACACATGAAGATTCTTGCCTTGACCAGGAGAGGTTATTTCCTGAACTGATCTGGAAACGTGTCCCTCACCACAGAGACGAATCTACGGAAAAGCAGTATCATCGATTCAGCATTTTGGCAAGTCCCATTTTTAACAGGCTGTGACGATACGGTTGTGTGATCTCAAATTCACTACGGCAGGATTGCATTACATTCCCGTGCGAGTGATACTTTCTTATTTTTCTCTCCCCTGTCATTATTATGTGGCATATTTTATGCACCATTATTTACTCTCTATGCTGGATCTAATAGAGTTAAGTCTCTAACACTTCAGTCCTCGACTGTTTGTGTTATGTCAGGTTTGTTGACCCGGGCAGCGATAATATTTTATCACGTATTATCAGGCTGACCATCTTTTCAAAGTGACTGTGCCTGTTTATTCAAGCTTGCATTGTGCACGGTCTATGAGTAGAACCCCATATTGTGTGGCTAATCTGGTGGAGATCCATCTAGCGAAACACAGGTGGTAATGCGTAATTTGTTTCCGCTTAGACCATCTCTGTGTGTAATTATCTCAGAGAATCTGTCTGGAAACACAAGATTTGTAGACCTTACGCCAGTAACACATGGTCACAGTATGATGAGAGGCAGATAGGTGCAGCCGGAAGTCTGACGCTACGATATGACTTTACTGTAAGAGGTCACGCGTGGATTTTAAATTTATTAGTTTGAAATACGTAAGGGTATTTTGTTTGAATTGAAAACACCCCTACCCACATAGCGCTGAACGAGATTCGATTGGATTGGTTCATTTTGAGGAGCTGAAATATACAATGTAATTTATTGGCACACTAGTCGGAAGTGCAATCTGTGATTTGCACTAAGAACTGAGAATATAGTGTGATGAAAACTCAGACACAGATCACACAGAGAAACTGCAGCGCACAAGTCTTATCAGGGACTCCTAAAAGCCAGAAAGAAAAAGGAGACATTGGACTTAGAAATTCCACAACTATAAGTAACAGATCGAGTATTGGGCAACTTTGGAATTCACAAGTAAACCCGCATTTTTAATACAAGACTGGAAAATTAAAGGGGCCAGGACTTTAATAAAGAAGACTGGAATCCTAGGAATTTGATCACAAGTCAAAGAGGAATTTAACAAACGTTTTCCCAGGCCCAGTACAGAACAGATTTCACAGAACATTGCCGCAGAGGAATTAACTCTAAGTAAACCCAGACCATTTTTAGACAAGGACTGGAAAACGTTTTCAAATCTTTTAAAATTATTACAAACGAGAAGTAAAAGGGGCCAGGACTTTAATAAAGAAGACTGGAATCCTAGGAATTTGATCACAAGTCAAAGAGGAATTTAACAAACGTTTTCCCAGGCCCAGGTGATTTCACAGAACATCCGCCGTCAGAGGAATTAACTCTAATTTCCCAGACCATGTCATAGAGGAGTTAAGGAAAAGTTTTCCCCAGGCCAAACTTTTCGCAGAACACTCGCCATCAGAGGAATTAACTACAATTTCCAGACCTACGTGATTCGAAGCTTCTAATTCAGAGCTGTGTCCATCCTAAATCTGTGCAAGGAGATTGTATATTCCAAAATTTTGGGGTAAGTGGAAACAATTTATTTACTAATGTAAATTTTACAGGTTTCTTGCTAAGTGGTTATATATATGAGGCTGGCAACCTCAACATATGAAAACAGTATATTCATGAACCACTACTGCAAGAGCTGGTGATTGTTTCTGACTAGTCGTGCGGGAAACCCGACAGCAGAGCGACCCCAGACTCCGACGGGAGTGGTGATGAGTAATGAGTGATGATTACATCACATGTGCCTAAGGTGTAACATGTTATCTTGTGAGATGTATATACATTTTTTAATTGTAATTCAGGCAAATCATTATTCACACACTCCAGACGCAATTTCCTAGTTAACACCCAGAAGGATATTGGTGAATTTTCATCATATTCCCTGAGTTACACTGTGTACTCAGGAATTTAATTCTTCTGAGAGGTTAACATTGGTGAATGGAGCGCATGACAATGGGCCTGTTAGTTTGCGGTGAACAAATGTACTTAGCAGACATTTGTTTCTTTCTATTTGTCTAAAGTTCGTGGTTACAAGCCATCAAACGATTTGTGGTACTCGCGCCGCTATTGTGAGGGAAAAAGCATCCACCTTAACCGCCTACAGTGAAAGAGAGAGTGTGGAGAAGGCTTCCGTCATCACAGAATTGATGAACCACAGCTGCAGGACTCCCTTATAAACGTTAAGTGCTTGTAAAAAGGCACCAGCAAAACGGACTTTTTAAATATCCTCACCGTAAATCTCAGTGAAGAGAAAATTTGATTCCAATATAAAATCACCAGCATTTCGTTTATTTTAAACAGTTAATACAAATTGATTATTAAATTTGTTACCTGTTGTTTTAAAACTAAACAATCATAGTCGATTTGTTTTTTTATATGCATGAAAGCAAACGAATGAGCCAGATTCTTTATATATATATATATATATATATATATATATATATATATATATATATATATATATATATATATATATATATATATATATATATATATATATATATATATATATATACCTCTAAACAGAGCTATACCTTACAAGAGGAATTTCGTTGGATTACAACAACTGGGGGCTTGAACGAGCTAAACCATTGCTTAAATCCTTCACAAAAGGCGACGGACCAGATATAATGCGTTAACAATTGTTCAGCCCAATGCAACATTGTTCGTGACTTCTGGAAATATCTTGTGGGCCCTCCCTTAAGGTAAAAGTGTCATTAATCTTCTATCTACATCTCTGCCCAGAGTAATCTTGCGCGCAGGTAGATACTTTGGAAGGCAATATTAGAAGTGTCATTAATCTTCTATCTACATCTCTGCCCAGAGTGATCTTGCGTGCAGGTAGATACTTTGGAAGCCAATAGTAGAAGTGTCATTAATCTTCTATCTACATCTCTGCCCAGAGTAATCTTGCGTGCAGGTAGATACCTTGGAAGCCAATAGTAAATACTCTTGAATTTTGGTCACTGTTGGACCACTACTGCAAAGCAGGGGGAGGCAATCCGTGACACAGGCTAAACACCGAACTCTATTTTGCTAGATTCAGCAAGCCTAAAGACTTTTTGGTGAAGAAACCTAATTATTTTTCATAATCACCAGTCATATTTATTTACAAGTGTTAAAGTAATTGATCATTAAATTTGTATACGTTGATTTTGACAAATTCATAGATAGATTAATCATTACAGAGAGAAAAGCATACCTATGACCCAGAACCTCTAGTATATGTGTATATATATATATATATATATATATATATATATATATATATATATATATATATATATATATATATATATATATATATATATATATATATATATATATATATATATATCATCGAGCTAATAAGAGGAATTTCGCTGAATTAAATAAGCTGGAGGCTTGAAAGAGCTAAATAATACAATATACATCTTCACAAAAGGCGGCGGGTCAGATAAAAAGTTAACGTGCTCATACTCATTCAGCATTGTTCTTGACTTCTGATATATCTTGTGAGAACTACCTCGAGGTAGAAGCATCTTTATCCTTCTATCTACAACTCTGCCAAGAGTAATCTTGTGCGAAGGTAGACACCTTTCAAGACCCACATTAGATACTCTAGGTTTTGGCCACTGTTGGACCACTACTGCAGAGCAAGGGGAGACAACCCGTGACACTGTCATGTACCCATCTATCTTTGCACTTGTTCTTATTCTCGTTATCTTTTGTTTAGTAGTATGTGATCATAGTTGAGCAGTAATATTTGTTTAATGATTATTATGCCTGCTAATGTGTTCATGAGTTTCGAGTGGCAGTGAATATGGCGCTTGCTTCTCGAGGCTAAGTTAACCTGGTAGCATCAAGCTCCAATCTACCCAGCTGAAAACGTGTATGGGACTGTACTGCTGAGTTGGGGAAGGCACAGGCAGTGAGGAAGAAAGCCGGTCATTTCACCTCATAAAACCGAGACCTAGTATAGTTAAGTCTCCAACACTTCACTCCCCATCGGCAGTAACTACTGTAACCCTATTATTACCTTTACATCTGATCTGTTCGTATGTATGCATTCGAATAAGCAGTCTGTGCATACATCAATTAACCATAGCAGATCATGTGACATGCCAGGTGCACGTAATAAAACATGATTAGTTTTTTAATATTTTTTTTTTATGCGGCTTTCAAATTCAACGTCGTCAACACACGTTCGTTAGCATTTTCGTTCGCCGTAGTTAGGAATTTCCGATTACATTTGCAGGGCTTATCTCAGGAACCGTGCCGAAGTGTTAGTAGTTCGAGAACAGTGTCATTAAATCTGGCAAACAAGATTCGCTGGCAGAATTGTGTACCCTAATGGCCGCACCAAAAAAAAAAAAAAAAAAATTGTAAACTACTCATATATTGTCGGTGAACAAAAGCTGGCAGAATATTTTAAGACCAATGTTAAGACGTGCTGTGAATTTCGCAGATTCATCCCTTCTCCCCTTCCCCTCCCCTCCCCCTTTTCGTCACATTAGTCTGATCATTTGAAGGAGTCAGTATGGGTAAAGTTACCCTTCATCTGATTTAATAACCAGGGGCGTACTTAAAAGTAGTTGGCACCCAGGGCGGATCCTAACTTTGACACCACCATCCCCAATAAAGAAACACACTTGCAAGTATATTTTTAACAGTAAGTACTCCTGAAATAGTGTCCGATAGCACCCTCCTCATGGCTGTCATCCAGGGTGGACCGCCCCCTCGCACCTCCTTAGCACATCACTGTTAATGACGTAGACTTTTTGACTTCCCTGCTACTTGACATATGAGATTTTTCAAAAGTCCTACAAAAATTTGATATGAATGAAGTAAGTTTAACATGCTTACAGTAACCGCACTATTCTCTTCCCCTCCCTTCCACCCGATTTCATAACATGACCGCCCATAACATAATTACTACCTTAGTATAGACGTACTAAATTACTTATAGGAACATGCGTGGAGGCATATCTGGAGTCATCCTTATATGACCACCAGCTATGCACAATGCTACAATGTACATATGTGGAAGTGAACCTCTATCTGTGAGGCTAATTACACCCTCATTGGCTCTTGAAATCATCCACACACTTCCAGGGATTCCCCCTGTGGTGAAACTTGTTGAGGACCCAGCATTGCACACTAAGCTTGGAGAAATCACTTGAGCCCCAGACGTGATTCTTTGGCTTTGACCTGGTTGTCTTCATGCAGGAGGATCTCGCTATAGACCCAGTGATAGGCAAGGGGAGCTGAAAAGTGGCTCCGTGCACCAGAACCAGAGCACACTATTTTAGCTCTGCATATTTGGAAAGCCCTCTTGGATGGCGGGGAATGCATAGTATGCCACGCGCTTCTTCCTCCTAGCTTGGGACCAGATGTGACGATCCTGTAAATGCAAACCAAGCTGGAGAAACTAGAGAAACTGAAGCTCAAGACTTCAACTCAACACGTTTCGGAATGGCAGAAAAGCCACAGGAAAAGTCTAGATCTATAGTTTAGATAATACCAAGGAATCTTCAACTTGGTATTTGTTGCAAATGAGCGAGAAGCTCAGCAGTTCTAGTGAAACAACAACATGTAGGAACATTAATGACGGTCTATTTGACTTCCTTAACGACCCCTTGCAAACTACCTGACCATCTCCGCGCCATGGTTAGAGAAAATGAATGTAATATTTTTAAACTAAAAGGACTTTTTATCTAAATTCCATTTTTTATCATTAAGCTATAAGATACTTACTTAGTTGTTCCTCTTCTACTGTGAGGAGTTGAGGTTTGGAAGAGGGAGTGCCATACTATCCTATCACTGTCTTCCTCCTGGCCTGATTCCATTCTAGTTCTTGGTCCTTCAGAGATTGTCTAATGTTGCCCTCGCAGCGGACTATGGGTCGTCCTGGAGGTCTGGCTCTTAGCCTCCCATACCTGCCGTGGCAGCCGATCTTCTCCCATTCTGCAGACATGGCCAGACCATCTTAGTTGGGACTGTTCTTCTTGTGTCTGTAGTGGCTGGGGTTTTTTAGGCCTTGACATATCGTCTGAATACGAGCATTTATCCTATCAGCGCATAAGGGTGGTAAACCCACCATGTAAGGCAAATTGCCACAGAAGCCACCACTGCAAAAGCACATGAATGCTTTGGTGCAGGCTTCCTGAAGCGGGACCAACTGTAGTTGTAACTTCTTGCTCCACAGGGAGCATAATGGAATTCTCTTCTTCTTCTGCGTTAAGTTTGTAGTCAAGCTAAATCTGCAGGCCTGTCGCCAGGACGAAGTCCAGTCTTTTCTAGGTCAGCACGGCAGCCCTATAACTTCTGCTTGAGCTCAGCACCCCCTGGGCAGGTCAGATGTAGGGGGTCATCATGGGTTGGGCAGTTTTGGAGAATGTGTTCGGGGGTCTGGATTCCAGTTCCACGTGAACATTCATTTGTATGAGATATCCTGAGGTGATAGAGATGGCCCAGTAGTCTGCAGTGTCCAGTTCTCAGGCGGAATATGATGGTCTGTTGGTGTCTGTTAAGTTGGTGGATTGAGTCATCTCAGCTGTTTGTATCACCATAAGGGAATTGATGGGTCAATGATTTTTCCTCTCTCTCTCTCTCTCTCTCTCTCTCTCTCTCTCTCTCTCTCTCTCTCTCTCTCTCTCTCTCTCTCTCTCTCTCTCTCTCTGTTTTTTACGAACTCTCTTACTTTCCGAAATGTCTCTCAATACATGGTAGTGACAAGCGAAACGTGTTAATAAAGCCACATAATCTAATCTTGATTAAACATACACACACACATACACACACACACCCACGCCACATATAAATCAATCTTCATTACTTGGATAGGAAAAGCCGGCGGCGAAGCTTATCCTTTGTGAAATGGGTTAGTTATTTTTTGATGTATTTTAATGTAATCTTAAAAGATATAGAGAAAATAGACTACAGGGGCTAGTAAATTTTACCTCATTTCACAAGACGTGATGCGTCCTCTTTTATACTCTGACCAGGGACCGTGTTTGACCACGACAGCAAAGAATTTGCAAGAAAATGCTATTTATCAGGTGCCGTTTACTTTCCAGAGTTGTCTTCAAGTCTTTCCGTGCACATCATTACAATGCTTCCTCATTATGTTCACCTCTGTCTCCACGTCTCTTCTCTGTGTGTATTTTGGTCTATCTCTGCTTCTCTTTCCTTGGGGACTACAGAACATGGACTGCCTTTATGACCATTGAGGGTGAAACAACAAGTTTCCTTCATGTGTGCCCTATTCATACCATTTGAATCGTTCTATTCTATAACCCAGAGGTTTTCAAACTGTGCGTCGCGGCTCCCAGGGGCGTCGCGGCCCTCGGCTAAGGGCGTCACGGTGGCTTGCGAAAAGTGTTGGGCTCGATATTATGAGCCAAGGTCCATCAATAAATATAGATCTTCGTAGGACGACATGTTTGCGCCGAGGTATTATTACATGTACCAATACGTGTCGTTAGGTACTAGAAGTTATTGACAAATGCACCATAAAACTCCAGAGCAGGTCTATATCACGAACAGCTGATCACTAATAAAAAATATGCACATTCAGAAGTCATTAATATCTTTTTGGGTACAATTGCTTATATATAATATGTAGTACCACCTTGCCAATAACTTGCGATGAATTCACGCTGGACGAGATCAAACAAGCCGTTAAAAGATTAAAAAATTTTAAAGCTGCTGGAGTTGACGAAATTTCAGGGGAAATGATTAAAGCAGTTAATGACAACAACCTCTTGAGAATTTTAGATATTATAAATGAAGTATGGAGAGAAGAACAACCACCACAACAATGGAAAGACAGTATTATTGTAAAGTTACCGAAGAAAGGTGATCTATCAGACTGTAAGTTCTTTCTGGCTCATCATATTCTCATTATCAGTACCTGGAAAAATTATTATGTTGCATGATGTTTAGAAGACTTAAATTGCATCTGACGAAAAGATCAGAGAAGAACAAGCGGGTTTCAGGCCGAAACGATCATGTATTGATCAAATATTCACACTAAGAACAATTATAGAAGAATCAGTGGAAAGGCAATCGCCACTTATTATCACCTTCGTCGATTTTCAAAAAAGCCTTTGATAGTCTACACCGCCCATCATTGTGGAAGATACTTACAATCTATGGTTTTCCAACAAAATATGTGAATATAATCAAAGCGCTATATGACAATGCAAGATGTTGTGTTAGAACAAATAAAGGGCATACAGAATGGTTTACAGTAGAAACAGGGGTGAAACAAGGCTGTATTATGTCACCACTACTTTTTGGAATAGCTATTGATTGGGTTATGAGAAACTATACCCACAATGAAACAATTGGGTTATAAATGGACAAATGGAAAATTCTGGGGGACCTGGATTTCCGCAGATGATGTGTTGCATTCTTAAGTTCAACACCAAGACAATCCCAAGAAGCAATAAATAATTTGTGTCATCTCTCGGTTAAAATTGGTCTCCAAATAAATGCCTCTAAAACTAAAGCTATGAACTTTTCTAACGAGCCCTTTGATATCATCTTGAACGGGGAAAAACTACAGAAAGTTGAAAGTTTCAATTATTTAGGCAGTAAAATGACTCAGGATGGTGACACAACAAGAGAAATCCATACTAGAATTGCTTTGGCAGCTAGCGCCTTCAATAGATTATCTAACATTTGGAAATTACGATATTGAATATACATACCAAGCTTCATCTGTTTAATTCAAATGTTATCTCAATGTTAACATACGGCTGTGAGAGTTGGAAAATAACAAAATCATTGGAGAACAAGCTGAATACATTCGAGAACAAATGTCTTAGAAAACTCATGAACATCAGTTTTTTCAAGACTAATCGACAAATAAGAGAAGACTCTAGGCAGAAATATGTCTCCGACTATATAAGGAAAAGACGATGGTCATATATCGGTCATGTCCTACGAATGCAAAACAACAGAATACCACTACAGGCGCCACTTGGGTTCCTGAGGGTAAGAGGAAAAAAGGAAGACCAAAAGAAACACTCAGAAGAACAATAATAAGAGAAGGAAGAACGTTGGGCCTAACTAATGTGCAAGAGCTAAGAGGAGTGGCGTCACAACGAACAACCTGGAGAGCACTGGTTTCTGCCTTATGCGCCGTGTTTGGCGCTTAAAGAATTTATTATTATTATTATTATAGAGAGGAGCCGCGTCTGCTCAAGTTCTTTCCATGTTATCCTCATCATTTTCACTTCTGTATCCAGTTCTCTTCTGCATGTGTTTTTTGGTCTACCTCTGCCTCTCTTTCTCTGGGGGTTCCAGAACAAGGACTGTCTTGTAATGCTATCAACATGTTTCCTCAATGTGTGTCATATCCATCGCCAGCGTCTTCTTCTCATCTCTTGTTCCACTGGCACTTGTCTGGTTCTTGTCATCAGTTCCACATTTGTGACTTTGTCATACCATTTCAGTCCTTCTATTCTACGCAAGCACCCGTTTATAAAAGTCTGTAACTTTATGGTTGTTGTGTTTGTCGCTTTCCATGTTTCAGAGCCATACAATAGGACTGACTTGACATTAGAGTTGAAGATTCTTATTTTTGTGTTGGACTTGATTTCTCTTGATCGCCGTATGTTTCCCATAGGTTGCAGCGTAACTATTCGTTGTCGCCCTTTCGGGCCCAGACGGGTGGAACAATCACATCAATCTCTATAAATAGTCATGACAAATAATATCTATTTTTAGTACTTTATTTACTGACTTCTTTCTCTGGAGCTAATTCTGTTGGCACGTATGTTTTAATAATAAATTTCATGTTTTTTAAACAAAACCATTGTAAGTTTCCCAATATGAGTGCGTTATGAATGGGAACGGCGAAACTAGTTCAACACAACTTGCCAAGTCCCAAATCAGGTCGAGTCGCTAATTAAAAACAAATAAAAACTAGAGTCGAGTCGGTGTGGTGACTTAAGTTCGACTCGATTTCGACAACACTATTAATTTCCGTACTGAGATTTGGATATTTGTGTAGTGGTGACAGTAAGCCCCTGAACTGGCTTTTTTTTTTTTTTTTAACATCTTTCTTCAATTTCCATTGTCAGTAAAAATGTTATGTTATTGTGTATTACAAGATTTGACAGATATTTTGACGCCTACATTCTCTCCCCCTCCTCCCTCCTTCTCCCCCCTGTAGACTGTAAGAAATTATAGTACTTCTAAAAGTTAGCTCCGTCACATCTAAATAGTCGTGATTAACAATAGATCAGTCTTTTCTCTTATCAATAGATAAATGACTGATAGATTCCTTTAAGTCTTTTGTACATCTTTGGGGGCGTGCGACTGTCTAAGTGATTAGTGCGCCGGACTTTTGACGGCTAACTTACCGGGTTCGGGATCAAAATGTGGTATCTTAACGCTCCAATCTACCCAGTTATAAATGGGTACCTGACTCGGCTCTTGTTAGGAAGAACAATCGCAGAGAGGAAGAGAACTGGTCACCTCGCCTCATAAAGCTGGACCTTGTGTGGTGAAGTCTCTAACACGTCACTTCCCCCGGCAGTATCTGCTATAAGACCACCCTTTTTTTAAAAACATTCTTTGGGTTTAGAGATCACAGACAAGGTCCTTTCATGTGTACCGGTACCTCTTCGCATTGATGTTAAATTAGATAGTGATATTTATATTGTTCACCTTTAAATGCTTGTCAAGGGCATGAATGCTGTTCTGGTCTGGTTTAGCTTAACTTTGACATAATCGTTGATGATTGGTCAGCACTAAGTCCTGCAGACGATTCCTATTTACACAATATTATCCTTCTGCAATAAACAACAGCGCTTTTATTTGCTTCTTCTGCCAGCGTTAGAGTGTGTGACTCGAGGAGAAATAGGGAAAAACATTTAAAAAAAAAAAACCTTCAGAGATAACCAAGCCTTTTACTGATCTCGCCTCAACATCGCCTCGCGGTCCCACACTTCACGGAAGACTGTTTCAACTGGACGATGTGAAAGCACACTATACAAGATTTTTTAATCCATGCCAAAGATTACACATCTAGCGTGTTGTATGGGTGGTTGTGTGTCCAGAACGACTTTTACTGTCAACAAGCAGAACGATCTAAAGTTTTCGAGGTAAGCTGTTGCCACTGCCATAATCCCACGACATAAAAATCTCACATTACCAATATTATAATCATCACCTTTACTGCTATAATTAAAAGTCCTTGTATGTGCGTCTTTTTTGTTTTGGGTTTAAAAAAAAAAAACTGAAGTATTGTTGAAAGTAGGTTGGGCATTTCATATGAAATGAAAAAAATACGAAATACTTTTCCAATTTAATAGCTGTAAGTAAATTTAATATTTTATTGCACGTATATTTTATTGTAAATATATTCTTGCAGTGTTGCGCCTTCCCTGTCCATGGCCATCTCCGTGAGCACGCTGTCATTACTCACCACTCCAGTGTTCTTCCCCAGCATTCACCCGTTCCTCTTTTTATTCTCCACTCCAATGTTGTTTCTAGCATTCACTCATTTTTTTTTATTATTATCAACCGCAATATTTACCCATTCTTGTTATTATTCTCCACTCCATTGTTTTTTTTCCCCAGTATTCACTCATTTTGTTTATTTATTCTTAACCCATTGTTATCCCCAGTATTCACTCACTTTTATTCTCCACCTCAGTATTATTCCTAACATTCACCTATTCTTGTTCTTATTCTCCCCCCACCCCCATTATCCCCATCATTCATACATTCTTGTTATTATTCTCCACCTCATTGTTATTCCCAGCCAGCATTCACCCATTTTTGTAATTATTCTCCCCCCATAGTTATACCCAGTATTCACCCGTTTTTGTTATTTTTCTACTCTTTTCAATGTTACTTCTGCATTCACCTGTACTTGTTACTATTCTCCACTCCAATGTTATCCCCAGCATTCACTCATTCTTGTGGGACCGATGACGCATCAACAGTGAGGAATGCTGTTAGCTTGCATCAGGTCAGGGAACCAGAGCTGAACCCTACTCCACCTCCAAGTGGTGGTCCTGGAAACAGGCTGCATCACCGCAGTCTGGCTGAGAAAATAGGGATCGAAGAGGGAAGGCTAACCCGGTCCCATAAATGCCTTGCCGAAAACGGATGTGGGCCGAAAGGCGCAGATATTGCAGCTCCGCTGTAAACGACGACACAACATTACAAACGT
This sequence comes from Oreohelix idahoensis, assembly GCA_024509875.1. Taxonomy (NCBI): domain Eukaryota; kingdom Metazoa; phylum Mollusca; class Gastropoda; order Stylommatophora; family Oreohelicidae; genus Oreohelix; species Oreohelix idahoensis. The sequence goes on along the minus strand of JAMPIV010015705.1, from coordinate 168,027 downwards.
CCTTTTCAGGGCGAACGCAGAAGAAGAAGAAGACTCATTCTTGTTATTATTCTTCACTCTGTTATCCTCAGCATTCCCATAGTTGCTATTGTCTCCACACTAATGTTATCCTCAGCATTCCCATAGTTGCTATTGTCTCCACACTAATGTTATCCTCAGCATTCCCATAGTTGCTATTGTCTCCACACTAATGTTATCCTCAGCATTCCCATAGTTGCTATTGTCTCCACACTAATGTTATCCTCAGCATTCCCATACTTGCTATTGTCTCCACACTAATGTTATCCTCAGCATTCCCATAGTTGCTATTGTCTCCACACTAATGCTATCCTCAGCATTCCCATAGTTGCTATTGTCTCCACACTAATGTTATCCTCAGCATTCCCATAGTTGCTATTGTCACCACACTAAAGTTATCCTCAGCATTCCCATAGTTGCTATTGTCTCCACACTAATGTTATCCTCGGCATTCCCATAGTTGCTATTGTCTCCACACTAATGTTATCCTCAGCATTCCCATAGTTGCTATTGTCTCCACCCTAATGTTATCCTCAGCATTCCCATAGTTGCTATTGTCTCCACCCTAATGTTATCCTCAGCATTCCCATAGTTGCTATTGTCTCCACACTAATGTTATCCTCAGCATTCCCATAGTTGCTATTGTCTCCACACTAATGTTATCCTCAGCATTCCCATAGTTGCTATTGTCTCCACACTAATGCTATCTTAAGCATTCCCATAGTTGCTATTGTCTCCACATTAATGCTATCCTTAGCATTCCCATAGTTGCTATTGTCTCCACACTAATGTTATCCTCAGCATTCCCATAGTTGCTATTGTCTCCACACTAATGTTATCCTCATTATTCACTCATTTTTGTTATAATTCTCCATTCCAATCTTATCCTCAGCATTCGTACATTTTAAATTATTCTTCGCTTTAAAGTTATCCCCAGAAGTCACTCATTTTTGTTATTATTCTCCACTCCAATGCTATCCTCAGTATTAACATATTTTTATTATTATTCTCTACTTCAGTGTTATCCTCAGCATTCACTCATCTTTATTATTATTCTCCAGTCCAATGTTATGCCCAGTATTCACTCATCTTTATTATTATTCTCTACTCCAGTGTTGTCCTCAGCATTCACTCATCTTTATTATTATTCTCTACTCCAGTGTTGTCCTCAGCATTCACTCATCTTTATTATTATTCTCTACTCACGTGTTGTCCTCAGCATTCACTCATCTTTATTATTATTATCTACTCCAGTGTTGTCCTCAGCATTCACTCATCTTTATTATTATTCTCTACTCCAGTGTTGTCCTCAGCATTCACTCATCTTTATTATTATTCTCTACTCCAGTGTTGTCCTCAGCATTCACTCATCTTTATTATTATTCTCTACTCCAGTGTTGTCCTCAGCATTCACTCATCTTTATTATTATTCTCCAATGTTATCCCCAGCTTTCACTCATTTTTAAAAATTATTCTCCACTCCAATGTTATCCCCAAAAATTAATCCATTCTTGTTATTACTTTCCACTCCTATGTTATCCACAGCATTCATCCGTTCTTGTTCAGCATACATGATGCGGAGAATGTTCTACGAGATGCTGAGGCCAATGATTATCCTTTCAAACTGTTGTCCTCCTCCTCATCATCATCATTTCTCTTTAAACTGTTGTCCTCCTCCTCATCATCATCATCATTTCTCTTTAAACTGTTGTCCTCCTCCTCATCATCATCATTTCTCTTTAAACTGTTGTCCTCCTCCTCATCATCATCATTTCTCTTTAAACTGTTGTCCTCCTCCTCATCATCATCATTTCTCTTTAAACTGTTGTCCTCCTCCTCATCATCATCATTTCTATTTAAACTGTTGTCCTCCACCTCATCATCATCATTTCTCTTTAAACTGTTGTCCTCCTTCTCATCATTTCTCTTTAAACTGTTGTCCTTTTCCTCCTTATTTCCCATTAAACTGTTGTCATCATCATCATTTGCCTTTTCACTCCCATGGAACCACCACTGTCGTCGTTCCCCAGGATGCCCCACACCAACACATTCATGTACTCTTGCATCGGTGGTTTCTGTATCCATTTATTTTACATGATGAAGGTGCCAGCCCCCCAAGCCCAACCTCATATTTACTCACCACTTACAACCTACATGATGAAGGTGCCAGCCCCCAAGCCCAACCTCATATTTACTCACTACTTACAACCTACATGATGAAGGTGCCAGCCCCAAAGCCCAAACTCATATTTACTCACCACTTACAACCTACATGATGAAGGTGCCAGCCCCAAGCCCAACCTCACATTTACTCACCACTTACAACCTACATGATGAAGGTGCCAGCCCCAAAGCCCAACCTCACATTTACTCACCACTTACAACCTACATGATGAAGGTGCCAGCCCCCCAAGCCCAACCTCACATTTACTCACCACTTACAACCTACATGATGAAGGTGCCAGCCCCAAAGCCCAACCTCACATTTACTCACCACTTACAACCTACATGATGAAGGTGCCAGCCCCAAAGCCCAACCTCACATTTACTCACCACTTACAACCTGCATGATGAAGGTGCCAGCCCCCCAAGCCCAACCTCACATTTACTCACCACTTACAACCTACATGATGAAGGTGCCAGCCCCCAAGCCCAACCTCACATTTACTCACCACTTATAACCTACATGATGAAGGTGACAGCCCCCAAGCCCAACCTCACATTTACTCACCACTTACAACCTACATGATGAAGGTGCCAGCCCCAAAGCCCAACCTCACATTTACTCACCACTTACAACCTACATGATGAAGGTGCCAGCCCCAAAGCCCAACCTCACATTTACTCACCACTTACAACCTACATGATGAAGGTACCAGCCCCCAAGCCCAACCTCACATTTACTCACCACTTACAACCTACATGATGAAAGTGCCAGCCCCAAAGCCCAACCTCACATTTACTCACCACTTACAACCTACATGATGAAGGTACCAGCCCCCAAGCCCAACCTCACATTTACTCACCACTTACCACCTGCATGATGAAGGTGCAAGCCCACAAGCCCAACCTCACATTTACTCACCACTTACAACCTGCATGATGAAGGTGCCAGCCCCAAAGCCCAACCTCACATTTACTCACCACTTACAACCTGCATGATGAAGGTGCCAGCCCCCAAGCCCAACCTCACATTTACTCACCCCTTACAACCTGCATGATGAAGGTGCCAGCCCCCAAGTCCAACCTCACATTTACTCACCACTTACAACCTACATGATGAAGGTACCAGCCTCAAAGCCCAACCTCACATTTACTCACCACTTACAACCTACATGATGAAGGTGCCAGCCCCAAAGCCCAACCTCACATTTACTCACCACTTACAACCTGCATGATGAAGGTGCCAGCCCCCCAAGCCCAACCTCACATTTACTCACCACTTACAACCTACATGATGAAGGTGCCAGCCCCCAAGCCCAACCTCACATTTACTCACCACTTATAACCTACATGATGAAGGTGACAGCCCCCAAGCCCAACCTCACATTTACTCACCACTTACAACCTACATGATGAAGGTGCCAGCCCCCAAGCCCAACCTCACATTTACTCACCACTTACAACCTACATGATGAAGGTGCCAGCCCCAAAGCCCAACCTCACATTTACTCACCACTTACAACCTACATGATGAAGGTACCAGCCCCCAAGCCCAACCTCACATTTACTCACCACTTACAACCTACATGATGAAGGTGCCAGCCCCAAGCCCAACCTCATATTTACTCACCACTTACAACCTACATGATAAAGGTGCCAGCCCCAAGCCCAACCTCATATTTACTCACCACTTACAACCTACATGATGAAGGTGCCAGCCCCCAAGCCCAACCTCATATTTACTCACCACTTACAACCTACATGATGAAGGTACCAGCCCCAAGCCCAACCTCACATTTACTCACCACTTACAACCTACATGATGAAGGTGCCAGCCCCAAAGCCCAACCTCACATTTACTCACCACTTACAACCTACATGATGAAGGTGCCAGCCCCAAGCCCAACCTAATATTTACTCACCACTTACAACCTACATGATGAAGGTGCAGCCCCAAGCCCAACCTCATATTTACTCACCACTTACAACCTGCATGACGGAGCAGTAGATCTATTATTTCTTTCTCTCATCAGAGATTGCCAGAAACGTCACGGGGAAACTGTTTTAGCTGTCATTATTTCCTGGCAACCTCACCATGTAAAACAAATTGTGACAGAAATCACTGCTGCCAGAGCACATGAGTGCTTTGGTACAGGGTTCCTGCAAGTGGATCAACTGTAGTTTTGGTTCCATACTTCGTATGGAGCAACATAAAATGAATGATTTCATTATTTCCTTCACTTAAGCAGGATTTTTTGTATGCAGTGATTATTGATCATATATAGGTGCTTTTTTTTTAATCTCAAGAAAAGTTTCTTTGCCTTTTTTGAATACAGAATAAGTTGTGTTGATTAGCAATTAAATGAGCTATCTGAGAAAAGTGGTTGAAGTAACAAGAAGAGACATGGTCCACAACCAGACGATATGTCAAGACCTAAAAACCCAACCCCTGCAGACCCAAGTAGAACAGTCCAAACTAAGATGGTTTGGCCATGTCTGCAGAATGGGAGAAGATTGGCTGCCATGGCAGGTATTGGAGGCTAAGAGCCAGACCTCCAGAACGACCCAGAATTTGCTGGGAGAACAACATTAGACAATCTCTGAAGGACCGAGGACTAGAATGGAACCAGGCCAAGAGGAATACAGCCTATAGGATAGAATGGCGCTCTCTCTTCCAAACCTCTTCACCTGATGGTAGAAGAGGAACGATTAAGATTAGCAATTAAAAAAACATAACAAAAGTGCACTCAGTATATCATCCAAAAACATGCAACATGAAGGTCAACACATCTAACGTAGAAGTGGTAGTCAGTAATGATTTGCACAAACAAGTCAAAGAATTCAAGTGCTTCAAACGCACATTGACAAGGGATTATTTGATGGACAGATAAACAAAAATAAGATTGACAGGGCTAATCATCCAAAGATTGACAGGGCTAATGTAGTGGCTGTCCACCAGGTACTTCTGCTCAAGTTTTCGTACATCAACAGGGCTATCCTTTTATCTGAACACCCTAAAAATTCTGCAAATCAAAAAGTTTCTTTGTTCTACTTTTTTATCACAATTTTGGCGATTTCTGACAATTTTTGATGACTGGGCTATTTTTTGAACACACTGTGCTCATTTTGGTGATTAGGGCTACTTTTCGATCACGGTTTGGGTGACATCTGAAAAATCCGGTTTCCAAAACTAAGGTGTCCCAGAGGATTTTGGATAAAATGATAGAGATCTGGTTATTGAAAACATTGTTGCCAAATCATGGTCCCTATGGAGCATGTAGCCACCACTGAAACTGGCTACCTTGCAGGAAGTCTGCACTGAAGAATTTCATGTACTTTTGCAGTGATGATTTCTTTATCGGTTTATTTTTCATGATGAGGTTGGCAGCTCATTTTTCATGATGAGGTTGGCAGCTCATTTTTCATGATGAGGTTGGCAGCTCATTTTTCAACAACATATGAGCCACCTCTAACGATATACCTGGTGCAGTGGGAATCCTATTGTCTTTCTCTCCTCGCAGTCCCCCAGATACTGCACAGGTCTAAAAACAATGTAAACGGTAGTCCCATAGCAGATACTGGAATGAAGTGTTAGAGACTTCACTATACTAGGTCCAGCATCGAGAGGTGGGGTGATGATTTCTCTTCCTCGCTGCCTTTTCCTTCCCTAACTCAGTTCCTAAAAACAATGTAGCAGCTGATAAACTGCACATTTACATGAACTCTTTCACTATCGGTATTGTATGACAAGGTCACTAATGTGGAACTGATGAGAAGAACCAGACACGTGCCACTGGAACAAGAGATGGGATGATGCTGGTGATGGATAGGGCACACATTGAGGAAACATGTTGACAGCATTACCAAACAGTCCTTGTTCTCGAATAAGAGCCGCAGTAATTAGTGCACTGACTTCTGAGCTCTGTGGTCCATGGTTTGATCCCCAGTTGAGGTGGGATTGTTTAGACCGCAAACGGCTCCGGGGTCGACGCAGCCTCAAGAATCAGGTACCAGAGCAGCTCTGGGAAGGTTAAAGGTGACCGGCGTGATGCGGACCACATCACCCCTAGGGTGCCGTATGGTCAAGAAAATATAAGCCTAACACCATATTCCCCCAATATGCCTCAATGGGCGTGTAATGGGATCATTGTTCTCGAAACCCCAGGTTAAGAGAGGTCAAGGGAGACCAAGGAACACAAGCAGAAGAGAACTGGAGACAGGTAAAGAAAATATGTAAAGACCTGGAGCAGATGGCACAGGACAGGAAGATTTGGCATAAGTTTGTTGAAGGCCTATGATCATTGGGGAGTTGAAAGGTCATGATGATTGTGTGCTGTGCCCTGTGTAGTTCTCAGGTGTCTCAAAGAGACGAATAAAGAACAGGACTACTGAACCCTTTGGCATGTCATACAAGGCAGCTAATATAAGATTGTGCATGTGTCTGGCAACCTCAGCATGTAAAACAAATTGACTCAGAAACCACTGTTGCAAGAGCATGTGACTCCTTGGTGCAGACTTTTTGCAAGCGGACCAGCTGTTTAGTGGCTGCATGCTCCATAAGGAACGCGAAGGAAAAAGATGATGATTTTGTACGGTATATTAAATTGTTTCATATTTTCTGTCTTCGTCATTTGATGTCTGTGTTTTGAATTAATTCAGCCTGCATTACAGTTTTGTCTAATATTTCAGTTTTCTAAACATGTCTGATAAAAGTAGGTTGTATTTTTTATATGTTTGTTATAGCATTTTTTTTCTTCTGGTTTTTGTTAACCACTTTTAGGATATTCATAATCTTTTTAGCCACCCATTGTAGCGAAAGGTTTTCCTATTATGATGATAGTGGTAGAGCAGAAGTAGAATCTCTCTCCAGAAAGTATGAAGTTCCAGCGCCCGAGAAGTACACTGGTATCACAAGTGAGTTACAGCTGTGAATACTCTGAGCTGGACAATAGATTTAGGCTTCAGAAGTATAAGATGCTACTTTCGCTATCGTAACCCTATGTGATAATATAATTAAATTTGAAAAGGTAACTCAAAATTTTAACAGTTAAAAATTTAACAAGTCAGATGAGTACAATTATCCAATTTATTATGTACATCTATATATTCTTGTAAGGATAAATGGGTGTTGGAAGATGGTAAAATGTATGATTATTTACAGTTACAAATTAAAATAACTAATAGAAAAAGTCTTGGATTTATCTTCCACTGAATTTACAACAAAAGGATTGTCACATTATCTCTTGCCATCTAGTGTCATCATTAGACCGTCGTTTTAGAAACTGCTCACAGGATTTGTTGGATGGATACATATAAACTCATCTTTAGCCACGTCTGCTCGAGGTTCCTCCGACACACTGGAGTACGGAAGACTTTCCTTCAGCCCGCCCTATAACTACGGGGGACTAAGGTGTTGAAGTTTGGTTGACCTCTAGGCTTCAGTGAGCTGGATCAACTTCTTCAAGTCTTTAGTTTCTCGATCAGGAATGATCATAAACATTGATCATAAAAACCTGGAACAAGAAGTAATAGGTGGCCATGTTGTTCCAACAATCTCACCACCAACTACTGTTCATGATGCGACCATGTCTTCAGTGTTTGTATATAAATGAATGAATCATGGTAGTATGTTACAGAGATAGCATGATAAGATAATGTATACTGTGCAGAATTAACAAAATACATGAATAAATCATATGTTATGATACATGGGTATGATATAACCTTTGCCTTCCACTTATGGATGTCAAGTTACTTATGTACTTGCTGGTATGTCGTAAGCTTCCAGGCAAGAACTAGCCATGATATATTTGGCTAACCAATTAATGGTTATGCTTCCTGACAATGCCGGTGAAGGTTATCTCTGGTTAGCGTCATTCCCTTTTTTTTTTTTTTATATCTGCTACAATCAATCAGAAATAAAATCTGAAATAAAATGATATTATTCATACATATATCTTGAATAAACTTACATACCCTCTTAGGATTAATAAGCTCACGGTGAGACTGTATTGGCTTAATTTAATCTGCCCTGCATGCAGCGTGAAAATAGAACTTTTCTAGCAGATGCTGTCTTCCAGTTTCTCACTCTGGCTTCTGGATTTAGTGTGTGATTTCCAATGCGCCGCTCTGTCCTTATATTTCAGTCTCTCGCGCGTACGAGAAAGCAGCTCCCAAATTCCCCAAAAGATTTTAGTTTCATCTCCTGATTTGAGGCGATTTGAAGCAATCTGTGTTTTTCCTGTACTTGTTTTTCTCATCTGTTCACTACACACTTATATTCTTCCGTCCTTCCTATGTATCATTCCCTTTTCCCCATATGAGGCTTTCATTCCATATAAGTTTTATACAAATCCGTTGAGGCTTGTTAGTGTAATAAATTTTTAAAGATTATTAGCTAACTTTTAGCCGATGTGATGAAGGTGAAAAATATTAATTATCTTTAAAACTATTTATATTTGAACAATATCCTTTTGGATATAATTCCTAGTCTATCTCCTTTGTTGAATTATTTTTATTTAATATTATTCCAACCGGGCGTTCTCCGGTAATTAATAATTTAATTTCCAGTAAATGCAAACTTTGAAAGTCCGCCATTCATTCCTATTAGCTATTTTCTCATTCTTCAGTAATACTGTATGGCTTCAACCGTAAGTCACATTTCCCGTCTACTACAAACTTCAAAGAAAGACCGCCGCGCTGACCTTGCGCTGGTGTGTGTGTGTGGGAGTCGCGCTACACATTTTTTTTTTACAACAAAGCAAGAGGAACCAAATTTCGCTACAGAGCCCTCTTCTTTAAAACAGTGCATGCACAGTTAACTTTTTGGTAACTCATGCTGCAGTTTCTCCTTACTTTTCTGTTTTTCTATATCTCCTTTGATAGGATGACGACTTAAAAAATCGGGTCCAAGATTGTCCCGTCCTGGAATGTATCTCACATTGAACGAATATGGAGATAACAGTAAACTCCACCTTAAAAGTCGTGAATTTAATTTTTTAGACACTGCTAAAAACATCAAAGGCTGGTGATCACTTTCCACAATGAAGTGTTTCCCGTAAAGAAAAGGGGCGAATTTGTTGATCGACCAGACCAAAGCGAGGCATTCACGTTCAACGGTAGAATAATTTCGTTCAGCTGTATTTAACTTTCTACTGGCAAAAGCTACTGGTAATAGCATATGTGGCGGTGTGTCTGCCCGCTGTAGTAATGTTGCTCCGATGCCTACATTGCTAGCATCCGTTCTTAGTACGAATTCTTGTGTGAGATCGGGAAGGGCAAGGATAGGTTTATTTGTCAGCTTATTTTTCAACTCTGTATAAGCCTGTTCACACTCCGCAGTCCATTGTATTTTATCCGGCTGACCTTTTTTTGGTTAAGTCGGTTAATGGCGCGCATAATGAGTTGAAATGGGGTATATATTTCTGATAAAACCCGCACAGTGACACAAAGGATCTTACATCCTTCTTAGTTTGTGGTCTTGGTGCTTTTCTCATTTTCTCTACATTCTTTGGGTCCGGAGACATTTGCCCTGTAGAGATAGTGTGACCTAAAAATTCCAATGTCTCACATCCAATATGACACTTAGTTGGACGTGCTGTCAATCCCGTTTCTCTTAGTCTATGTAACAACATGGATACTGCTACTACGTGTTCCTCGAATGTAGTGGTAGCAATCAGAATATCATCCATGAAGTTGGTGATATGAGGATTTTGTAATGGTTCCAACAATTTCCTCATCATTCTGGTGAAGATACTTAGAGCATTCTTTAAACCAAATGGGAGTACATTGAACTCGTAATGTCGATCCAGTGTACTAAAGGCTAACAGTTTCCTCACTTCTGGTTTTACTGGTATTTGGTAGTATCCCTTGCTTAGATCCACCTTTGAAAAATACCGAGCCTTACTCAATGTAGCAAACAACTGATTGGTGTCAGGTAATGGGTCTACCTGAGATTCAGTGATAGCATTTAGTTTCCTATAATCAATGCATAACCTGTGTTCACCACTAGGTTTCCTTAATAGCACCACACTTGAGCTGTAGGGAGATTCAGACTTTGAAATAATTTTCTCTCTTAAGAGATAGTCAATCTCATCCTTGAGTGCCTGTCCTTTAGCATAAGGTATAGGGTATGTCCGCATACAAACTGGGGTAGGGTCAGTAATCGTCATATCATACTCTAACAGATTAGTACACCCCGGCTTATCTGTGAGTACCTCAGCATGGATTTCTAACACCTCCTGAACCTTTTTCCTCTGCTCAAGAGTTAAATGTTCACTCACATTAACCTGAGCATAGCTTTCCGTAGTTGTTAGGGGGTATTCCATGGAGGAAATTGGTTCATCCTGCATTTCTGTTGCAATGGCCAGGGTCATGATATGTGCAACTTCTGATGCTTCCCTGTCATAATACTTTTTAAGAAGGTTGACATGATACACCTTCTCCTTTCCTTTCTTGTCAATCTTATAGTTGGTCCGGGAAAGTTTTTCCAATATGACGTAGGGACCCTGCCATCCAATTTGCAATTTATTATTGCTGCTGGGCAACAGTAACAGAACTTTTTCTCCCACCTCAAGTTCCCTATCTTTTGCTGTTTTATTATAGTAAGCAGCCTGCTTCCTCCTGGCCTGTCTCAAGTTATCATTTGCCAGTTTCCAACTTGTTTTCAATCGAGATGTCAACTCGTTGACGTATTGGTATGAAGAAGTCACGGTTTCTTCTGCTTTTTCATCAGTCCATGTCCGCAACAATGCTTCCAGTGGACCTTTGATTGGTCGTCCAAACAACAACGTAGCTGGAGCCAATCCTGTGGAGTTATGTGGGACTTCCCTATAGGCAAATAGTGCTGAGGGTAAGTATGTGTCCCAAGTTTCAGGTTTCTCACTAGCCAACTTTCTAAGGATTGAAATGAGCGTGCCATTGAACCGCTCTACTTGACCATTCCCTTGGGCGTGGTACGGGCTACAGTGATAATGTCTAGCTTGAAATAACCTGAATACTTCTTGTGTTAGCTTTCCCCTAAACTGAGAACCATTGTCAGTCAATATTTGATGTGGGAAACCTAATCGGGTGAATATTGTTAACAGTGCCTCTGCCACATGTTTCGAATCTATCGATGACATTGCTACTGCCTCTCCCCACATAGAGCAAGTATCGACCAATGTTAAAATATATGCATTTCTCTTCTTGGTCCTACTGAGGGGTCCAACAATATCCACGGCAACACGTTCGAAGGGCGTTCCCATGATGGGCATTTCTCCCAGTGTTGCTGGTGCAGTCCTATGTTTAGGAGCTACTCTTTGGCATTCTGGACAGGATCTCACATACCTCTTTATGTCCTCTGTGATCCCTGGCCAAAAGTAGTGACAGGCTATCCGTTGTCCAGTGGCCCCTATTCCCATATGTCCACTGAAGGGTATAGCATGTCCTAGCTTCATAACCTGCTCCCTGTATGATTTTGGCACTACAAGCTGTCCATGTCCTTTAGGTCCTGTTCCAGCTTTTCTATATAATAGGCCATTTTTCATATATAAGTCTCCTTTCTCTGGAGGGTTATGGCTTTTAGGTAATTTGCCAAAGCAAGGCTTCAATGTACTGTCAGCAGTTTGAGCCTTTCTCATCTCTTCTGGATGAGTATTGATGATAGTGTCCTCCTCTTTCTTAGAGCTTGCCCTGGTCTGGACTGTTGCCATCACTATGGGTCTTATAGGTTCTCCTAGAAAGACATATCTACATCCCAGTATTAATGGGTAGATAGGGTTGTCCATCACTGCTGCTTTGATCTCTCCTTCCACATAGCGAGATCTTATGTTGATTCGGGCTATGGGCAGTGTCATGGTTCCTGCTCCCTTGACTGGTCCTCTGATTTCCACTGTTTCTGTGGTTATCTGTTCCGGACTCACCAGAGAAGAGCACACTACTGAGTCAAAGTCCAAGCCTGTATCATATAAGCACAGTACTTGGGTGCCATTCAAGGTCACTTCCTCACAGACAGGGGGATGATGGAGGTCCTTCTGACTATCTGCCAGGTCCTTCCTTCCCTTGTTCTCTGTTGTAAGGCAAGCAGCGTGATGAGGAGGGTTTTTCCGTCTGCATTCCGCAGTATTGTGGTTACTCATTTGGCAAGATTTACACCACTTTCCTTCCTTTCTTGGAGGTTTCTTTTCTGATCCTAGGGGGTTTTTGTCTTTATAATCAGTTCTGTGTTTGTTCTTGTTGGAATTGTCCCTGTGTTCATAGTTGGTAAAGTTTTGTGAAGGTTTGAAGTTCTCACCCTGCTTCTTCTTATTTCCTGACACTTCTGACTGAGCTGCTTGATATCTTTCAGCCATGGTTAAAATATCTTCCAATCTCTCTGCTCCTTGCTCCATAAGAAATTTTCTCATTTATTGAGGCATGGATTCTCTCAGTTGTTCCATCATGACCATTTCTTTTATATCTTGACATTTTCCTAAGCTAATCCATTTTATCAGATAAGTTTCTAATCTGGCAGAAAACTGGTGATAGTTTTCTCCTGGAAGTAGCTTAGCAGTTCGGAATCTCTTTCTATAAGATTCAGAATTCTTTTCGTACCTGACCAGTAAAGCTTGTTTTAAGATTTCATAATCTTCCTGGTCTTCTTTTGAGAGTTTTAATTAAACATCGTATGAAACTCCCCTCAACCCCTGAGATAGCTTAAGGCTCCATTTTTCCTTTTCCAATCCATAGGTAGTGGCCAGTCTCTCATATCTATCCAGGTATGACTCAATGGCGTCCTCCTTCTCAATAAATGGATCCAGGTGGAAACTCATGGCTCCATTTGCCGTGCTCTGGTTGGAGCTACTCTCAGAGTGAGGTGAGCTAGCACCATGATTGCTAGCTGCTCCCTGGAGTTTAAGTTCCTTTAAACTTAACTCATGAGCTCTTTGTAACCTTCTTTCTTCAGCTTCAGACATTAGTCTCTTTTCTTCTCTCTCTGCTTCCATTCTTTTGGCTTCTCTCTCTGCTTGTAGTTTCCTAGCTTCAGCCTCAACTTCAAATCTTTTGGCTTCTCTTTCAGCTTCAGCTTCCATTCTTTTAGTCTCTCTATCTAAATATTTATCCACTTCAGTTGTGATATGTCGAATTAGAGCATCTCCTGTCATACCCAAGTCTTTTCCTTCCTGCATAATCGCAGCTCTAAACTTCACCAATTCAGCCATGATGCTTACTTACCAGAGGGTATATAATTTTATCTTCACTAACCAACTAACTTAATTAAAATCAATTAATTACTTTGAACAAGACAAATCCTTAAAAACCTTGTGAGCGTTTCCTATTTCCTTCGTACTCAATGGTACTACTATTACGAAAAAAATTTCTAAGTTTTAGAATTTTTCAAAAAAATTTATTTTTACAAACTATTTGTGGCTCAAGATAGAAGAATACATAGATAGTGGCTCAGGATACAAAATAATATCCCGCGAAAGAGCCCCCAATGTAGCGAAAGGTTTTCCTATTATGATGATAGTGGTAGAGCAGAAGTAGAATCTCTCTCCAGAAAGTATGAAGTTCCAGCGCCCGAGAAGTACACTGGTATCACAAGTGAGTTACAGCTGTGAATACTCTGAGCTGGACAATAGATTTAGGCTTCAGAAGTATAAGATGCTACTTTCGCTATCGTAACCCTATGTGATAATATAATTAAATTTGAAAAGGTAACTCAAAATTTTAACAGTTAAAAATTTAACAAGTCAGATGAGTACAATTATCCAATTTATTATGTACATCTATATATTCTTGTAAGGATAAATGGGTGTTGGAAGATGGTAAAATGTATGATTATTTACAGTTACAAATTAAAATAACTAATAGAAAAAGTCTTGGATTTATCTTCCACTGAATTTACAACAAAAGGATTGTCACATTATCTCTTGCCATCTAGTGTCATCATTAGACCGTCGTTTTAGAAACTGCTCACAGGATTTGTTGGATGGATACTGATAAGGGTGGATTTGTGCTGAAGTGGTAACTTGCCACCCTTATCGACACCTGGTGTTAAAGTGTAAGATGTAGGTGTCTTCTCTGATTTAGGATGTTGCTGTGTATGTGGTAGTGGAACAGTTCAATGGGTTATCACACAGGCAACATGACGTGTAGAGTCATAGAAAGGGTAACTTCGTTGTATAAGTTTCTTTCATTTATTGCACGCCACAAAACAGTCATGATACTTATGACATCAACATGGTTAACGAGTTCAGCAAGATGATATGGCACATTGAAAACAATTTCTGTAGTCAGCAATGATAGCTGTTGTATATATGCGTCATAAGACATCACAGTTCAATAGATTCAGAAATTCATCAATCATCGAGTGCTAGTTCGTGAAGCTGTATAAATAATAATAATTTCTATAACTTCTGCAACAGTGTCAGCTACAGATCTTCAATGTTCATAAACAATAATACATGCTCCCATTCTGATGCTAGCAGATCAGTTGTATACAATAAGTCCGTTCACTGTCTGCACGTGAATAGCATACATGGGCTACAGGTCAGCTCGACCTTTATAATGTTCCTAAGTCTAACCATCTGACTTGGACGTGATCTCTGATATAACGAATCCTGGAACACAGACAACAGTCTTGTTGGTCTAGAGCGACCCATATATATTTAACTAGTTCAGGTATACAGATACTGGTGACTTAATCCTAGTCAAAGTACCTCTCCATTTTGCATCACACAGGCGAGCAAATAGGCGACAAAATGACGAACCTCTAGACGATAGCATAAAGTTCGATACAAGAGGAATTACCTTATTTCGGAAAATCAACCATGAACATATGCCTCCAGGCAGGCTGCATAATACTGGGAAATAGTCTAGTTAGCTAACTAACTCACTAAGACACTGTATTTCCCTCAGAGAATCACAAGACGCAGTTGCGTCTGCTCGCTTCTTAAACCATTTCTAAACTGCCCCAACTGGGCGGAACACACAGAACGAACTCCCGGTTTGACATGCGCAGAACGACAATCTCTGAGTTGCCGTTCACAATAAGACGATTCGAAGAACATTCGAGATAAAAGTCTTACACAGTCGCGCCTTTTATGGTCATGAAAAGAAGCGTTAAGAAAGGTTTCAGACATCTACCATAGTTGACTGATACTACCAAATAAGGAGATGTGGTCACGCTTCGTTCAAGAAATTATAGACCGAACGTGTCTCTATACAAGAGAAGGCAACTCCTAACAAATTGTAGTTTCGATAACTCGGATTATGTCCCTTTGACCATAGAAAACATAATACACACTTCAGTCAAAAAAATGATCATACATATGAAAAAAATGTTTATACAAACGAAAAATAATAATGATCCGTGCGTAACATTACCGCACCCTCCCTGGAAAAAAAAAAAAATGGGACATTTTTTTTTTTTTTTTTAAATCCTGGAGCCGGAAAAAATCTAGGCTCCTAACGCACGTATGATGCGTGGATATATACCTAACAAATTAGCTCAACGCATGGAGCGACACTGAGATCATATCTCAGATCCTTAGAGAAAAAATTTATCTAAGTATACGCTGATATATTCCAGGAAGGTGCCACCAACACACGCCACAATGATGGCAACAACATAATGACAATCAAATTATACTCATACCAATATATGAAATTAAATATATTATGTGTTATCATACAATGTGTTGCAAATAGCGGTGTAATTTACTAATATACCGCACTATATTATTACATTATATAAAGTAACAGTAATTAATAAGTAATACATGTGTTGCTCTTCGGTGACACAAAACATTCAATAGAAGAAGATGTGGACATCATCCGCTCCCAATGTAGGACAGGACTTGATATCCTCAAAGTTCCACAATGGACATAAACTCGCAGACTTCAATGATGTGCTGCGAAAATATCAATAACACAAATCTTAAAGACAACTGGTAAATTTCTTAATACAATCCTGAAAATAATTTATTTAAATGTGGCCGAGTGATCTTTTGGCCCGTATATCACTAACTAAGCCTTCTTAGATAATTACATGGTACAATGTTATAAATTTCCCTCAAAAAAAAAAAATGAGACAAAATCTACTACCATGTCATTATAACATTGGACTGTATATCAGGAAATATATATATATATATGACAGAAGAATCATGTGGAATCGTGTGGACATCTGGACAGAATGTCTGCCATTACATTATCCGAACCACGGATAGCTCGAACCGAGAAATGAAATGGTTGAAGAGCTATGGCATAACGAGTGGACCTCGAGCTCTTCAAGTTTTTGCTCTGAATAGCAGTAAGCGCTTTCTGGTCGGTTTCCACAATGAAATGTGCGCCTAGAAGAAATCTTTGTAACTTCAGAATAGACCATACCATAGCCAATAACTCACGGTCTAAAACCGAGTAATTCTTTTCTGCAGCGTTTAATTTCCTAGAGATATACATCACCGGATGCAAAGTATCAGAATACTCCTGCATTAGTGCTGCCCCAATCCCTGTTGACGAGGCGTCACTTCGAAGAACAAAAGTCTTCTCAATAGTAGGTAACTTAAGAATAGGTGGAGATGAAAATAGGGCTTTAACCTGGTCCAATGAGGATTGACATTCTTTAGACCAGCGGATCAGATTAGGCGACCCTTTCTTCAATAAAGTAGAAAGCGGTGCCATAATGGAGGACAGATTCGGAATGAATCGTCCGTAGAATTGAATCAAACCTAATAGACTCCTTACTTGTTTCTTCGTCTTAGGGACCGAAATGTTAAGTATTTTTGAAACATTGTGGTCCTCTGTCTTTAAAAGACCATGACCAACCCGATGACCTAGGAAAGAAATCTCGCTAAATCCTATAAAGGCTTTAGAGGGTTTTGCAGTCAAGTTATACTCGCGAAGAGTAGACAGTAATTCGTATAAACCCAAATAATGATCTTCCCAAGAATCACTGAATAGACAGATATCATCTAGGTATGCTATGACATCTGTACGATATGCGAGAATTCGCCGCATCATGCGTACGAATGTAGCAGGGGCGTTCATAAGACCAAAAGGCATGAAATTCCATTGGAATAAACCCCTAGGTGTAGAAAAAGCTGTAAAAGGTTTGGCACGTTCAGTTAGCGGGACTTGCCAATAACCTTTAGACAAATCTAGTTTGGTAAAGAATCTAGAATTAGAAAGTTTATTGAGTAGCTCTTCTAATGAAGGCATAGGTTCAGCATCGAACTTCGTAACTTGGTTCAATTTGCGATAATCTACGCAAATGCGAATGTTATTATCCTTCTTTCGAACAATAACCATAGACGAAGAGTATGCTGAAGTGGATGGTTCAATGATTTCCAAACGTATCATTTCATCCAACTCTTTTTCGACTTGAGACTGGAAATGAATAGGTATTGGATATGGTCTGACTCTGATAGGATTGTGATCAGTTAGCACAATGTCATGTTCTATGACATGTGTGTGTCCCGGGATGTCTGTAAGAACATCCTGAAATGTTTGCAACATCGAAGAAACTTGTCGATGTTCCTCAGCGGAAAGATTTGGAGAAACGGTCACGTTTTTCCAAGATTCCGTAGAATAAAGTGGGACCATAGAAAGAGGAAGATTGACATCAGAAAAAGTAGTTTCCTCATCCTGTATAACTGACAGAGATGAGTACTGACCATGAGTTGCTTGTGAATTGTCCGTAGCCTGGAAAATAGGCTGCAAATAGTCAGGTCTTTCATAAAATTCTGTGAGCATATTTATGTGGAAAGTTTTATGCTTTCCATCAATATCGACAACATAGTCGACATCAGAAATTTTGGAGACTATTGCATATGGACCTTTCCATGCAATTAGAAGTCTGTTCTCCCTTGAAGGAAGTAGAACGAGAGCTTTGTCACCTGGACAAAGTTGTCGTAGACATCTATTCTTATTTGCAAACTGCCTTGCCTTTTCTTTAGCAAATTCTGAAGACGAAGTTGCTAGTTTGCATGCCTCGATGATCTTTTGCCTAAGAGCAATGACGTACTCATAAGAAGATTGAGTCTCATCGCTAATATTATCGGCAGTGATTAGATCGTGAAGTAAAGACATAGGGCCGCGCGGTTGCGCGCCAAAGACAAGTTCAAAAGGGGAAAACCCCGTATGTTCATTGGGGACCTCTCTATACGCAAAGAGAGCCGCGGGTAAGACCCTGTCCCAATCCTGAGGATGATCCTCAGTTATTTTACCAAGTAAAGTTTTCAGAGTCCTATTTAAACGTTCGACCAACCCATTAGACATTGGGTGATAGATACTGCTGAGAGACCTTTTAATGTGTAGCATAGACATTACCTGTGACATAGTGTCTGATATAAGTTGAGTGCCATGGTCTGACAATATTTCTCCGGGAAAACCCAAGCGAGAAAATATCAGCCAAAGAGCGTCTGCGATATCAGCAGTTGAGATGCTCTTGAGAGGTATTGCCTCTGGCCAACGTGTGCACATATCGACACATGTAAGGATAAATTGATGTCCTCTAGCCGACTTAATTCTAAAAGGACCGATAATATCTATTGCCATTTTTTGAAAAGGGCGAATAGGAATGTCAGCAGCCTGGATAGGCGCAGCATGTCGTGGTCCTTTAGATTTGACCTCCTGACATACTTTGCAAGAGCGACAGTACATTCGTATGTCCTTGCTCACAAATGGCCAAAAGAAAGCCGCAAGAACCCTCGACTTTGTACGGGAAAAACCCATATGTCCAGCACATTGCGAGTCATGAGCATGTTGCAATATTTGCAATCTCATGCTCTTAGGCACAAGAATTTGTGAATGAGTGGACGTAGTCGAGTCTTGTACCATACGTACAAGTACGCCGTTCTTCATAGAAATCCAAGATTTCCTATTAGTGTTCTGATTAGGATCACCTTTTTTTGCTAGAATGAAGAATTTTTGTAAAGAAGGATCTTCTTCTTGCAATTTGATAAATGAGTCACGTGTAATAGTCAAGTGACTATCTTGGTCATTTACTTCATCATTATTAGTTAATGAAGTTTGAGGTGGATCCAGAGCATGTGCTCTTGTGACCACCGCATTGGTAGCTTCAATGTTTTGCTCTTCCCAAACAGCAATCTGCTGTGGGGTACATTCCCTAACTCCGTGAATACGACCAATAATAAGGTCCGCAATAGGGTTTGGAAGTAGACACGCGTGGACCTCTCCCGTGAAGAAAGGAGTAGCAATGTGTATTATAGCAGTA
This sequence comes from Oreohelix idahoensis, assembly GCA_024509875.1. Taxonomy (NCBI): domain Eukaryota; kingdom Metazoa; phylum Mollusca; class Gastropoda; order Stylommatophora; family Oreohelicidae; genus Oreohelix; species Oreohelix idahoensis. The sequence goes on along the minus strand of JAMPIV010015705.1, from coordinate 148,646 downwards.
GGATACTTTTCTAACGTGCCACCAAATGTGACACATTTGATGACTTTTCCTGTAGCACAGGATGGATCTACAAGAGATTGCCTAACGCCGACAGTAGTACATCCAGAATCAAACAACACTGAGACTGGATTACTATTTACTAGCCCCTTATGTAATATAAGAGAACCTCTCCCATCATGAGCAACATTAGCAGGAAGAGCGGGCAAAGGATGACCACAGCTTAGAGTACTAATGGTTTTCGGATCAAATAAAGTACTGCATTGGATACACTTATTTGCCCTACGAAAATCAAAAGATGAGCATCCGATAGCATTATGGTCTTTATCATTATTAACCTGTTTATCTGCTCCCTGAGATTCTTGTTGAACAGAATTTGTCTGTTGATATCTTTTTCTCTTATGTTGCGATCTACCGCGACCATTATTGCCTCTGCAATTATCATTAAAGTCCCTACTGTAATTTTTATCCTGGTTTGAGTTCCAGTTTCCATAACTGTCATTACTATCTCTATGCTGTTGAGAACCTCTATTATCTTGGTATTGAGGTCTCTGCATAAAATATTTTCCTCTATACCGATTACCTTTGTGAAAATTTCTAAAGTTAACCGGAGTAGAATAACGTGTAGTATTAGGTTGTCTCCAGTTCTGGGAAGAAGAATCACCCTGGAATTGATCACTATGGTTCTGGGCATAATTACGATTACTCTTTTTATTGAAATTTTTCTGGCTACCCTGAAATTTACGCATAAAATTTGGGCCATAAGGTGCTGCCGAAGCAACTGGCAGACCTTCTTTCACCTTAGAGTTACTAATGGTTATGTGCGGATGCGCAGTAACATACTGGCTACAGTATTCTTCCATTTCTTTTATGTTTTTAGGCTTACGCTCATGAAGAAAAGATAGAAAAGCTTCATTAACAGAAGACATAACCTTATCTCTAAGTAGTAAATCCATAAGAGCTTCAAATGTATTTTCTGTCTTAGACAACTCAACCCATCGTAAAAAAGTAAGACGGATGCCTGAGATGAATTCAGAGAATTCAACTCCAGTTTCTGGTAACATGGTTTTAAATTTAAGACGATATCCGTCCTCGTTAAGTTGGTACTTCTTTAACAATGCCGCCCTGACAACCTCATAGTTGTTTTTGTCAGGCACATCTACCATACTCAACAAAGTCAAAGCATCACCTCTAAGTATCTTGGACAGATGATACACATATAATGTTTTATCTATATTATGTACATTACATGCACTTTCAAATCTATCTAGATAAAATGTTATATCATCGATTGAGGGATTAAATGCTGGTAGATTAAGCTTGAAATCCTTAGCATTAGTCTTATTTGACACCTTATTTGCCTCATTAGCATTACCAGTGTTCAATAACTTTAACTTCTCTAACTCTAAAGCTAAGACTTTTTCATCATGTTCCATTTTTGCTTTTCTCTCATCAGCCTCTCTTTGTAACCTTCTTTCTTCAGCCTCAGCCTGTAACTTTCTTTCTTCAGCCTGGGCCTGTAACTTTTTTCCTTCAGCCTCTATTTCAAGTCTCTTATTTTCAGCTTCTTTTTCAAGTCTCTTATTTTCAGCTTCAGCCTGGGCCTGTAACTTTTTTCCTTCAGCCTCTATTTCAAGTCTCTTATTTTCAGCTTCTTTTTCAAGTCTCTTATTTTCAGCTTCTTTTTCAAGTCTCTTATTTTCAGCTTCTCTTTTTTGTTTTTCCATTTCCATTTGAAATCTTTTTTCCTCCACCTGCATCTGCAGTTTCTTTTGTTCTATTTCAGCCTCTATTCTCTTTTGTTCAGTTTGTTCTTTCATTTTCTTTTCTTCCGACTTCAATGCCTTGGCATATTGAACAGTCGCAAATTCTTCTAATTTATCACCTGTCTTCCCAAGGGCTTTACCCTGCTCAATAAAGTACTCAAATGTAGACATGATGTCCAAAATGTGAGTACAGAACCTGAAATAATTAATTATCTTATTTCAATGTTAAATAGCAACAAGACTTAATAAAGTGCTTGTATAATCTCTATGTTGAACCCAATCTCTGTGGGAAACAGGAGTTGACACCAACTTGTATTATCAAATGTATAATAATATCACAAGTCACCTCTTAATTAACAGTGCACTACCCAAATCAGTGCATAATCATCAGTTATTTATCATAACTGCACTACAATAGTGCATAAGCAAAAACACCAGTTTGTTATGATAAGTGCACTATAGACCAATAGTGCATGAGCATATATCAACAATAGTGAAAGCTAACTATGCAAGAACTATGTAAACAATAACAAGACAATGTAAACAATAGCAAAGGTCACCAACAATGTAAACAATAACAAAGATCAAAGTCAATGTAAACAACAACAAAGATCCGAGTCAATGTAAACAATAACAAAGATCAGAGTCAATGTAAACAATAACAAAGATCAGAGTCAATGTAAACAATCAACAAAGATCAAACAATACGAAAACATTCGCATAAGTCAAATACACAAACAGCAAAACTAAAAAGAAATATGCGAAGATATGACTAACAAATGACGCTACAGTGTATACACAAAAATATACGTAAAGAACTGAATAATAGCAAAGGGGAGACCTACAAATACAAACAATCGAAATCGAAACTAAAAACACAAAGAAAGAGAGAAAAGAAAAAAAAAAAAAAAAAATATATATACAAGAAACAAAAATAAAGCACAACTCGTCACAACTAAACAGATATAGCAACGATTGTCGCTAGCAAATTTCACTGTAGGAAATTCGCACAGTCCCTAACGAAAACGCTAACAGTAGAACCTCTGTGACGTGGTATCTTCTACTGCAAGACTCCGCCCAACCGAGAAAACCCGCTGAAATAAAAACATATAAATATACAAATAACAAATAACATATAACATATAAACATGTATCATGAAAACAATAGGAGAAAGTGTGAAAGTACAGAAGGCTCAGTTAGAACATAAGGGCACAGTTCACAAACAAAACAGGCCACTTAACTTCTATAAATCCAGCGTCAGCACGGTGCAGAACAGGATGTAATCAGCATTCTGAGGATAATGATCCAACGTTGATTAACTTCTGCTCCCATAAACAGCCATGACGAAGGAAATGAGCTTCTAATACTGCAACAGTTGTTACGGCACTTGACCTTCTGAATCTTCTAAATTGATTTAACCGGCACTTGACCTTCTGAACCCGCAGCAGTACCCCTGAGACCGGAACAGTTGTTACGGCACTTGTCCTTCTTTTCACCAGATCAGGAAATCCATTCGCTCGGTACTTGTCCTTCTAATTTTACATAAACTTCAATATTGCCGAGCAGCGCCGGGTAGTTTCAAAATCAGCAACTGTCAGAAAATCCGGATACTTTCAATAAAATTTCTTGTAAGGTGGTAGTTGATGCTGTAGTTGTATCTAGTATGATGATGATGTCTGGGTTTGCTGACCCCCTTGATAGCTGGAATCAGAGTGAACCAACCTATGGCCACCAAAAATGATATGGTGCGCCAAAATATCAGATGATAGAACCAGCTCTGGCCACCAAAAATGATAAGGGTGGATTTGTGCTGAAGTGGTAACTTGCCACCCTTATCGACACCTGGTGTTAAAGTGTAAGATGTAGGTGTCTTCTCTGATTTAGGATGTTGCTGTGTATGTGGTAGTGGAACAGTTCAATGGGTTATCACACAGGCAACATGACGTGTAGAGTCATAGAAAGGGTAACTTCGTTGTATAAGTTTCTTTCATTTATTGCACGCCACAAAACAGTCATGATACTTATGACATCAACATGGTTAACGAGTTCAGCAAGATGATATGGCACATTGAAAACAATTTCTGTAGTCAGCAATGATAGCTGTTGTATATATGCGTCATAAGACATCACAGTTCAATAGATTCAGAAATTCATCAATCATCGAGTGCTAGTTCGTGAAGCTGTATAAATAATAATAATTTCTATAACTTCTGCAACAGTGTCAGCTACAGATCTTCAATGTTCATAAACAATAATAAATGCTCCCATTCTGATGCTAGCAGATCAGTTGTATACAATAAGTCCGTTCACTGTCTGCACGTGAATAGCATACATGGGCTACAGGTCAGCTCGACCTTTATAATGTTCCTAAGTCTAACCATCTGACTTGGACGTGATCTCTGATATAACGAATCCTGGAACACAGACAACAGTCTTGTTGGTCTAGAGCGACCCATATATATTTAACTAGTTCAGGTATACAGATACTGGTGACTTAATCCTAGTCAAAGTACCTCTCCATTTTGCATCACACAGGCGAGCAAATAGGCGACAAAATGACGAACCTCTAGACGATAGCATAAAGTTCGATACAAGAGGAATTACCTTATTTCGGAAAATCAACCATGAACATATGCCTCCAGGCAGGCTGCATAATACTGGGAAATAGTCTAGTTAGCTAACTAACTCACTAAGACACTGTATTTCCCTCAGAGAATCACAAGACGCAGTTGCGTCTGCTCGCTTCTTAAACCATTTCTAAACTGCCCCAACTGGGCGGAACACACAGAACGAACTCCCGGTTTGACATGCGCAGAACGACAATCTCTGAGTTGCCGTTCACAATAAGACGATTCGAAGAACATTCGAGATAAAAGTCTTACACAGTCGCGCCTTTTATGGTCATGAAAAGAAGCGTTAAGAAAGGTTTCAGACATCTACCATAGTTGACTGATACTACCAAATAAGGAGATGTGGTCACGCTTCGTTCAAGAAATTATAGACCGAACGTGTCTCTATACAAGAGAAGGCAACTCCTAACAAATTGTAGTTTCGATAACTCGGATTATGTCCCTTTGACCATAGAAAACATAATACACACTTCAGTCAAAAAATTGATCATACATATGAAAAAATGTTTATACAAACGAAAAATAATGAACAAGAAGTAATAGGTGGCCATGTTGTTCCAACAATCTCACCACCACCAACTACTGTTCATGATGCGACCATGTCTTCAGTGTTTGTATATAAATGAATGAATCATGGTAGTATGTTACAGAGATAGCATGATAAGATAATGTATACTGTGCAGAATTAACAAAATACATGAATAAATCATATGTTATGATACATGGGTACGATATAACCTTTGCCTTCCACTTATGGATGTCAAGTCACTTATGTACTTGCTGGTATGTCGTAAGCTTCCAGGCAAGAACTAGCCATGATATATTTGGCTAACCAATTAATGGTTATGCTTCCTGACAATGCCGGTGAAGGTTATCTCTGGTTAGCGTCATTCCCTTTTTTTTTTTTTTTTATATATCTGCTACAATCAATCAGAAATAAAATCTGAAATAAAATGATATTATTCATACATATATCTTGAATAAACTTACATACCCTCTTAGGATTAATAAGCTCACGGTGAGACTGTATTGGCTTAATTTAATCTGCCCTGCATGCAGCGTGAAAATAGAACTTTTCTAGCAGATGCTGTCTTCCAGTTTCTCACTCTGGCTTCTGGATTTAGTGTGTGATTTCCAATGCGCCGCTCTGTCCTTATATTTCAGTCTCTCTCGCGCGTACGAGAAAGCAGCTCCCAAATTCCCCAAAAGATTTTAGTTTCATCTCCTGATTTGAGGCGATTTGAAGCAATCTGTGTTTTTCCTGTACTTGTTTTTCTCATCTGTTCACTACACACTTATATTCTTCCGTCCTTCCTATGTATCATTCCCTTTTCCCCATATGAGGCTTTCATTCCATATACGTTTTATACAAATCCGTTGAGGCTTGTTAGTGTAATAAATTTTTAAAGATTATTAGCTAACTTTTAGCCGATGTGATGAAGGTGAAAAATATTAATTATCTTTAAAACTATTTATATTTGAACAATATCCTTTTGGATATAATTCCTAGTCTATCTCCTTTGTTGAATTATTTTTATTTAATATTATTCCAACCGGGCGTTCTCCGGTAATTAATAATTTAATTTCCAGTAAATGCAAACTTTGAAAGTCCGCCATTCATTCCTATTAGCTATTTTCTCATTCTTCAGTAATAGGCCTACTGTATGGCTTCAACCGTAAGTCACATTTCCCGTCTACTACAAACTTCAAAGAAAGACCGCCGCGCTGACCTTGCTCTGGTGTGTGTGTGGGAGTCGCGCTACACATTTTTTTTTTTTCACAACAAAGCAAGAGGAACCAAATTTCGCTACACCCATCATATTCTTGATATACTACATTAATATCTTTATGCTCTTCTGTTGAAGGTGCACATACATTTTTTAAAAAGTATTTTGAAGTATCATATTAGTTGTAACATTGTACAAAAATCTATTTTCTGTTTTGGTTTAAAAAAAAACGTGAAAGTAACAAAACTACCACAAGGTGAAGACCATCTCAGTCTGTGATTTAAATAGTGATTTTTTGCTCCATTCCTGTTCTCTTGGGAATATGTTGTGTCTACTGACAGTTTTTAGCTGATGATTTCAATGATTCTAAGAAAATTTTGTATAAAGAGAAAAATTGATTTACATTTTACATGCAATGAGTGACCTAATCTGTTTAGACTGACAATAATCATATCTGCCTTTGGAGAACTTTAAAAACATGAAACAGCTCTAAGAAAAGAAATTTACAAATGTGTTGATTAAAAAAAAATAAAAAATTTTTTTAATGCGTAGGCTTTATGCAACAACCAACAATTAAAAACAAAAACAGATTTTAAGATGAACAAAGGAGATTTGGTGTAAGATAACAAATTATTCTGATACCTAAAGAGAAGACATATTCAAAATTTCCACTTGGGCTACATGAATGAGAACATTCATTTTTGCTCCTATATATTTGTAGACTTCCGAGCTACATAAGACATTACCGGATAACTGAGCTGAACAGTCTGTATTACCTGGAGGGCCAACCTTATCCCTACCTGGACTCTATTGTTCTTTATCATCGCAAACACAAGCTTAATGGCTTCAGGCTTAACAAACAGGTGAGAATGCTGAAATCATTACTCACTTTCTCATACTCATAATTTTACTTTTAGAATTTCATAGTTTGTCTGCTGTGTTTTACAATTTATCTTTATTTTGCTACTCTTGTTTACTACTTATATTGTCTCTTACAATTAAACATTATATTGTATTTTTAGTGTAATAATTCTTGTTATAACATTGTTTGTGACTGTTATATTCTCTAAATTTTGTATCAGGTTTCTCAGTAGTACTCATTCTGTCTGCTTGACAATCTCTTATATCTCTCTTAATTTTATGACTATTATTAATTTAACTGGTTTTTAAAAATCTTTTCATATTGTTATACATGAATGACTGTTTATAATTTTTGTTTAAATAAGTTCAGAAAAGATATAATCACAGGAAAACATTTTGTCGGTTGTGTGGTACTGAAGCCTGAAAGGGGAGCAAAGAATAGTAACACTGTTCCCAACCATGCATGTCACAGGACTTGACTAAAGAGGGTTACGCAATAGATAAGATGGTCCATATTGTAGAAACGCAAAGCCATAATAATTTCAGACAAGTAATTAAACTCTACCATCCTCGGTGGGGAAAAAACCTCTCCATTAAAGTGGATAATGACTTGAAACACAGAAAGCTGAAATAAGCTTGGATTGCTGACTAACCTTATTTCACCTGGAAGAGCACCCAGATTAGGCACCTAGGGTGTTCAGAAACTAAATTAACAAGACATAGACATAGAAGCAAACAATAAGTATCAGACGATACAAGAAGAAATAAACTGACAAGCTGGCAAGTGAGGCAGAAGAAGCTGCAACCAAAGGAAATATCAGAGATCTGTACAACAGTTCCATTAAACTAACAGGGAAATAAGCAATCAAATGACCAAATCAACTAAAAGAATGGAAAATTGCTTAGCAATATAAAAAAGCAAATGAAGAGATGACTACAATATTTTGTGGAACTTCTACACAGACTAGTTCCATGAGATCAACCAGATATCCAGCCAGCAGAAAAGGAGCTAAAATGTTAATGCTGAGATAAGAAAGCACATAAGGTAGCAGAAATAAAACACACAAAATGATGTCCTAAGTGCAAGTCAGAATGGGAAGAAATATAGAAGAAAAAACTGAACAAAGGAAAAATAGTGCTACCCACAGGACATGAGGAAGCAAGTGTATACCATATTGAACAGGCAACTCTAATGCTGCCAAAGGAAGCACAGAGTGTACTTAAAGATAGGAAAGCAATGTGACCTAGACTAGTATCAGCAACATTAGAAACTGCCGAAAAGAAAACAAAGATGAATATCATCTCATTTTATGTCCAGCTACTGGCAAAGAAGAATATAAAAGAAGAATTTAATATCAAGCGTTAAAGTATCATGGTTAAAAAGAGCAGTAAAAGACTTTGCAGTTTTGATGGGTGATCTAATTTCAAAGATAGATCAAAGAGGTTTTGAAGAGATCATGTGAAAACATGAACTTAGAGCAATTTATGACAATAGAAAAACATTCATAAACTTCTGGGCATCATATCAAACTGTAATGGGATGAAGCATGTTCCCACACAAAAGAATATGCAAAGAAACCTGGATGTCACTGAATTATATAGATCAGAAAATCAGATTGATCATATATGCATGAACAAGAAGTTCAGAACATCACTATTTGACATAAAAGTATAAGGAGCAGCAGGCGTGGTATCAGATCACCATCTTCTGGTAGCAAAATTAAACTGAAATTCAGAAGATAAACAATTTCACACAATTACAGATAATCGTTAATGTGGGATATCTCTGAAATAAAGAAACAAAAGAAAAATGTACTGTCACAATATCCAGTGTATACCATGTGCTTCAACATTTACAAAGTGAAGCAAATAAGGGAGACCACTGCCAACAGAAGAGAAAATTTGAGTGCTGCATGTGGAGTTCTTGGGGAAAAAAAAGAACATTACCACAATGCAAGGATAACAACAGAAACCATCAATAAGATAGAGGAAAGAAGAAGGTAAAACCAGAAATTCTGGGGCCAAGGTTCATTAAATAGACATAGAAGCAAACAATAAGTATCAGACGATACAATAAGAAATAAATTGACAAGCTGGCAAGTGAGGTAGAGGAAGCTGCAACCAAAGGAAATATCAGAGATCTGTACAACAGTTCCATTAAACTAACAGGGAAATAAGCAATCAAATGACCAAATCAACTACAAAAATGGAAAATTGCTTAGCAATATAAAAAAGCAAATGAAGAAATGACTACAATATTTTGTGGAACTTCTACACAGACTAGTTCCATGAGATCAACCAGATATCCAGCCAGCAGAAAAGGAGCTAAAATGTTAACTCTGAAATACCGAATAAGGTAGAAATAAAGAATGCTACAAAACTTTTAGGAGATAAGAAAGTTGTGGGTCCAGATGGCAAAGCCAGCAGAGGCTGTCAAAGCAGATACAGACACCTCTACAGAGATATTAAACAAATTGCTTGGTAAAGTCTGATAGAGAGAAGAAAGATCAACAGATTGGAAAGAGTGATACCTGGCCAAGGTGCCTATTACTGGTGACTTGTAGTTACGCACAAGTTACAGAAGAATAATTTTAGTAGCCATGCCAGGGAAAGTATAGTGTAAGTAAAAAAATTATGGGGCTGCTGTAAAACTGGTAAGGAATATAAGTATATAAACCAATAAAACGGTATTGAATCAGTTCTACAAATTAACGGTTCACATGAAACAAGGGACGTTTCGGGTTTTACCCTTCGTCAGCCACAAACAGGTGACAAGGACAAGAATTACATATAGGCACTACAAAAACATACGATGATGAGAAACATACACAAAATGAGCGATACAAGCAGATGGAAAAAGTAAACACCCACAGTGATGAGCGAAAAAAGAATAATAATACAAGAAAATCGTAAAACCTGAAAGAAATACCGAAAAAAGAAAGTAAATAATCAACGAAACGAAAAAAAAGAATGAACAAAACTTCGGAACAAGTAAAAGGTCACTTAGCTAGATTTGTAGATGCTTGGAATAGAACACGGTTGCACTTAGTCCAAGAAAACGTCTAAGGAAGTGACGTATAAGATAGCGACAATTTAAAAAGATACAAAAGGATACGAAATGAACCAAAACAAAAACATAAGAAGATAGATTGAAAAAACAACGAATAAAGAAGAATGAAAAAGAGAGAAAAGCTACCAGAATTTATGCAAAATGATGTTGGACATTAAGGCCATCAGGAGATAAAACGCCATTTGAAAAATAAGACGATTCTCCAACAAAAAGCGAGTCCGGTCATCACCGACACATGAAAGGAGGGCAGTGACATGAATATCGGAATTACCTGAATGGTCAGGCCTATTGAAATGAAGGGCCACCGGTAAATGTTTGCCATGATAGATGTCATTTAAGTGCTCACGAAACCTGTCTGCCAAACGCCTGCCAGTTTTACCAATATAGATAATGCCACACCTCTTGCAGATGATAGCATAAATCAGGTTTCTGGATTCGCACGTGAAAGACTCTCTAATGACAAATTTTCCTTTTGGAAAAGTGACGGTCTGAGTTTGGAGTATAAATGGACAGCTCTTACATATACGGCGTTGGCACGGTTTAGTACCAAAGTATGAAGGGCTAGTATGTCGCAAGCGACTGTGTACCAGAATATCCCTAAAATTCCTATCCCTACGATATGCCACTAAAGGTGTATCACGAAACAACTCTCTGGTGTCAGAATCAGAGTGGAGAATAGGCAGATGTCAAAACAGAATTCTCTTCACTGCCAGACAGTGAGGATGGAAAGTTAGAACCAGTTTGAGTCTGTCAGATTGGACAGAAGGTTTAGTAGTGAGTGCCATCTGATGAGTGACGCATGTGATGCAATTAAGAGCATCAGATAAAGTATGAAAGTATGAAACATTTGACATATTAAGAAGCCAATAGACAGCTTAGAGAGGAACAGGAAGGTTTTTGACAAATTTGATCTTTGCAGACCAGATAGCTACATTGGGCATAATTCTTCTGGAATTCCCAGCATAAGGGAATTGGAAGAAGACCTGAAAAATCATGGGTACAAAGGAATTAGATGTAGACATGGAGGACATAAATACGATATGGAAAGACCTTGAACAGACTGGAAGTCCTGGCATGAATTTATTGAAGGACTGTCATGAGAAGCTAAAAGCTAATGAATCAATCAATTAAACTGTTCAGTCTGTGGGAGTCAATTATTTCTTCTATGGGTCCAACCAACAGCAGTTGTAGCCAGATTTAGCAGAATGGTGGTGTTTTTCCTGTTTTCTTCTACAAAGTGTTTGAGTTTATCATAGCCTTACTAAGGATGCCATGATCAAGTATCAGCCATTGTAAATATTATTTGGAATTATAGACACTATATATCCTAATTATAACCCATCAGAGGTTGAACAAGTTATCTTTCTTCATTTCAAAAACAAACAAAAATTGCACTAAACTTTAAAAAAAGTCACCCTCATTGTTTTTTATTCTTCTACAAAAAGAAAATAGCATGAAAAATAGACACATTTTTTTTTTAGATCACTTGCTTTTAAAATGTGTCATTTGTTTTCTCTTTTAAGGCTCACTTAAGTGCCAGAGTTGTTCGGACATTTGCTCACCGAGTTGCTAAGTCAAATGGCAACCTCCACCTTTATGCAAACAAAAATGTGGCACGCAGAGACTCCTTCCCTCCTCCATCTAATGACAGTTCAGGCACATCCAATGGACGACATTCTCGAAACAGCTCCAGCGCATCACTGCTCACCTCGTCATCTGGTTCAACAGGCAGGAAGCAAGGGCTTTTATGAGAAATTTTACTCACGTTCTTTGAATCTCTATAGTGTATTTGTACTATAAACGTGCAAAGATTAAACAAACTTAAGTTACATATAATATCAAGTCATAATTAAATTTGTGTAACATATAACCTCTACTAACAGTTACGTATGCATGACATCTAATATCAAGTTAGTGACATTTGTATAACATACAGTCTCAGTTTATAGTTACATCTATGCAACATGCAATCTCAAGTTATAGTTACATCTGTATAACATACAAGTCACAGGTTATAAATGCATCAGTACAACATAGTCTCAGTTAGTGACATCTGTCTAATGCAGTCTCAAGTTATAGTTACATCTGTATAACATACAAGTCACAGGTTATAAATGCATCAGTACAACATAGTCTCAGTTAGTGACATCTGTCTAATACAGTCTCAAGTTATAGTTACATCAGCACAACATAAAGTCTCAAGGTAATAGTTAAATTTGTGTAACATACAATCTTAAGTTATAGTTACATGTGTACAACATAGTCTCAAGTTGCAGTTACATCAGCACAACATACAACCTTAAGTTATAGTTACATCAGTACAACATACAATCTCAAGTTATAGTTATATCAGAACAACATAGTCTCATGTTATAGTTACATCAATACAACATACAGTCTCAGGTTATAGTTACACCTGTACAACATACAGTTTCAAGTTATAGTTGCATCTGTACAACATAGTCTCAAGTTATAGTTGCATCTGTACAACATACAGTCTGAAGTTAGTTACATCAGCACAACATAGTCTTAAGTTATAGTTACATCAGTACAACATACAATCTGAAGTTATAGTTACATCTGTACAACATAGTCTCATGTTATAGTTACATATATATAACATACAATTTCAAGTTATAGTTACATCAGTACAACATACAGTCTAATGTTATAGTTGCATCTGTACAACACAGTTTTAAGTTATAGTTACATCAGTACAACAGTGTCTTAAGTTACAGTTACATCAGTACAACATACAGTCTCAAATTATAGTTACATCTGTACAACATACAGTGTCAAGTTAGTTATATCAGTACAACATAATAAGTTATAGTTACATCTGTACAACATAGTCTCATGTTATAGTTACATCTGTATAACATACAGTCTCAATTTATAGTTACATCAGTGCTATATACAGTCTGAAGTTATAGTTGCATCTGTACAACATACAATCCCAATTTATAATTACATCAGTACATTATAGTCAGGCTATAATTATATCAGTACAACATAGTCTTAGGTTATAGTTATGTCATTACAACATGCAGTCTCAAGTTATAGTTACATCAGTACAACTTGCAGTCTCAAGTTATAGTTTACATGTGATGTGTACAACATATAGTTTCAAGTTATTTACATTTGTATAACTTATAATCTCAAGCTGCAGTTAGATTTGTACAGTATACAATCTTTAGTAAAAGTTTAGTCTTACTACTTTACCTATGTCTAAGTTGTTTAGAAATTTATAATCTTAGAATGATGTAGATTTTGAAAAGGGTTATGGACGAGCTTCTATTTCACTCCGATGAAATAAACCTAAACTACTTATTTATGTTTAAAGCACATACTTGCAAACCCAACTTACTGAAGAGGAGCCAAGATGTTTGTTTTTTGTTGTTGTCTGTAGCATGTAGTACACACCACGTATAGTTCCCAGAGGTCTTAGAGGAACAGGACCATATTCCCTCAGGCATGTTGTAAATGAGACTGGGGATGGATACCTCATAATGTACAAAATATTGCCACAAAAACAACAACTGTAAGAGCACATTAAAAGTGATTTGGTGCAGGCCTTCCTACATGAGGAAGTCAACTACAGCATTGTTTTTTAGGGAGAAGGAAAGTAACAGCAGTAATACTATATAGCACGTTGAATATCATACATTGTTAGTTGATAGTTAATATTATAGAAGCAGATTTTAAAGCACAATATACAGTATTATTTAACTTCGATGGCATTTATTTTTTTCTGCAAAACTATTGTATCTAAGTGCCACTTCTGGCATGTCAAGAAACCTATGTCCACACATTTTCTCTGCTTATTTCAACAAAAACATTTTTCTCCAGTTTGAACTCATTTTGTATATAAATATGTCTGTGTTATGAGACAGATAATTTATTTAAATGACTTTGTCATTAACTCTTAAAGGGCGAGAGACAATTATTTGAGGCCGATTTTCCCAGGCACTTGTGATGGAAGGCCAGTGTTTGGGGTCGGTGTATTTGATCTAGGTTTTTGTTTTGTTCCAATTTTATGTTTTATTAATCCTCATTCAGTTTCCCTTAACAACCATATATATATACAAATAACACTATAATACTGTTAAGAAACTTTAAAAGAACCCTTAAATCTTAACTTACTTAGTCGTTCTTCTTCTATCTTGGGGTGTCACATTATAAACTGTTCAGAGTGACTTGCAGGTTAATGATATCAAATGTCTCGTCTCATTATTCTTCTAACTGGTGCTGTTGATTATTTTATTTCCTATAATAGGCCTACTGATGCATTAAAAGCAGTGTGTGTGTGTTTAATTTTTCCTGTTTATGCACTACAACTGTGATGGTGTAATATGAGATCTTCTAACCTTAAAGTACAGACGTAAACATTAACACTATATCAGAACTCAAAGCAACAGAAAATTCCTTATGTCAAATGGGAGGAAAACCACGGCATCCTTTAAGAGTTAATATGAAGGTTGTCAGAATTCTGTTTATGCATAATACTTATTAACTTGATGTTCTAAACTTAACTAACGTAAATTGCTGTATCACTATTCCATGCAAGCTGAGGTCAAAGTAACTAGCTTTATGCTTATTTGCAACTTTATTCTAGATTTGATTAACTCGATACATTTTTTTTTTGGGGATGAACTTGGTCTGTGATTATTTGTTCATAATAATTTCACTTTAATAGTACTAACAAATGAATTCGGTCCGGCTGTATGGCTCTGAGGCATGGAGTACAACAATTGGGGGTTGTTGCAGGCTTTTATGGATGAGTGCTCACATGGAATAGAGGGATTAAAGTGGTGTGGCAGGATCGCTGATGTGGGACAATATGACAGGGGCTAGATGGGTGCTGGTAGAGCAGGAGGTGGGGGATGGGGAAATCTTCTGGTGACAATGCATGTTACTTGGTCTGGTGTCCCTGGGGTGCAAGAGGTGGAGAGAGACTCAGAGGAGAACTGGAAACAGAAATGAGGGGGGATAAGGACACGGAAAGACCTTGGGGGCTGATGACATGGGACAGGAGGCTGATGACATGGGACAGGAGGACTTGGGCATGCGTTTCTTGAAGGCCTGTGCTTCTTGGGGAGCTGAAAGGCCATGATGATGAACAATACAAACAAACATACAGACGTGTGGACTAATTACAGGTTGACAATACTAACAGACATCCGGATACCTCGACTGATTTACACATTGATGGTACTAACATACCTCCAGTCGACTTACAAAGTCAGAGTAACACGCAGACAGAGAAGAAATACAAAGCATATTCACACTTTATTTATAGAATGATATAAACTTATCGACCACATAAAGATAGAGGCTGCTCATAATATACACAGGAGCAAAAGTATGGCACAGAACAGTACAAAGTCGATCGCAAGTTGCCACAGTTCTGAAAAATTACGTTCAAGTTTAGAGTCACTGAATCACAGAACACTGAACAAACTGTTTTGAGCTTTCTTCATCACCATTATCCAAATCACCAAGTGCCATGTCAGCTTGCACATAGTATAATATCTCTCCATGAATTTCTCCATGAATACTATCTAATTATTCTCCCTTCGTTGTTCTTCATCTGTGCTGACTGGTACATTCTCTCTTTGTTGTTCTTTGCCTATGTTATCTGGGACATTCTCCCTTTGTTCTCTCTAATTTTACATTCTCACTTTGTTGTTCTTTACCTATATTGCCATCAGTTTTGCCTGCTGTCTTTTAACATTTTCTCAAACAAAACAAACTTTAGAAAGGTCAGATGTTTGTATCTTGGAAGTGGCATCTTTTTCTGCACATTTCGCCTCTTTCAGGACGCCTTTGATAGATTCTTACCATGTTCATGAGATTCTTAAACATTAATTTAACAGTAATCTTCCAGTTTGTTTATTCACTGTCCACAACTATTATTGTATGATAGTTTCAGTTCTGTGTTTGTTTATTCATTGTCCACAACTGTTGTGGCATGATAGTTTCAGTTCTGTGTTTGTTTATTCATTGTCAACAACTGTTGCGGCATGATAGTTTTAGTTCTGTGTTTGTTTATTCATTGTCCACAAATGTTGTTGTCTGACAGTTTCAGTCTGTATTTGTTTATTCATTGTCTGCAACTGTATCTTCTTCTTTGATCCTTAGCCGCCGACCGTCAAAGCAGTCAGTGGCCATCACGCCTAGTGGTGTCTTGTAGGGCAACAACAAATTGATTCCACTTTGCTCGGTCGGTGGCCATCCTTCGTACAGTGCCCCAACTCTGGTTCATTCCCTGCATCTCAGCCTCCACAGTCCTCCGCCAGGTTGTTTTTGGTCGGCCTCTCTTTCGTTTTCCTTCAGGGGTCCAAAGCATAGCTGTTCTTGTGATGACATCGGGGTCTCTTCTGAGGACATGACCAACCCAGCTCCAGCGTCTGCCAGCTATGATGGTGTGCATGTCCTCTTGCTTGCTACGAGCAAGCAGATCTTGGCCAGTGATGGCACTCGGCCAAAAGATTCGGTGAATTTCTCTTAGGCATGTTGTGTGAAAGGAGGACAATTTCGACATTTCCTTCTCTGTAACTCTCCAGCATTCCGCACCATAGAGAAGCACAGAAAGCACACAGCTCTGATATAATCTTAATTTTGTGCTTGTGCTGTATTGGGAGGACCTCCAGATGTTGTTTAGGCTAAAGAAGGCTGTTCTTGCCTTATTCATTCCGATGTTGATGTCTTTGCCTGCCCCGCCGTCTGGTGTTACTATGCTTCCTAGGTATGTGAAGGTATCTGTCTGAACCAATTGCTGATTCCTTACCGATATGGGCCCAGGGCCGCTCACACCGAGCGTCATGACCTCAGACTTCTCCAAACTGATGCTCAAGCCCACCCGCTGGCCAAACCCGTTAAGTCCATCCGTTTCCTCCCGGACGTGCCGATGCGAATGTTCCAGCAGTGCAACGCCATCCACACACCCCAGATCCTCCAGCGCAGAAAATGCCGTCCATCCCATTCCTCTCGGACCGCCCTCTGCCATCTGGCGCACCACCCAGTCCACGACTGTCAAAAACAGAGTGGCCGACAAGGGGCATCCCTGCCGCACTCCCGTCCCCACCCCAAAGGCCAGGCTGCCCTGCCCAACACCACACGCAAAGTTGGCATAGAGGCTTTTTATGACCGACACCATGCAGCCCGGAATTCCACAAGCCCTCAGTATTTTCCATAAACTGTCCCTATGTATGCTGTCAAAAGCCTTTTCAAAATCAACGAAATTAATGTAAAGCTGTCTTTGCCATTCTGAGCACTGCTCTATAATGTTCCTGAGAGTGAATATATGATCTACACATCTTCTATTCTTTCTAAATCCTGCTTGTTCCTTCCTCAGTTTGTGGTCTACTGCCTTTGAAATTCTCTGTATAATTATCCTGCCTAGTATTTTGCTGGGAACTGAGAGAAGAGTGATTCCTCTCCAATTATTGCAGTCTGCAAGATCTCCCTTCTTGGGCAACTTGACAATTATTCCTTTGTTCCACTCTGATGGTGTTGTCCCCGTTTTTTTCAGACTTGTGCAAATAGTGGTTCTAATAGTTCTGCTGCTAGCTCAGGGTCTGTCTTAAATAGCTCTGCATTTAAGTTATCATGGCCCGGAGCTTTGCCGTTCTTTAACCCTTTGATTGCTGTGATGATTTCTTCTTTTCTTGGAATGTCTGTATTCACATCTAGATCGTTTTCAGCCTCAGGAACATTCAGTTGTGTCTCTGGTGGTTCCTTGTTCAGAATTTCTCTGAAGTGCTCTGCCCATCTTGTTTCCTGTCCCTCTGCTGTCGTGATGAGATTACCTTGCTTATCTCTTACTAATGTAATATTGTTTGCACCTCGTTTTCCGCTGATGAATTTAGTTATTTTGTATACTGTGCTTTGTTCATTTCTCAGTGCTGCCTCTTCTGCCTGTCTTGCAAGATCGTCTAGGAAATTCCTTTTGTTGGCTCGGGTTTGGCGTTTAACTTCCTTGTCCAGCTGACTGTACTGTTCACTATATAGTTGCTTTAACCTGGGGGACTTCGCTTCTGTTTTCTTTCTTTTCATTTCCTTTCTCATCGTTATGGTGTATAATGTTTCTGGTGTTATCCAGTCTTGCTTCTTCCTTTCCTGGAATCCCAAGCATGATTTGCTGCTTTCTCTGTATATTGTTGAAATGGTGTTGAAATTCTGGTCTATATCATCAGTCAATGTCTTTTCCTGACTTTTGGCAAATTGATATCGTTTCTTTATGTCGGCCGCAAAAGCTTTTCTGGTAAGGGAGTCCTTCAATTTGCTGATGTCAAACCTTTTCTGTGTAGTTACAGTTGGTGCAGCCCTTCTTAGTTTCACTTTCAGTTTTGCTACTACTAAATGGTGATCACTTCCCACATCTGCACCTCTTCTTACCTTCACATCTTGTAATGCATGTCTCCATCTACCGTTAACCATGATGTGGTCTATCTGGTTTCTGTCCCGACCATTTGGTGATTCCCATGTTAATTTGTGAATTTCTTTATGTGGGAAGAGTGTTCCTCCAATGACCAGGTTGTTAATGCTACAGAAACTTATTAGTTTATCCCCATTTTCATTTGCTCTTCCGCTGCCGCATTTCCCCATTGTTCTTTCATTATATGTATTGTGTGTACCAACTTTCGCATTGAGGTCTCCCATTACTATAACAAGATCATATCTAGGTGTGTCTTCCATTTCTTTCTGCAGTTGTTGATAGAATTCATCCTTGACCTCCTCATCGCTATCATTCGTTGGTGCGTAGCATTGTATTATTGTAGTGTTGGTGAATCTCCCTCTCAATCTTAATCTTATCAGTCTGTTGTTGATGGGTTTCCATTCCAGTAATGTCCTTTCTATTCCTTTCTGTAGAATAATGGCTACGCTTTCATTGTGCTGTCCATCCTCTCTTCCAGAGTAAAGTACTGTTTCTCCTGTTGCTGTTTTAACTTTTCCTGCCCCTGTCCATCTGCTCTCGCTTATCCCTAGAATGTGTAACCTATAGTTTCTCATTTCTGCCGTGACCTGTCTTAGTTTACCTGTCTCGTACATTGTCCTGACATTCCAAAAACCTATTCTTGTATCCTGTTTTGCGGTCAGGACATCCGTTTTCATGTCAGTGGCTTCCTTTCGGCTTTCACCACTGACAGTCATACGAGCCACAGACTCTGAATGTCCATCCCGCAGCAAAGTTTTTCCATTTATTGTTGTTTCCGTAACGTGCGATTTTTTTTACATAGTCAGGGGTGTCAGCCCTATGCTAAAACCCCCAACCTGGAGGACCAGGGTACCAGCTTTTGTCTGACCCCTACCCACACAGACCAGTCCAGCTTGGTTGAACCTACCAGGAGTAAAACTCCCACTGGCATAGCTCTGGGGATTGTCAGGGTACGCAAGCTGCCATACCGCTATAAGGTATAGGTACCATTGATGGCAGTGCAACTGTATGATAGTTTCAATTCTGAGTTTGTTTATTCACTGTCCACAATTGTTGTTGTATGATAGTATCAGCTCTGTTTATTCATCGTTCATAACTGCTCTTGTATGACAGTTTCAGTTCTGTGTTTATTCATTGTCCACAACTGTTGTATGATAGTTTCAGGTCTGTGTTTGTATATTCATTGTCCACAACTGTTGTTGTATGATAGTTTCAGCACTGTACAACAGTAGGGAACTTTCTTTATTACTTTCATGAATTAAGATTGTGAATGATGTTTTAAATTTCTGGTTTTGAATGGGCTGTTTTATTATTTCCATCTTATATTATTAATGTGATCAATTATTTAAATATATGGACTTGAATCAAGATTATCCACATCTCATTGATTTTAATTCTGTATTCTATACAATTCTTTATATGGGTTTGTATAAAGATTATTAATTTCTAATTTATTTTGACTGCATTCTGAATTCTTTTTATTCAAGAAAACCATGGATTGAAAAAAAAAAATTATTTATTAAAAAAAACCACCAAATTAGTAATAAGTCTTACTTGGAAAGACAGCCACTGTTTTCCTCCTTACTAAATTGATATTTTTGAATTGTTAGCAGTTCCTGTATTTCCAAATATTCTGAAAAAGTTTCTGTACTAGTTACTTACATAGTTCATAAGCTGGAAATATTTTATAAAAACATTTAAACTGATATCAGTTAGAGTTACCCAGCATTTTTATTTATTTATTTTTTTAAAGGAAATATTGGAATGCTTACTGCATAAAACAACCACTGGAGTTACCAGTGCAGGATGAAGGTATTAAAAACAAACCTGATGACCCATTCCCCCTTCCTTTTTAACTCAACATTCCAAAGAAATCTGATCACATCTGCATAACTTTTCCCTATTTTGTTTTGCTTGTTTTTGTTTTCCACAATTGTAAAAAAATTTAACCTTACCGTTATGTTATATATTTCAAAATAGTAACAAGGGATTCCACCATGTTATGTCACATTACATATTGTTCACACAGTGACGTGCAAGTTTTAATATAACATGACTTGTCTTATTATTCTCCTAATTGGTGCTGTTGATTATTTTATTTCCTGCATGCTGACTGATCCATTAAAAGTAATGTGTGTGTGTGTGTGTGTTTTTTTTTTCTCTTTACGCACTGCAACTGTGATGGCTGTAACATGAAATCTTCTAACCTTAAAAAAAAAAGGTAAAGAATCCCGTTACACGCCCATTGAGGCATAAGGGAATATAGTGTTAGACCCATATTTTCTTGACCATCGGCACACTAGGGGTGATGTGGCCAGCATCACGCCGGCCGCCTTAACCTTCCCAAAGCTGCTCTGGTACTCAATTCATGAGGCTAGGTCGGTCTCAGAGCCGTATGCGATCTAAAAAATCCCACCTCAACTGGGGATCGAACCTTGGACCACCGAGCTTGGAAGCCAGTACTCTAACCTTAAAGTGCAGACTATTTCGCTGCCTTAGTTTATTGGGAAAAAACAATGGTGTATTTACAAGTATAATTTATATACTATATAGCAATCTTTCATTTATATGCTATATAGCAATCTTTCTCAACCACTACAGGATAAACTCCTACAAAATCTGTAAGATATCCCTATGGAGTCAAATGTAGTGACCGTGTCTGTGATTTTGATATTACACCATGCCTGGATGTATGATTACGGCGGTTGACTTTTCTACCGCTGTTTTTCTCCTTAGCCTACATTCTATTTTTTAAATAATTTTGTGGACATGATCTGCTTTCTAAATGGTTGAGAAACATACATTGCTGTATAGAACTTATTCATATCCTTTCAGTCAGCATGCACAGCTTTAATATTGTTTATTGAAGTTTACAGAATATCTTCTGGAACATTCCACAAATTGTGTTTGTGTGTGTCAGTATTTTCTAGCCCTGTAGTTTAAAAACAGGGGTATATTCCCCCCCCCCCCCCCCCCATATTTTTCACAGAAACAAAGAAAACTAATTTATTATTGTGATCTTATATTACACTAGTCAACAACCAAAATGTACCAGAAATGAAAATAGCTGATCTTAACTAATTTTGGTGTGCTGAAAACGAAAATGACATTAAAAAATGTTGATTGGCTCTAGTTTTCAAGATATATGCTACTAGTTTATTTAACTACGGTAAATTTATATATATGAGATGCAACTGTTGTGGGCGATTGCATAATTTTTTCTAATGACCAATAAAAATGTAACTAGAAGTTGATGATGCAATCCTACCTATGATTACATCACCTTTGTGTATAAATATCTTATCTCTGATAAAATGTTGCCATTAGTTAGTGCATTTGTCCTTATCAAAAGTATCGTAGTTAGAAATGCCTAGGACATGTATGAACAGTGCTAATAATTTTCTGTTATATATGTGGTGAGGTGACATTTCTATCACAAAAACGAAATATAACTAAAGTGATTAAGAAGGCGTACAGTTTGTATTTTGGCTGCAAAATAGGAGATCAAGATAAGAGCTGGGCGCCACACATATGCTGCAATACATGTGCAGCACATCTTAAACTGTGGTTGACTGGCAAAAGGCAAGCTATGCCTTTTGCAGTCCCAATGATTTGGAGAGAGCCCACTGATCATCTCAACAACTGTTACTTTTGCATGTCCCTCCAATTGGGAAAGGCATATCAAAGAAGAAAAAATGGACTCTGGAATATCCAAACATCCTGCAATACTTCCGGTACCACATGGCGATGACCTACCAGTTCCCAAAGTGCCAGAATCCTTTTCAGCTGCTTCCACTGATGAAGAAGAGGACATTGGTGGTCCTGAACCATCAACCTCAAGTAACACAGATTTTGAGCAAACTACATCCACTAAACCACACTTAATAACCCAAGGTGAACTGAATGATCTTGTAAGAGATCTGAATTTACCGAAGAACAAGGCGGAGCTTTTGGGTTCCAGATTGCAACAGTGGAATCTCCTGGCAGAAGATGTTACAATTTCTGTGTATAGGAACCCCAGAAGCCGCTTATTACATTCTTTTTTAAAGAGGGTGACCTTTCTGCGTGCCACAACATTTCTGGTTTAATGGCAGCCCTCAAAATCAATTACATACCGGAAGAGTGGAGGCTTTTCATTGATTCATCCAAGACAAGTCTTAAAGCTGTTTTGTTGAATAATGGTAATGTGTTACCGTCAATTCCAGTTGGTCATGCAGTTCATATGAAAGAAACTTATGAAAACATTAAGCACCTTTTGAAGTGTATAAACTACGATCATCATCATTGGTCACTTTGCGGTGACTTAAAAGTGGTCGCTCTTTTGCTTGGACTACAGGGTGGATACTCCAAGTACTGTTGCTTTCTCTGTGAGTGGGATAGCCGTGCACGAAGTGACCATTACATCAGAAGACATTATCCAATCAGGCAGTCATTGCAGCCTGGCAGTAAAAACGTTGAGAACCCAGCAGTTGTCGACACCAGCAAGATTTTGTTGCCACCCTTGCACATTAAGCTGGGTCTCATGAAAAACTTTGTCAAGGCAATGGAGAAAACAGATGAGGCTTTCAAATACCTCATCAGAAAAATTTCCAAGACTGAGTGAAGCTAAAATAAGAGAGGGAGTATTTGTTGGTCCGCAAATTCGAAAACTTCTTCATGATGACGAGTTTCTTTGCGTGTTGCATGACAAGGAAAAAGCAGCATGGCTAGCATTTAAGTCAGTGGTGGACAATTTTCTTGGAAACAACAGATCTGATAATTACAATGAAATTGTAGAAAATCTCCTTCTGAAGTATAAGAGTCTTGGCTGTAACATGTCTTTGAAAATTCATTTTCTGGATTCTCATCTGGATTTCTTTACGTCAAACTGTGGAGCGGTCAGTGATGAGCATGGTGAACGATTTCACCAGGACATTGCTGCTATGAAGACAAGGTATCAAGGCAATTGGAGCCCTTCAATGCTTGCTGATTACTGTTGGACTGTGACAAGAGACACCTCATCGATTGACTACAAGAAGCAAGCAAAGAGAGCTCGAACAGCAACTGAATAATGATGGAATGGGTTCAAACGTGCCTTTTTAAAGCATGATATGTGAACTTTAAATAATGTTTTTATTTTTTCTATCATTTTATGTTAAAATATCAATTAATTGAGTACGTAACCACAATTTTTATAATGCTAAAGTAGAAAGACTAGCTGTTCACCCCAGAGAATTAAACAAGCATACATTATTTGTATTACTGTAATGTAAATTCATCATTTAAAAAAAAACCAGAGCCAATTGGTGAATTTCATTATGATACAGTAGAACTCCATTTATCCGAACCCCATGGGACCGAGCATCGTTCGGATAATCAAATGTTCGGATAATTGGATTACATAATGTATCGAGTACATGTACACATATGTCTAAAAATAATTAACCATCACAAGAAAAATACACTATAAAACATATTTACCTGTACTGTAATAATAATACCCACACTGTATTAGATCACTGTATCACCAAAATCTTTTATTACACAGCAGTGCATGTACTACTTGTATTAATTATTTTTGTTAAGAAAGAGAAATGTTTTCAAAATAACATTACAAACGATTCAAAACCAGGCGCAACTTACGTATACATGTACTTGCACAGATGTAGCCCACTATTTAAAATAATGAGGAATCCTCTTTTGCACCAAACTGGATAGTCTCCTTTTGGCTGCTAAGTCCCGCATTCTCTTCAACAGCAGAAGCTGTGTAGGACAGCTGTCATCTTCTTGCTCGTACCAAGCCATCGCTGTTTCTAGTGCTATAAAGGCCTCTTCAGGACTTGGTCGACGTTTTGGGTTTTCTTCATAATCTACAAGTAAAACATGTACTTCTGAGGAGTCTTCGTCATCGGTCACTACATGTATTTGGTTTTCTTCTTGCACAAAAGACAAAATTTCTTCGTCATTCAAAAACTGAAAACCAGAATCATTATCATCTTCTAGCCACATGTGTGCATCATCTTTGTTACAGTCCAAAAATTCGGGCATTGCTTGAAACAGTTCCACAACTTCATTTATACAATCATCATTTGTGTCCACTGCAGTAGTTTCATTTCCTCCTTCTTTCCCAAGCAATCTATTCCAAGCCTTGTTGAGATTATCTTGTGACAGGGTGGTCCAAGCATCAGCTAATATATAGCAGCAGTCTTTGAGATTAAGCTTTTTGGAAAATGCCACCACACTTTCTTCATCTTCAGCCAACAATAAACGACGCAGGACTTTCTTCTTGTACATCTTTTTAAGCTTTGCTATAACACCCTGATCCATTGGTTGAATCAGTGCTGTTACATTGGGAGGCAGAAAAATTACTTTAAAATTTGCATCAACTGCATTCAATGTATCCGTCTCTGGATGAGATGATGCATTGTCCAGTAGAAGAATTACTTTTCCAGTTTTCTTTTCTTGTTCTCTCAACCTCTTCACATTTGGGATGAACTGATTTGTATACCAATCAAGAAATATTTCACTATTCATCCAAGCACTCTTCTGTGCTTTGTAGCACAATGGGAGACATGTCACATTCTTTAAACAACGTAGTTTTTTGGCTTTGCCGATCATTAGCACCGGTAAACGATGACTTCCACTGGCATTCGCGGCTACCAAAATTGTTACTCTCTCTTTGCACTTTTTAAACCCAGGGGCAGCTGCTTCGCGCTGAGATGCAAGTGATTTTTGAGGCAATGATTTCCAGTATAAGCCAGTCTCATCGGCATTATACACATCATCGAGTGAATAGCCGCGTTCTTCCCAAAAAAGCCAAGAACGTTTCTTTAAAATTTTCAGCGGCAGTTGCATCGCTAGATAAAGATTCCCCTTGAATCTCCAATTCTCGTATGCCATGACGAGATTTAAAGTTTCTTAGCCATCCCTGGCTAGCCTTAAAGTCAGGAGGACCGTCAAGTTGATTGTTGAACTGAAGTGCCTTTTCACACAATAGAGAGCCAGAGATAGGTTCCTTTGCTTCTTCTTTGCACAAACCATATACACAAAGCCTCTCCCAATTTCAAATCTTTCGCATTTCTCATGGTTTTACGTTTCTTCGACCCATTTTCACTATCCAATGTCGATGCAAAACTCTTAATTTTATCCTTGTTACTTTTGATGTCAGAGACGGTAGCTTTCCCAACATTGAAAATCCTCGCAAGTGAAGACACAGTTTCACCTTTTCCTAGTCTCTTGATAATTTCTGTTTTCGTTTCAATTGACAAAACATTGCGGTTCCTTTTATATGCTTTAGGCCTACTGGAAGATGCCATATCGCACAGAGAAATACTTGTACACCAAAATTATTCTGCTGTAGTAGTAAACACAATTATTTTAAGTTGAACTGTCTGTTTAGCCAGTGTTCTGCCTAGAACGCACACGTACGCTGGATTGGTAAACCAGATATTAACTGACTTTATGATCTAACTGACTTCCTGTACGTAAGTGACCGTCCATTAGCCCATCCCATCCTCTACAAATTGCTCGCATACATTTGAAGCTTACCGCATCAAAAAATTCAGAAATGTAGTCTAACGTGACTGGTGTCGCCTGATTTTTTTTTTCTGGAAAAAGTGTTCGGATAATTGGATGTTCGGATAATTGGGGTTCGGATAAATGGAGTTCTACTGTATTTGAAATCAGCATGTCAAAATCAATAAGAAATGGTACATTTAATTTCTGGTACAAAAAACTTTTGAAAATTTGTTGACTAGTGTTATTAACACACCAACGGGCTGATCACCCGTTTGCCAGTCACTTCGATTACGGAAACAACAGCAAATGGATTGATTTGCCGTCGCCCTAAAGACGCCAATAGGCGTGATGGGAAACAATGGCAAAGAAAACCTATCTGCTGTTGCCCTAAGACGCCACTAGGCGTAATGGCCACTGACTGCTTTGACGGTTGGTGGCTAAGGACGGAAGAAGAGAGAAGAATATTATTAACATGATACTGAAACATGTGTAAATATGTTTGTTGTTATATTAACATATTGAAATGTGTGTAAATATGTTTGTTGCATTATTGGTGCACAGCTAACACTTGCTTCTCCGTACTAAATGAATACAAACAAGACTCATGCCAGAAGGAACCATAGACCGCAGTAAAATATATTTCTTTATTTTGATCATTCCTGCAACAAATTGGCATGACAAATATTTAATTAAAAAAAAAAAAACCTTTCTTTTGTTATAAGACTGGACAGAATTCGGTGCACTCAGTTATCAAGAAGAAGATAATAAACATAAAAATAATAAAATTATTGTTTGCAATTTGTTACATGTATTTTCTTACATGAAAATTATTTCATCAAAAGCATGTGAACGTTTTTTTTTTTTTTTTTTGTGTTGCTCCACTTGCTGTTCACTGATACACTACAAACAAATAAAAGTTACAGACCATATGTTCTATATATTCAGTTTTTCATATACGGTAGCTAAGTATATTTTACAAACAAGACCAGTGTAGTTCTGGGGAATCTCTGAATAGGACTTACTGCACACTCAGGAATGTTGAACAAGCTGACTAATATAAGGTTGTGCATTGGGCTGGTAATCTCACCATGTATAACAAAATGCTACAAAAACCATCACTACAAGAGCATGTGAATGTTTGGTGCAGGCTTCCTGTAATAGACAAGCTACTATGGTGGCTACATGCCATGGTAATTTAAAAACTCTTACCCACATTGTAACAGCTTACAAACCTTTAAAATGAATTACTATAATTGCTAGGTGTGACGCAGCACCCTGAAAATCGAGTATTTGTAACCTTGGTTCACTTTGGGAACTTAAAAAAAAAAAATTTACTAAAAACTATCAGTTTTTGAGATCTTGGCAATTATTGAAAAAAATAACCAACAATTAAGATTTGATGATAAGATGATCATGAAAGATTTCTATATCTGAAAATGGTCACTCTTTCTTAAAGAGCCACTGCTGAAATTACATTTCTCTGGACATCCGTATCTGAATATAGCAAAATACCATATTTTTAACTGAATCTGTGGTGTTGCAAACACATTTGTTTGCTGCTACAGCAATATTTGATCACTACATTTCAATTAACCACTTCTGTACAATGGCCAAGTAAGCCATTATATTTACACCTACATCATGTTAAGCCATTAGATCCTCACTAAAGCTCATTAAACAGGGAATCTGACCTCTGGCACAAATCATTAAACCATTTTTATAATCACTACAACATTAGGTTATGTTTTATGAATTCATTATATAAACAATGTTTAATGTTGTAATGAGTCTGATGCTTGCAAACTGAGAACATGATATATATATGCCTTTTGTAACAGAACATTACTATGGGACAGAAAAACAATAAAAGAAACTGCTACATAGATCTCTAGCACTTACAAAAGTCAAATGGGCAATCGAAATATTAAATACAAAACATGTACATTCAAATATTATAAAAGTGGTTTACTAAACTGTCAGCAGTATTCATTATGAAATAGTAAGACTAAGAATGGGGGTCAGAGTGGCTAAGAGGTATGGCATCCGCCTCGAGGTGTGGAGGTACCAGGTTCGATTCCCAGTTGAAGGAATATAATGTATGGAAATTATTTTTCAGAACTAGTGGTCCTAATGATGCCATCCCCCCCCCCCCCCCCCCCCAGGTCTCCTGGATAGTGAGATCGGATGCCCAGCCTTCTCGGATAAGGGCAAAAAAATAAGAGGTCCCGTGTGTAAGTTGCGCACGTTAAAAATCCCATGGCTGTTGGAAAGCGTAAAGAGTAGGCCTATCTCTTTCCCTGCCCTGGCAAAATTAAAAAATTATAAACCTACCCACCACAAAAATATTTATAGAATGTGTGATTCCTATATATACACAGTGGGATTCTCGCTGGTGTTACAGAGTTTGTGCACTGTGCTGAGATCCTCCTTGTGCGATCTAAGGGAGGAGATTGAAGCACTGGTGGTGTCCATGTACAATGAAGATAGTCCTTCAAACCAAACCAAGACTAAGAACTGGTAGTATGTAGCTGTGAAGACAGACAAACAGATGGATCATTCACGTCTTCAAGTACCATGTGCTGTGATGTACGTCTTTCCACAACTTCCTGTTTCCAGAACTGTTCATCAACTCTGTTGTTGACTTCTTCCATGATGTCAAACTGTCCAGCATCGTCTCTCTTTGTTGTCCTCTACTTCTTTTTCCTTCAGCATCTTCAGTTGTCATGATACATACCAGCTTTCTTATTCTTCTCATTAGTTTCAAGACACTAACAATACGAAGGTGGTTTTCCTTTGCCTTCCATCTGTTTGTGATATTCCTATGATAATGCTAAAGATCATATTTCCTTTACCTAAACAACTGTGGAACTACTACGATGTCTGTAGCTTTCACGTTAGCATAGACTCCAGTCCCTATTATCAACAGGAGAACACGTGAAAGTGAAAATTGTAAACAAATTAGTGCATCACTTTTCTTATTACACTCACACAAATTCTATTCAGTATAAATGTTTACTGTCTTCTAAAGGTGACTGAAAAGTATGCCGGCTGTATCTGTTATTCTGCATTTGCAACACTTTCCTTTTTCAAATACCACCATTCAAATACCACACTTCCACAAACTGTTGCCAGTATGGATCCATCTGAGTGGTAATTTTTTAAAGTACAGATTTTTATGGAAGCATCGCCAGCAAGATCTCTCTACAGGTCATACCATTTTTAAAAAATGTATTTAACTTAGTTCTTGATTCTTCCTCTGTTTTTTTGTGTTTATTTGTTACTGACGAATGCTTTGTGGTTACAATTTAGGCAGTTCTCTTCACCAGTATCATCTATTTTTATTTTCATTTAGCCTGCCAACATGGAGAAGTAGCAAATGTGCACTGAACTGGTGTTTTCTTTTGGATTACAGATCATTCAGATGATCCATAACTCATCACAAAAGACAATTAACAATGTAGAGTCTATTTTTATTCATCTGTAGACTACAATGTTGTCATACCAAAATCCACTATTATGTTAAAATATAACAATACAAAGCATAAGTCAGTATCGCACAGGGTGGGGTTAAATAATACATGCCAGCCTGATAAGTGATGACTAAAAAGGTCACATAGTTTGCTGGTCACTACACTCTGACTTTAAATGTAATCTTATTAAGAGCATAGTAACTTCTACTGGAGTTCAACAAAGATATTTGTCTCATTATTATTATTATTCAACCACCCCATCTCAACATAGGGTGGTATTTTTATGGTCACACATCTGGTTTACCCAAATAGCTTACAAATAATAATTTAAACAAAACAAATACACACATATATAAAAAGCAATATATATTGCATGTGACCACACACACAAAAAATATGACAATGTACACTGCACCTGACAGTGTGGCAAAAGTATTAATGTACACTCCTCGTGCATTCTAAAAATATACATTAAAAACGGTGCTAAGACATTTTACTAAAATATACAAATTATCATAATCTTTCATATACATTTTTTTTCTTATTCTGGTCTATTGATCACCACGGACAATAAATAAACAAAAGATTTGTGCATGGCATTAATAATTAAACAAAAAAAAATCGTTTCAGCTGCAAAATTAACAAGTAAATAACAAAACATCTTGATAATGTGCATTTTTTTTTTTTTAACTTTTAGTTTTAACTTTTCTCTGATGAGTATAATGGTCTTGTGAGATTCACACATACTTTATAATGGAGTATTGACTTTTTTGTTGAGATATAACTGTGCACTGTAAATGAAGACAAAAAAGTTGTGTTTATCATTCCTGGAGTGTCAAAAAGAGTTATCTTTATGTCACAAATTCACGTTTACATCGACCAGTTGAAAAAATCCTGCTTCTAGTTGAAAAAAGGCTATTCTGTGAGGTATTGAAGTATTGGCACTGTTAAGTAATGAAGTATCAGTACTGTGAGGTAATGAAGTATCAGTACTGTGAGGTAATGAAGTATCAGTACCGTAAGAAAAACCAAGGCCATCATCGTCTATTTCATTAATCATTTTCCTTTGCGCTCTGAATGGTGCTGCCACTGCAGTTGGTCCCCTTGTAGGATGCCTGCATTAAGCAGTTACTCCCCTTGTAGGATGCCTGCATCAAGCAGTTACTCACCTTTAATCTTTCCTTTTCCTAGTCTTTCTCATGCCCTACTTTCTGATGCAGCTTGTGAGGGTTTATTTTTATTCTGACAGGTTCTTTTGACTATTTCATGTTATGTTGAAAGTTATGTATTTAATTCTCAAGTGTTTTTGTGTTGTTTGTATGGTGTGTTGTTTGTATGTGTTGCAGACTTTTCTTCTTAGATTGAAGGG
Source organism: Oreohelix idahoensis (assembly GCA_024509875.1). Classification (NCBI taxonomy): domain Eukaryota; kingdom Metazoa; phylum Mollusca; class Gastropoda; order Stylommatophora; family Oreohelicidae; genus Oreohelix; species Oreohelix idahoensis. The sequence continues at coordinate 117,818 of JAMPIV010015705.1, read as the reverse complement.
GCTAATAATATATTTCGTTTCATGCAGTTAATTCATCTGTTCTGTCTATCACTGAGTATCATTTTCTTTGCTGCAACCAGATTCATTTTTGTTATTTTTGATAGTTGAGTATTAACGTTCATTTCATTAAACTTCATATATATTTGACTGTCAGTGTTTTCTAGTATTTCAATTCTTAGTGTCTTGACAGAGTGTTGGGTTCTTTTGATTCATACCTTGAAGGTCAACGGTCAATAGTCGTACAATATAACTGGAACTTTCAAAAGGACTTCAGTGAACAAGTCTCGTTCGGACGACTATAACATTTTAATAAACATTCATCGTTTCATCAATGAGTTCTAGACAATCATATATTTCACCTTAAAGGCACTTGCTATCACAGTTCAGAGTCTATATATCTTTAGCAGACATTGCACATCTGTCATGTAACTGTTTTAAATATCATTTATGTCTTTTAACCAAATGTATCTATTAAGCATTTGGTATAATTATCATTTACGCAGTATTAATATATCTGCTACAGTTTCATTAGGGTCTCTGCTTAATATACACATTGAAACTCTGTCCATATTATTAATTCAGTTTGGCATTATTAGCCGGGCTCTATCAGCCGTTACAACGTATCTACGCGTTCGTACTGGACGAATATCGCGTCTCATAATTACTGCGTTTTAAATAATACCGTCTTACATAATTCGGGACTCGTTGGTCCTTCAACACATTATTATTTCATTGGCTTTACAAGCACTATATTAACGGTTATACATAATCCTTAGTGGTTGTACCACACCAATCTGAAAACACTGTTATACGCCCGATGATCCTGAACAAAGACTCCTCGTTACTAGCCTAACGCGTCACACCAGGTTATACGCGAACCTTATTACTCTATTCAGTGGAAGTGTTACATGGTGCGACCATCCGAATCAAGTTCGAACCAAAATGCTCGCAAACCATGCAACACTCCTCAACAGTATGGTGTGTTGTTTGTATGCTGTGTTGTTTGTGTGACATAATTCCTATCCTCATAAAAAACGTCAGTTACTGTCATTCGTTGAAACCTGGTAGTGAAATATTCCAGTATACCTAGCTTTAAATGGGTGCTGGACTCTGCTGTTGAGTTAAGGAAGGCAAAGTCAGTGAGGAAAGGAACTGGTGACCCCTACCTCATACAGCTGGACCTACTATAGCAAAGTTTCTAACAATTGACTCCCCTATGGCAGTATTTGCTTATTGGCTACCTTTGACCTTTCCCACTCCCATTCAATTTATCTTATTATTAGCCATTCTCATTCCCTACTTCCTGAGCATGTAGGGCTTCAAAAAGACTTTTGTTATATTTTCATTTTGACCAGGTTCTTCAGATCATTTCTGTTATTCAATGTTGACCTACAACATTACGTTTATGATTTTACTTCTCCTTGTAGCCAAAGAGGTTCCACGTAGAAACCCAACAAAGTGTTGGATAAAGAGGCTCTGATAAAAATGTTGACTGGCCTTGAAATAAGCTGTTTATAGAAGAAGAAAAAAAAACACATGGCGAAGAGAGCTGGAGACAAAATTGAAAATGATGAGAAAGACCATGAAAGACAGAAATTGATGATGATAGAACAGGAATACTTGGCCTATGCTCCTTGGGGAATTGAAGGTTGATGATGATAGAACAGGAATACTTGGCCTATGCTCCTTGGGGAATTGAAGGTTGATGATGATAGAACAGGAATACTTGGCCTATGCTCCTTGGGGAATTGAAGGTTGATGATGATAGAACAGGAATACTTGGCCTATGCTCCTTGGGGAATTGAAGGTTGATGATGACATACCTGTCAACCTCCTGAGACAAAAATCTGTACGCCGGACCCAAAAAATCCTTACAAACACCCAAAAATCCTTACGCAAAAAATATATTAATAAATTATACGCAATACAGTTTTAAAATGAGAAATGCATATACAAATCTATTAGCATTTGAATTATTGTGATATAAAACATGCTAATAGTCTCATGCTGCTCTTTACATATAAAAAACTTAGTGATCATGAGGTACACTATTCTTTTGATGTACAGTGTTTTGTATTATAATCAACACATGCACTTTTAGCACTTTGCAGAATTGCATTTGTGGGCTTAAAGTCTGCACAGAATGTATCAATGTTAATCTTACACTGTAAAATAGAAGTGAGTGTGTCCGCACTCATGGACCTCCTGCAGTCTGTGTGGATTTTTGTCATCACTGAAAATGATCTTTCGCAGTCAGCATTGCTGTGAGGGAGTATCAGCAGTCGCTGAATGATGACTTTCAAATTAGGGAAGCGGATGGCACCAGTACTAGTTTTCTGGTCAACAACTTCCAGCCAATAGCAAGCTCTTGTTCTGACCATTATCTGTCAGTAGAGGCACACACACATCAGACAACATACAGTAGAGAATGATTTAAAAATACAACGAACAAAGCAAACGGCTAACAGCAAAAAAAAAAAAATAATAATAAACAAAATTATGAACAGAATATCAAATCTAGGAAGAAAAAACGTACCACCAAAAATGTACAAAATTATTATTTAAGAGTTGGTTGCCTAGACCAGTGATAACAGATTGCCACTTTATTAAAAAATAAAGCAGCAAATCTCGAGCGCTGGTATAAAGTAGACCTACTCAACGCAAACAAACTTTTTTTTTGTAGTTATGTAGGGCCTACACAGAATATTATGACAATTTATTGTAAATATATTGAAGGGCAAGATATCAAATCTAGGAAGAAAAAACGTACCACCAAATATGTACAAAATTATTATTTAAGAGTTGGTAGCCTAGACCAGTGATAACAGATTGCCACTTTATTAAAAAATAAAGCAGTGAATCTTGAGCGCTGGAATAAAGCAGGCCTACTCAACGCAAACAAACTTTTTTCTTGTAGTTATGTAGGGCCTAAACAAAATATTATGACAATTTATCGGAAATATATTGAAGGGCAAGATATAATTGGAAAGATTAAGACAGCGATTAAATTGCAACAAAGCAAAACAACAGCAATATTAAGCAAGTTATAAGTACTTAGCTTTTTTAAACAAAATGGCGTCGAAGTGTGGTGGCAAGCAAGCATGATCGTTGATAACAGGTAACTTTAAAAATACGTCATGTCACGCTGAAAACCGAAAGCGTTTGAGGCCGAATTCAAAGATTTTGCCGAATTGTTGGGTATAAAAGGATTTGATTGGTTGCTGGGAGAGACCTCAGTTTAAAAACGGACGCCGAGATTCCCGGAATTAAAAATAAAAAAAATTGGTTAAAAAAAACCTGGGCTAGAAAATATTTTCTGATTTAAAATTTAAAAAAACTTGGGTTGGAAAATATTTTTAGAATTAAAAAAAAAAAAATTTTGGAGGTGGAGAAAAATCCGTACAACGAGTCTGTACGGCCGTACACTGCTAAAAGTATCAAAAATCCGTACAATGTACGAAAAATTCGTACAGGTTGACAGGTATGTGATGATAGAACAGGAATACTTGGCCTATGCTCCTTGGGGAATTGATGGTTGATGATGATAGAACAGGAATACTTGGCCTATGCTCCTTGGGGAATTGAAGGTTGATGATGATAGAACAGGAATACTTGGCCTATGCTCCTTGGGGAATTGAAGGTTGATGATGATAGAACAGGAATACTTGGCCTATGCTCCTTGGGGAATTGAAGGTTGATGATGATAGAACAAGAAAGATACAAAAATCAACATCCAATAAATCAATACCTCAGACACTGATGAAGTCTGACTATAAGTGGTAAATAATACTAAATTTGTGTGCAGATATTAAAACTTTCATAAGACATCCATGACAGCTCTAGCTACATGTAAATCATGAACTGAAACGAAATGCTTCCAATTTACTTTATGCTAGGTCACGACTTATGTAGCCTTGCAAGTGTGTACATGTAAGATCAAGCTTGAATATGCACAAGTGAATTGGTATAATATATAATAAGAAAAGTAACAGTTTACATTTTTTTCAGTAACAAGCCACCAAGGCAGTGGTAATTTTAAAATTACAATGGACATTATAAAAACTGGAATTATGACATACTATATAGAGAAATTATGAAATAGTATAACATAAAATGGAATTATAGCAAAATAATGAAATGTACCATAGAATTATGGAACATAACACAGAATGATTGTACATTAAATCATGGAATGATTGAATCACTGTAAATTAGGATGAAGAAGTTTTTTTGTTTTAAATGGAATGAGGGAATGATGGCGTCTTGGAATGTTTAACTGATTCTACATAAATTTTGTGGTATCTAATTTAAAAACAAAACTATATACATATTACTAGTTACATATTGTGCACAAATATACATGTGATTCACTAAGCATGAAGACTGAAATCAACAGCAATTTGAAAAGCCTATAGACTTCATGTTAACAAAGAAGCAAGAACTTTGGGGGGGAAATTTCCAAATATTAAATGCCCTGCTTAAAATTTTGTTGGATTTATCTTTGATTCTTAAATATTTTGAAATTTCTGTGGAATCAAGTAAGAAATGAAACATCACTAATTGCAATAATGTTTAGCTTGAAGTTTACCATATCATATTAAATTATACATACATGCATTTAATGCAATTTAACTATAACTTTAAATAAGAAACAGCAATGCCAAATAACAAAATTAAAAAAAATCAGTACACTGAAAGCACAATAAATGTAACAGACCAAAGATAAGGATAACGAAAGAATCTTAATACTGTGTACTGTAATAAGATAAGTTGCTCTATAACTTTGCAAGAGAAGAAATCTGACCGTTAGATGATTTTCTTGTCAAGTGTTTTACTCCTGCTTCTGAACACTTTAAGGGAATATCACACCCATTATGTTGACTTTCTTCACGTTTCTTGGACATGACAAGCTTTTAAAAATCCCCTCAAATTCTCATTTCATTGAGTAAAGTTTCAAAATATTAACCTGGTCTGAAAACTAGTGCACACTTTTTCATGGTAAATTATCAGAAAAAAGTCTTCAAACTATACATATAAAACATTTTCAATATTGTGCTGGCATTTCTTTTTTTTTTTTTCTTGTTTGTGTCGTTCTATAGATCTCAAAGATTGCAGACACTTCAAGAGTGTGGGCTTGCATGATACACATAAAATAGTGAATATTTGTTTCATTATTTTGTATTACTGCATAGAAATTCCAAAATAAAAATTTGTATGTGACTTCCTCAACAAAGAAAACAATTTTGTGATGAATTATGAGTACTGAAAGAAACAAGAAACAGACAAGAAGACGGAGAATGACTATTATAAAAAGCTTTGTAAAACTGTTTAAAATATATCATGCTGCAGAAATATGCTGCTTAAAATAACATAACAAAGGACACAAAAGTATGCATCATTTCTGTAAACTAATCTTCCTCATTGGTTAGGTGTATTAATACACTCAGCAAAGCTGTCTCAAACATGTTAATTTTGGCTGAAGTTGAGTGAAATTTGAGCAGAAGTTGGACACACAAAAATAAAATGAAAGAAAAAAAAAAGCCAAAAAAAAAAAATAAGTAAGAGAACAAAACTTACAATACTTAAAATATCTGGGTGTCTTAAATTGTGTGACATCATACAAAGATAAGATCAATATAGGTGTGAGCAACATAAAATGCGGCATAATTTGTTGCTAGATTTATGCCAGTGATGTTTACAACAGCATACGTATGTTCCATTTTTAAGAAATAGTAAAACAATAGAATTAAACAATTTTTTATGCACCGTAACATTATTCTGTATATATGGTCAACACATTTAACTCTTACAATCCGGCAAGCCCCGTGAAGTGGCGCGGGTTTAGTACCAATTTTACGGCTCGCCCCGTGAAGTGGCGCGCGACGGTAACGATAGCTACACTAGTGCGTAAAGACGTGGTTTTAGCTCCCGTATAGTAAGAGTTAATGACTGTTAAAATAAAATATATTTTTTTTCTATATGGATACATTATGTCCCATACCATACAAACAAATGTCCTCATAATATTTTTATCTATTTATTAGCAAATTTGTCTTTTACAAAGCTATAAGGCTTCAGACATCCTGCTTTGAAAAGAAGAAACACTGTGCTGTATCACGGGACAGATAAATGTCAAAGTATTACATTAAGTAATGTTTATTTACTTTTCCTCTTGTGATACTATGCTAACTGCTACAGAATATTTACATAAGAAATATGCACATACATATTTTTTTTTCTATACACATATACATTTCTTTAAGGTTGAAAGTTAAGGCTCACAAGTTTTGTTAAAGTGTACTCAAGCTAAAATTACTGTGACAGATAGTATGTATTTACTCAACTATGATCCCCATCGATTTAAAATTACCATACCCACATTTTTTAAACATACATTTACAAAACATTTAGTAATACCGCACACAATTTTATCTGTTTGTAAAATTAAATGCTAATGTGTACTGCAAGCCCAACCTGCCACACAGCACTCTATAGTAGAAAAATTGCAAACCTTAGGCATTAATGTGGTTGCATTAGCATATTCTGCAGCTTCTTTGATCAGTTTCAAACATCTTATCCCTCTCAAAATATGAGCAATCTGTTTCACATTTCCCTCATCTTTACAAAGTTTCTCTACAAAGCATTTGGAGAAAGCTTAAGCCATAAGTTTACATATTGTGGAGTGAACAGTATTAAAGCATATGTTCTTGTGTTGCTTTTTTTTTTTTTTGGTTTGTTCCCCATACGGACACAGGCCCCGGGCAGTTCCCAAGGGTCTCAGATGTGACAAAGAAAGAATAGAGCTACAGTACCCTCAGGCATGCCGTACAAGGTGACTAAATATGAGGTTGTGTATGGGGCTGGCAACCTCATCATATAAAGCAAACTGCCACAGAAACCACTGCTACAAGAACATATGAGAGCTTGCTGCACAAACTTTGTTCAAGATGACCAGCTGCAGTTGTGACTCCATGCTCCATAAGGACTGCAAAGGAAAATGATGGACATGGACATGTATTTGTCTGATTTTTAATTTGTCAAACAGGTTGTATCTCATCTGAAGTGGCTTACTCAAAGTCTGAAAATTGTCACCTGGTTTATTTTGAGCAGTCTGCTTCATTTATCTAATTATGGATGTTCCTTTTTACACTTTTCTTTCAAGCAATATTTTATTATTAATTTAATTTCTTTGTAAGTGGTCCTGCCCTTGGGCGGCTGTTTGCTAGATTATGCTTTGACAAGTCTGTCTAGTGCAATGATGTCAATTCTGATCAACAATAAAAAGTCTATCTACTCTCTCATTTCATACAGTAATAAGGGATCTACCATTCTTTCATTTTGCTGAACTTGTATGCTACTCTAACTATTGCTGCATTAGCATATCAAACATCAATACCAGCCAAATGCCTTATTTTTCTCACAGTATGTTATGTTTTTACTGATAGCTTATTTCTTTTCTACATTAAAAAAATTACATTTGCTTGTATTTCTTTATATGAACACTATATAAAACTTATCCTAGTCCACATGTTTATTTATTTGGTTTTTGTTCCAGCAATATTATTTGTGCATTACTTCTATTACTTATCTGAAATTTTAAATGAGTTTATGCATGGAGACAAAAGTGCTTGGAGAGGTGAGTAGCTTCACTCTGATGAACCAAAACCAACAGACTGAGTAAAAACAAAAGCCTCTCAGCATATAATAGAAAATTCAAGAGCACCCATGGTGGGGTCACTGGATGTATACAAGGCAGAGATTCTAAGGACAATTAATGATTATCCGTTACAGAACGACGCTGCAATCAATGAATCGACAAGGCTAAGATTGTTGAAATTTGGCATCAAATGTGATGGACATATGAGATAATGCACATGGCGCGCATACACTCGACATGCTGCAGAAACAAGTGGCATTCATATCCTTCAACATTCGCTGAGGGAGACTGAGCACCTATGGGTTTGCCCAGAGAGCAATGATGTCGATTCTGATCAATAACAGTAACAATGATTTTAAAAAAAAAATACTATATCCGAATATGAAAAGCCAATTGTTTGTTCATTTCATGTTAAAAATACATGTTTAAAAATAACACATTTATGGCTGATCCCAAGTATTCATTATATACTACGTTTACTTGCTACTCATAGTTACATTTTTGGTGCCTGCAGTTATAAAATCTTTCTCAGTTATTTCTGTATAACACAATACAGAGTTCAAAACAACTTGATACATTCATTTTTTTTTTTGTTCATGTTTTTCCACAGTGAAGAGCGCATAAATGAAGCACATAAATGAAGCACATAAAATAATATAATACAATCTAGGATGTATAACATAGACTGTTTAGCACAAATATAAAAAAAACTCATAATATATAAAACAGTTTAGATTAGATAGCATGAAAAACTATTTAGCACAGATAACAGTATAAAGTATCCTAAAACAGACAATATAAAACTGTTTAAAAACTCAGATGGGGAATCTAACAATGATCCACTTGAGTGCCCTCATGCACACTTGGATACACTTGAACATAGAACATATGTTTAAATAAAAATCTAATTAGACATGTTAAGACAAATTAATTCTAAGTTCTTATTCTTTATAACTTCAGTTGTGAAGGTTCTTTCCTGCTTAATTCCTCGCTGTTCTTGATTATCAAGTTTTCTACTTTCTGTTCTCTCAAATCAACTTCCATGTGGTCTGTCTGAATTTTCCTTTGAGACCTCTTGGTCATAGTTGGAAATTTTTTAATTTGGCACACATTTAGATATAAAACACTTTAAAAAAAAAAAAAAAATTTAACAAACAAGACTTTATAAGAAATATGTGAAAAGTTACACTTCGCTCAATAAAACCACAATGTGAAATTTATTACCAGTGCATTGGAGCCCTGATGCAAATGAATGAAAGTGGTAGTTTTTAACCATTCCAAAGTACTGTAACAGACATCATACATTACAAGCAATGAAGTATCAGTTATGGAACTGTTACTGTACAATAAAATATTCAACATTTTGTGATCCAACATGGAAAAAAACATAATTAACACTGTATAACAGGTAAGACTTTAGCAGATGTTTAACATCAAAGCCTTGCAACATTGTGAATAAACAAATGAAAATAAAATAGGAAAACTATGTAACATTGGTACAATTTCACCACAAAAAAAAACCTGGTTATTTTGGGAGTTTTCCTTTTTTGTGTGTGTGTGTGTGTGTGTGTGCGCCAGGGAAGACCTTTTTATCACAAACATTGGTACTTTTGTTTATTTGACTCAATAACACAGTGTTTTTCAACCTGGTGGTGTGCTGACAGTCTTCTGTTACATGAGCTATTGTGTAGCAACTGTAATGTGATAGAAATGGTACAATATTTGTTGGTTTGTTTACTTGATTTTTTCAACATGCTCAATGAAAATCCACAAATATTTGAAGTAAAGACCTTTTCACAAGCCACAGGAAACATGTTCTTAAAACTAAGTCTTCACCAGTTAAAAAAAAAGAGAAGAAACAGCTGGATTAAGTTCTCAAGAACAAATGTCAGTTGCCTTTTAAAAACAAAGAATTAGCCTTTTAAAAGCACTGATGAAAACCAGCAATAAATTCAACAAAATGAAAGTATAAAGGATTACATCACATTGCAAGACAGACAGAAATGACAGGACAAAAAGAAAGAGGAAGTAAAATTCAAACTGAGGATAAGAAAACATGTGAAGAGATAAAAGCAAAATAAATCACAGCCTCAAAGAAAAATGGCATACAGAACATCCAAAGTCAGAAATAACACAAGCATACTACTCCAAGAAGAGAACAAGTGATAATTTTCAGATTAAGAAATGGCCACTGCAGACTCAAATACCATCTGCTCAATAAATTAAAAACTGAACAGACACATTGTGTATCCATGCTGGCAGGACAAGCAAACAAGTAGGACAAGTTCTCCAAGAATGTCAGCTCAATGGGAGAAGCAGACCACCCACTTTATGACAAAAACAGACAGTTATATGACAGTGAAAGAATAAGAAGATACGTAATTTGTGCTAATCTGTTTAAAAAAAAAAAAAAAAAAATAAGGTGACAGCTTCTGTTATTAACTGACATAATAGCTCTACTGCTCCGTGTAGTTCCCTGGGGGTCTCCATGAAAGAACAGGACTACACCTCCCTTAGGCAGGTCTTAACTCTTTGACTCCAGACCAACGCTCTGAGCGTTGCAAAATTCAACGCGCCGTGCCAGAGCAACGCTCACAGCGTGGTTTTTAGTTTATCACGAATAAACCCTAAAAATCGTCCGTTTTATGCAGTTCATATATTAAAACTCGTAGAATGACTTCCGCTACTATCTAAACAACTAATTTGACTGTAGTTAATCAGCACATGTGCGTGTTTTGATGTTATTATCACAATTTTTGTGAAAATTTGCGTGTTTGCGTTTTTCGTTGTTATTGCTAGAGAAATGTGTCACGCTTTATATTTACATTTCCTAAGTCTCCTAAACAAATAATTGTGTCAAACTACTTTGAAACATTGCTGACATTGATGATGATTGTTTGGTAGTCACAGTTTGTTGTCAAAATACGGAATCTGTGCAGAAAAGCTAGACACACTAGGTTTAGTTGATAAGTGGGCGTAGTCGTATTCTGGCCGATCAAAAAGCTACAAAACTAGACCTACCGTAACATCTAATCACTAGTTCTTGGTAGAAGATGAAGCTAGGGATACAATTAAAACATTAAACAAGAGTAAAAAAGTTTTTATATGACGTTATTCTTCTTTATTTGTTTGAAAATTACGTAATGCACGATTGCATAATTTATATTTTTCTTACAAAGGACCACGGAAAAACTGGTGTGAATAACACTAAATGTACTAATTGTGGCCATAAGCATGTTTTTTTTTAACTTGTATATGGATTAACTTGATGTTTGAAGACTAAAAAGTAAGTTTTATTGTCTACAACAGTAATTTGTCTTTGGTAAGATCGTATTCTACAGTAAACTTTTTAGGATTTTTCAATTTTACATGCAAAATCTTTTAAGTATACTGAACATACTTGTGTTAATACTACCAAAGACATTATATATTTGAATTCTCTATCAATTTCCCTACACTTTGGTATATAATAAGTACATGTTCAAAGGAAAACTCACAAACAAATTTAGACTGAAAGATGAACACTTCACTCTATAAAATTCTGCCCAAAAAAAAGTCTGGCACAGCGTGCAAAATAACTCTGGAATGAATGAGTTAAGAGGTGACTAATATGAGGTTGTGCATGGGGGGGTGCCTGACAACCTCGTAATGTAAAACACATAGCTACAAAGACCACCACTGCCAGAGCACACAAATGCTTGGTGCAGGCTTCCTGCAAGGAGACCAGCTGTAGTGGTGATTCCATAAGGAGTGAAAGGAGGAGAAGAAGAACAGTTCTACTGTTAACTATAACTCATTGCATTTGCTTAATGCACAAGTCGCTTCATGAGGTTCCTGCCTCACGTACTTGTTGCCTTATATCATGGCCATCATATTGGACTGGGCAAGCGCTCATTTTGAGTCTCGTAGTACAAGGAAGTAACTGACATGGTGACGAATTTATGAATCACTGGAAAAACTCTGAACGTAATGCTGTGTGAAACTTCCATCCCATGTGATTTCTTTCACGGGCTTCAGAAACAATTATAGAATTGACATCCTAAAGTACACAACTATAAAAATTTCAATCATCATCATCTTCTTCAAATACCAAGTCTGGTGGCAAAGGTGACCATGGTTCTATATATCGTCTCATTCCCAGTACTGTTCATCAATTCTGTTGTTGGTTTCTTTCCATGCTGTAATGTCAAACTCTCCAGTATCTTATTTCTTTACCATCCCCCATCTATTTTTCCTTCAATCTTTCATGTTGTCACTTTATATTGTTGCTTTCTTCTTCTCATTACATGCCCAAAGAAAGTGGACGTTTCTTTCTAATGTGAGTTATAAGCTTCCTTTGTGCGGTCTTACATCACTTATTTTTATCAACACATAATCTCTCTCTCTACATTTTCTATCTCACATTGCAAATGATTTAAAGAACTTGAATATGTGTATAATTTTTATGCAAATACAAATAATGTCATTTCCAGTCAACTGAAAAAAATTTCAAGTTACACAATCTTAAATATTGCAAGTTCTATACCTCGTGCCTTTGTTTGTGACAGCACATTATGCACACCCAAACTGAATTCAGAAGAAGAATGCGTCTGCACACGTCTGATATCCAAAGCTGTAAATTGCTAAAAGGAGCTTGAATGCATGTGCTGACATTTTTCCAAACACAAATGCTGTGTTTTCCTCCCTTAAGAAGCAAGCCACCTTTAACACTGCCTCTGGAACCGAATGGTGTAGCTCATAACAACATAATCCTGGCTATTCTCTATTGAGCAAGCATTTATCTGAAATGAATAAATAAACAGTAACATTAGTGTGACATTACAGCACGTCATAACGTATTGTCTGGAAAAATACATTAGTGAATAAATGCTTCATCGTCAAATGATGCAAACTTGTGACAATAAATTGTTAAACTGTGTGCGCACGAACTTATACCTTTGCTGCACGCATGGCCCTCAGAAGAGACCCCGATGCCATCACAAGAACAGTTATGCTATGGACCCCTGAAGGAAAATGAAAGAGAGGCCGACCAAAAAACAACTTGGCGGAGGACTGTGGAGGCTGAGATGCAAAGAATGAACCAGAGTTGGGGCACTGTGTACGAAGGATGGCCACCGACCAAGCAAATTGGAATCAATTTGTTGTTGCCCTACAAGACGCCATTAGGCATGATGGCCACTGACTGCTTTGACGGTCGGCGGCTAAGGATCAAAGAAGAAGAAGCAAGCATGGAGGCATATCTGGAGTCATCCTTATATGACCACCAGCTTTGCACAATGCTAAAATATATGCATGTGGAAGTGAACCTACGATCTTCATTGACTCTTGAAATCATCCACAAACTTCTAGGGATTCCCCAAGTGGTGAAACTTGTTGAGAACCCATCATTGCACACTAAGCTTGGAGAAGTCACTTGAGCCACAGGCGTAATTCTTTGGCTTTGACTTGGTTGACTGCATGCAGAAGGATCTCACTATGGACCCAGTGATAGGCAGGGGAAGCTGAGAAGTGGCTCTGTGCAGAACATGACAATTCCTTGGGAGAGCCCAGAACCAGAGTACAGTATTTTAGCTCTTCATAATTGGAGAGCCCCCTTGGATGGCTCATGACTTCAACTCAACATGTTTCGGAATGTCAGAAAAGCCACAGGAAAGCCTAGATCTACAGTGTAGATAATACCAAGGAGTCTTCAACCTGGTATTGGCTGCTAAAGAGCGAGAAGCTCAGCAGTCCTAGTTAAACAACAACAATACCTTTGCTGTATCTGACACAGGGTTAGGTTCTGAAGATAGCAAGTAAAGCTATATGTATAGAGCAAATTTGCTTTGAAAATCCTTTAAATTGCACATAAAGTATATTGTTATTACATATGTCCTGTAATATTTACAGTATGTGTAAAATAAAAAATATGTACTATACAAGTAAAATAATGTTTAATTTTTAATTACGAAAAAAAGGAAAAGATAGAAAAATTAAAGAATAAAAAAGTCTAGCCAAGGGATGGTCATAAGCAGCTCTAAAACAAAATTTATGGTGATATCACGAGAAGAAAGAAGACATCATATTAAGCTGAGAGAACAGGTCCTGGAGCAGGTCAACCACTTTAAATACCTCGGAGCTGTTACAGACCAGAAGGGAGGCATCAAAGAAGAGTTGGCCACTCGAAAAGCAGCAGCTGGGAGACTTTTTTCAGGCCATAAATTGAGGATTCCTCAGCAAGAGAGAGGTTGGTAAGAAAACGAAGATGGCTGTATACCGCTCCACCTATGTCTCAGTCTTGACGTATGGATGTGAGTCATGGACAATGACTATAACCCACAAAAGCCAGATCCAAACCTCAGAAATGAGGTATCTGAGGATTCTGTTGGCCGAACTAACAAGAAGAGTTTATGGTCCCCTCAATCAGACGATATGTAAAGGCGAAAATTGTCCCACCCCCTGCAGACCCAAGTAGAACAGTCCCAACTAAGATGGTTTGACAATGTCTGCAGAATGGGAGAAGATCGGCTACCATGAAAAGCATGGGAAACTAAGATCCAGGGATCCAGACCTCCAGGACGAACCAGAGTCCACTGGGAGGACAACATTAGACAATCTTTGAAGGACCGAGGACTAGAATGGAACCAGGCCAGGAGGAAGACAGCCGATAGGATAGTCTGGCGCTCTCTCTTCCAAACTTCTACACCTCACGGTAGAAAGGGAACGACTAAGTAAGTAAGTAAGTAAGTTTAACAAGCCTGTAAATTATTCTCAGAGTAACACAATCTGTATAGGCTACAGATATAGCAATTTAAAAAAAAGAAGCTAACAGGATAAAGGCCAAGAAACAAAACAGTATTATTTCAAAACTTAATTCTGCACTAAATGTGAACTGACAGCTTTAAAAAATGTATATATGTATGTATGTGTGTGTATATATATTTACTGAAGCACATTAAAAATGCACCACCTGTATAATCCAGGAACAGTGTGTGAAATGTAAATATAAGTGTTTACAAGTTTACATATTTGGAATCTTTATTCATTTTCCTTTGAATCCATGCTGGTCATTAATTTGTACATTTGATTGTTATTAAATTCATTGCATTCTGTGCAGGCAAGGGAGAAAACCAAAAATGCAACCAATAAAAAAATTCATTCACCTATCCACAGTATCTGGTATGTCCACCGTTTGCTTGCAAACAAGCTTGGCAGCACCTCCGCATGGAACGCACAATTCTCTGAAGGAAATTCCGAGGAATCAAGTCCCATTCACGTGTAAAAGCAGCTTCGAGCTGTTGCAGATTAGCTGGAGAACCTTGCCTGCGTCCAAGCTCGTCCCACAGATGTTCTATAGGGGACATGTCTGGTGATAGGGCAGGCCAATCAATCGTCACAATGTTCTGCTGCTGTAGATATTGCTGCGTAATGCATGCGGTGTGCGCACGTGCGTTATCCTGCAGGAGAAGCTGCAAGTCTGGATAATTTGTGAACGCAGGAGCAACCAATGCATCCAGAACCTCGTCTCGATATGTCACAGCATTAACATTTCCACAGAAGACATGAAGAGGCAAGCGATGGTGAAAACTGAATCCTCCCCAAATGTGAATACTGCCACCTCCAAATTGGTTGTGCTGATGAACACAGCAATCTGCAAAGCGCTTTCCACACTGTCGCCAAATCCGCATACGTCCATCAGCAAAGGATATGTTGAACCTGCTCTTGTCTGTGAATAGGACAGCATTCCACTGCAGTCTAGTCCATCTGACATGTTGCTCTGCCCATTGCAGGCGCTGCTGACGATGTCTGTGAGTCAAGTTTGGCCCAACATAAGGTCATCTTGCAGTAAGGCCTGTATCTCTGAGTCGTCGTTTGACTGTCATTCGAGAGACTTGCCCACGTCTACCCACTATTGCTCTTGCTGTTTGACTTGCCGGGAGAGAACGATTCCTTAGGTGACTCAGCACAATATGACAATCTTGTGCAGGGGTAGTAACTCATGGTTGGCCACTCCGAAGTCTATCCCGGGCACTGCCAGTGGTTCCATAACGTTCATTGAGACGTACAATAGTGCTGTGGTGGCAATTCATCCTTCTGGCAATGGCCCGCGAGCTCATTCCGGTCTCCAACATACCAATGGCTTGTTGGCGGTCGTTTTCAGATAGTCGTGGCATTTCAAGCACATGTACTGGGTGTTTTGTCTCAACGGCCTTTTTATACAGAGTATACTGCCACAACGCGTACACATTTTCAGGGTCATAGCTGTTGGGAATCGTGTTGCACGTGTAACTTTCATTGTTTTCATGTAGTCTGTACACAAACCTGTGGGTTGAATCATGCACTTTCCATTCCAGCAGCCATTTGCTCTCTACCTCATGACAAACACGGAGAAAATCCATTCCCACACTTTTTTTTTCCAGCTTCTTGGCATCAGTATATATAATAGTGGTGTGTTTTTAATGTGCTTCAGTATATATTCTTTATTTTAGAATGTTACATTTTTTTAATGCACCATCGCTCAATTCAAACTACAGAAAGTCCAATTCAGTTATTTGTTATGTGCTGTTAAGCTAAAGATGGTGTGTGTTTTACTGACCTCTACATTCATTGCCAGAGTTGTGTGGAAAGTGCGTTGAAAGCTCACAGCATTTTTATGTCATAAACGAATTTCTTCTTGGTTTTTTATTTATTAGTTTTCTTAAACCACTCTTTCAGTGTTTGTAGCTTTTCTGACAATTTGTTCATTGTCACATTATGCTCATTGTCTAAGCTGACAAAGATGATTCACCAAAATGTCCATCTTTAAAACTTAACTCATTCTAACCCAGGCATTTTTTCGGTTTTACCCAGGACCAAATATGCAGACATATTTTTTTTCTACAAGTGATGTTTTAAAAACAGGCAGGAGACACATATATTAATTTAGTAGATATATGTATTATGCATCAAACTTTGGGAAATTGGCTGCAGAATGTTGTGAAATAATGTTGAGTTCTTATGTGATGTTATAATTGTTTGTTATATCTTGTGAAGTGTAGAAGCAACAAAAAATCAAAATAAAAAATGAATAAAAAGTATGCACATACACGTAAATATTTCAGCTGTACTTAATCCCTTGGTAGTAAAACACCAGGAATTGAAACGTATATCCAGTTGACAACTAATTCAAGAAGTTTGATTAAAAAAACAAATGAAAATTGTAATTTATATAAGTTTTTTTGTGAAGTCACATATTGCCGAACTGGAATCTCACTTACATATTCCTGTCCCATGCAAATTAATTAATTTATTACTTAAAAATGTCACGTTCAACGTCCTTATCGGAATCGAAAATAGGTTATTATTGCTACCGATATCCCTAAAATTCATTTCAAAATTATATATTGAGGTTGATTCGTTAATAGTTTATGAGTGTTATGTATGTGACTACACTACATGTAAACAAATAACCCTATGACGTCATTAATTGATATAAGTATGCAAAAACTAAGCACCAATATAATTATTTCACTACCAGTTCAAAATACGATGTCCACAGAAAGTGTTTACATGATATGAACACTCTATGGCCACTTTTTTTTTCTAATTTTTTGTTTAATTTCGGAATCTTATATTGTGGGCATACCACGCGGCCTGTGGCTAGATCCAAAGCAACTCTAGCAATGGATATAAAGCACACAATTGTAACTTCATAAATTCTTTTTTTCGCTCACAAACGTTCACACACGTGCCGAATGTAATGAAATAGTTTTTAATTGGCTTATTGCCAGGTATTCTATAATATTTTCCGCTCAAATGCGGCATATATCACCTTGGCGCGCCATACGCCCTGGGTATAATGAAAGGCCTATCTGGCGCGCCATACGCCCATTTGGGCAGAATGAGTTAATGTACATTGCCATTTTGTTGATTGCTTTTAACACATTAACTACCGAATTGAAAAACACACTGTGGCCGAATTAAATTTGTTTCCCATTTTCATCCTGTAGGTGTTTGCACAAAGTAAGCTGTAGTTTTCGTAATTGTTTATAGATTTTTATGAATTACATGTCATTTTAAAGATAAATGAATGTACTATTACAATAAACACCGGTTGTAACTCTAATAGAGGTTGTTGCTATTTAACAGCCCTCCGATGGCAGAGGACTTGCAATATTTTCACAATTATAACTGCTTGCGCCCATCTCTATCAAAATCACAATTTCAATCAATGTGCACACCGTTTTCACTCTTGTCCTTGTTGCTAGATCTATCAGTCAATTGTTGAAACACGTTTCTATCCTATTCAGCCGTTAGACGAGATGTACACGCATTTTTTGTAGTCCTATCACTAGTTGCCACGGTAAACAGTTTTACACGATTTGGTAACTAACCCAAAACGCTGAAAAATATGAACATAATATCAATTTTTCAGTGTTCTACAACAACCATGTTTTGGGAATTTGTTTTCTGGTGGCAACTTAAAATCTCGAACCAGATCAGAGAGTGTTTCAGTACATTTTTCATTCGTTTTATTACTAAAATTAGATTGGCGCTCTGAGCGGCTTGCGGTCCAAATGTGATTATTTTGTGAGCCGCTGACAGCGACTTGTGGTAGTTAATGTGTTAACTGAAGGACAGTACATGTTTAAAAAAAAATGGTAATTTCAGAGAAAGTATATGTTTTAAAAAAAAGTGGTTAAATTGGTTTTCAAACTTCTGCCATATCCTATTTAGCCTAACTTAGTGATAACTTGTAAATTTGTAACCACTCACCACTGACTTTCCTTTTAGAGAATGGATGACCCGGACAGTAAGAACTGTTCTGTAATGGCTGCCAATTTTAACTGTCCATCTAGCATTATTAGTCTATGGAGCACAAGATTATATTACTGGTCAATAGAAGGCAAAATTACATTACTGGTGTGGAATACAAAAATTACAATACTGATCTGCAGAACACAAAATTACACTACTGATTTGTAGAACACAAAATTAAATTACTGGTCTATATCTATTATCTTTTTTGCTCCTTATGGAGCAAGGAGCCACCACTGCAGATGGCCTCCCTTGATGAAGTCTGCTTCTGTAGCTATTTGTTTTACATAATGAGGCTGCCACTCCCATGCACAACCTCATATTAGTCATCATTTACAACATCAGAAGTTGACCAAGAAGCAAACCCAGAAGACAAAGAAAACACAGAAAGTGAAGAATACAACCCCCTGAATGAGTTACTTTTTGCAGACGACCAAAGTCTAATGTATGAAGATGAAAACAAATTGCAGAAAACACACAGATGCACTTAATTCAACCTGTGAAAGATACAAAATGAAGATCAACACATCAAAGACAGAAACGATGCAGATTGGCAGATCGTCAAACCCACTTAATATACATGTCAACAACATCAAGCTAAAGCAGGCTCTTGGGTTCAAATACCTAGGAAGCATTTTTTTTTTTAGTGAAGATGGAAGACTTGACAGAGAAATTAAAACAAGATGTCAAAAAGCCAGTGCTGTGACTTACCAACTGTCACCACTATTCAAACATCAGAATATCATTATGGAAACTAAACGACTGCTGATAATTAATTAGTATATTCTTACCAAGTCTTTGCTATCATTGTCAAACTCGTCGCTGACCAAAGCACAGGAGAGAAAAATCCCATCCTGTGAGATGAGACGTTTAAGAAAAGCTACTGAAGTGACCAGGAGAGACAGGATGAGAAATAATGACAGAAGTTGTAGGAACTACATCCTGCACCAAGTATAGAGAGACGCGAACAATCAAATGGCGTTTTTGGGACCTAAGACGCATCAACAGTGAGGAATACAGTCAGTGACCCATAGCTAGACTGCCTGCGTCAGGGTCAGCTAGCGAACCAAAGCTGATCAAGACCCTACTCCACCTCCAAGTGGTGGTCCTGGAAACAGGCTGCATCACTGCAGTCTGGCTGATTGAGTAGACTCACTGGTGAGTAGACCATAAATATGGTAAGATATGTCTTCTTCTTCCGTCCTTAGCCACCGATCGTCAAAGCAGTCAGTGGCCATTACGCCTAGTGGCGTCTTAGGGCAACAGCAGATAGGTTTTCTTTGCCATTGTTTCCCATCACGCCTAGTGGCGTCTTTAGGGCAACGGCAAATCAACCCATTTGCTGTTGTTTCCGTAATCGAAGTGACTGGCAAACGGGTGATCAGCCCGTTGTGGGTAAGATATGTAACAATCGCTAATGAGAACAATATGCAACAGCTAACAAGAATATGCATCAGAATACAAAAAAAAAAAAAAAAAAAGCTTTACCTGCTGAAGTGTAAGTCCCCCAATTTCTGTGTCATCTCCTGAAGTCATTGGACATCCCCACATAAAGCTTGAGTTACATAAGGCCATGTAGCTCATTGTTGGTGTTCTATAACAACAAAAAAACCTGGTGGTTAAACAGTAATAAAGTGGTGTCTGTAACACTGAATCTATAACAAAAAAAACTTACAGCTACAAAATAAAAAAGTAGATATGAACAATTAGAACAGGTCAAGGTCTCTGAGTAGATAATAAAAGAATAGTAATACTGCTCCCTGTGACATACCATAAAAGATGACTAATATGAGGTGTGCTTGAGGCTGGCAACCACGTCATGTACAACAAATCGTTAAAGAAATCCCTGCTGCAAGAGCACCTTGAATGTTTTAGTGCAGGCTTCCTGCAAGGGAACTAGCTGTAGTCTTGGCTCCATGCTCCATAGGGAGAGAGAAGGAAATGAATGAATGAATGCTTGTAGACTTCTTTTTTTAAAACGCTACAAAAGCAGGCATATGTGCATTTGTATAGAGATGAGAGGAGACAAAATAATAAAGTAGGTGCATTTCCAGAAACTGAAACATACGACGCTATTTCAACAAACTTGTAAGCAGTGAGAGCATCAGACCTCAAATTAGTCCTTGTCAAACCTTGTTTTTGTTTTGTTTTTTAAAATGAATGGATTAAAAATATGCTGTTCAACCCTGATGGGTTATAATCAGTGGTGTCATTCCACTACTTTGCTATGGTTCACCTGAACCTGTTGTTGCAATTAGCCAGGTTTGCAGAACCACTTGTTGAAACCATTTCATTCATTCATTACCCTTTAACTCCCTAAGGAGTACAGGTCCTCAACAAACTCAAGTCAAGTCCTCCTGTCCTGTGCCATAAAATCTCGGTCTTTCTATGTTCTCCTTACTTACTTACTTGAAAAAGTCTCCCAGCTGCTGCTTTTTGAGTTGCCAACTCTTCTTTTATCCCTGTAATTTTTGTCTCCAGTTCTCTTCTCCATATATCTTTCACTCTCCCTTTACCTCTCTTACCGTGGGGTTTCTAGATCAAGGACTGCCTTTTAATGCTATTAATAGGCGTTCTCAATGTGTGTCCTATCCATCACTAGCAATGAATTCGTTTAGGTTACAAAATTAAACTAATATAATGAGGCAAAATATGAATTTAAAATATAACATTGGCCAATTCACCAAAGTCTATGTGTCTCAGTAAGTATAATGGGAACAACACTGCTGTAGAAAAAAAAAAAATTATCTTCTCAGTGAAAACATTTCACATCTCATAACAGTGAAGGATATAGGGAAACCCCTTTGCTGAATGTGATGCAACACTATTTGTGAAGTCGTGGTTATGTTTTGGACACCATGCAGCTGCCCGACAACTAAGTTAAGAAAAGAGGGGACATTGAGTACTCACAGCATCAACTACCCTTGTTGTCTCTTCTTTAATATGCCAACGATCAGTGAGTTTTGAAAATGTAATTCTGTATAAACACGGCCCCTGTGTTGTTCCCAGATGTCTCTCATGAGGCAAAGAAAGATTAAGACTAGTGTTCTATCAGGCATGTCATACAAGGCGAAAAATATGAGATTGTGCATGAGGCTGGCAACCTTGTCATGTCAAACTAATTGCTAAAGAAACCGACTGATGCCGGAGCCCGTGTAAGCTTTGTGCAGGCTTCCTGCCAGATGGTCAGAAGCAACTGTGGCTCTCCATGGGGAACGAAAATAAAAATTATGATGTTGCGTTTGCATGGTGAAAAAAAATAATGTGTATTTTGTTTCCTTCATTCACTTGTTATGCATTAAATCTGTCCTTCCTTAATGATTTAAATTTTCTATTATTTTACTTAATATTGTACAAATAGGCATCACTTTGATACAGAGCACAGGTGTAAGGTTTCAAGCATGTGGGATTTACAAGTGAATTTGGGCTAGGATTATGCTGAACAGTTATGACATAATCCTATTTCATTTTTTTAAAGGTAGTCCCATAGAACGTACTGTCGTAGGGGAGTGCAGTGTTAGAGACTTCACTTTACTAGGTCCAGCATTGAGAGATGGGGTGACCAGTTCCCTTCCTCACTGCCTTTTTCCTTCCCTAACTCACAATCAGAGTCAGGTACCCATTTACAGCTAGGTAGATTGGAGAGTGATGCCACCATGTTTCAAACCTGGCACCTTTGCTGCTAGAGGCCAGCGCTCTAACCACTCTGCCAATCGGACACTCCCTATTTCATAACCAGTCGATAAAAAAGTTCAAAGTTAAAATGAAAAAAAATAAAATTAATGCACACAAATCTATGCATTACAGTAATTTAGCTACTTTTAATTTATTTTTAAAATGACACTTTAACAAAACTGGTTTTCATAGTAAAGGAAAAAATATACCTGCTCCTCTACGTCGACGGTACGCATATGCAGAATACAGCCCATGCTTGTTATCATTATGGCTTATCACACCATATCTTACAGGAATATTTGGCACACTATTGATAACACTGTACCCAGCATTCTTTGTGCCCGAGATGTTTTCAGGCAGGTTTACTATCACTGTTTCGATTGGTTTACTTTTTGTCGGCTGCAGAAGTATAAATGACGTGTTCATTTTATTACATTTGTTATTAGCGATTGCTGAATACATATACACACAGGCACATATGCATGCATGCATACACTCACCAACAAACACACATACGCAAATGAATTTGCTTGATGAAATGTAATATATCAATAAATGCAACTGAACAATAAAATTATGTCAAGAAGAAAATTTGTAGTAGTTTTGCCTCCTTCAGTCAAAACATACTATGGGAAGGACATGCCTTTGAGTTGATAGCACTCAGCTGTTTTTTTTGTTTTTTTTTGAGAAGGAAGCTATCATACATTAAACAGGAAAATAGAAAAGTAATTTGCAAAGCACATGAAAAAATCTTATAATATAAGAAAATATATAGAAAATAGACATTTTCATACATAAAATAGGAAAGGATACTGTATAACAGCAAGAGGTTTAATCATTATAATGGTATATTTCATACAAATTTAAACAGGGCTTAAAAAATATCAAGCTAGATTTAGCCTTACTTAAATCAGATAAAAAAACTGATCAAGTAAATTATAATAAATAACAGATACAATGCTATAAAAATAAAGAATATAAATGCGATGGTAAATGCTGAAGGAGTTAACTCTTTGACTCCATAATTATTTTCCAACCTCTGCCGTAATTATTTTTTTAAGAATTCTAAACGGCGAAGTGTACTATCTTTTAGTGTAAATTTAATGTTAATCTTTTCTGTGAACGTGTACTTATTATCAAACTGTAGGGACATAGATAGAGAATTGTATTATATAATGTCTTTGGTAGTATTAACACATGTATATTCGGTATACTTAAAAAATTTTGCATGTAAAACTGAAAAACACTAAAACGTTAACTGTAGAATACGAGCTTACCAAAGACAAATTACTGTTGTAGACAATAAAACTTTCTTTTTAGTCTTCAAACATCAAGGTAATCCATTTACGAAGTAAAAAAAACATTGCTTATGGCCACAGTTAGTACACTTAGTGTTATTCACATCAGTTTTTACTGTGGTCCCTTATAAGAAAAACATAAACTATGCATTCTTGCATTACATAATTTTCAAACAAATAAAGAAGAACAACATCATATAAAAACTTTTTACATTTGTTTAATGTTTTAATAGTATCCCTAGCTTCATCTTCTACCTAGGACTAGTGATTAGATGTTACGGTAGGTCTAGTTTTGTTGCTTTTCGATCGGCCAGAATATGAATATGCCCAATCATCAACTAAATCTAATGTGTCTAGTTTTTCTGTACCGATTCCATTTTCTGACAACAAACTGTGACTACTAAACAATCATCATCACTGTCAGCAATGTTTCTCAGTAGTTTGACACAATTATTTGCTTAGGAGACTGAGAAAATGTAAATATAAAGCGTGACATATTTCTCTAGCGATAACAATGAAAAACGCAAACACGCGAATCATCACACAAATTGTGATAATAACTTCAAAACACGCACACATGCTGCTTAACTACACTCATATTAGTTGTTTAATAGTAGCGGAAGTCTTTTTATGAGTTTTAAAATATGAACTGTATTAAACAGACAATTTTTGGGGTTTATTCGTGATAAAATAAAAACAACGCTCTGAGCGTTACAGTGGCACGGAAGTCACCATTTTGCAACACTCTGAGCGTTGTTCTAGAGTCAAAGAGTTAATACACCAAACATCAAATGAAATCATACCAACACTAAAGAGAACTGCAAAGAAGAAATGGACAACATTTGAAATTTAACATTTGATGGACTAACAAAGGTAGAAGCATGAAGAAAAAGAATATGAAAAACTAAATAAAGAAATAGTAAACAAATGTGAGACAGCAAAAATAAAAATAAAAGAAAAAAAACATGCTAAACAAGCAGCACAGAAATCTTAAAGTGCAGCACAGGAAAGACACACAATTTCTGTACCAGCAAATATATGAGATAACAGGCAAACCAATGCAAAAAGTTACTGGCTGTTTGAAATAAAAAGAAGGAACAATATTAATGGGGTGAGAGAACATATTAGAAAGATGGGGCACAGTAAATAAAGAAGCTCTATGATGAAAAATCAGAATTAAATACTCAACAGCAAACTATGAAAGACCACCAGTACTTCTGGCAGAATTTGTTGATGCCATCCAACACATGAAGACTGTCAAGGCCTCTGGATAAAGCAATGTAACAGTAGAGGTAATGGATGCTGTAATAGAATCTGGAGTAGACATGATATAACAAAACTGTTGAGTGACAACAGTGGTTACGTATCTGATGATCTACTAAAATCTGTATTCACAGCTTTGCACCTGGAGCTAACGAATGTGAAGACTGCAGAACAATTAGTCTTAAGAGTCATGTGACAAAAATACTACGAGGGGCGTTCAGAAAGTAATGCACCACATCGTTTTTCTCAGCTAATAATAAAGATAGAAGCATGAAATTTTGCACACTTCAAATATGGCATGTGTCAATTGTGTGCACCAAATTGCACCGCAACCGGCCAAATAACACGGCTGCCCTGAACCGTTGAAATGGAGCGTGTTAGCAACTTGCGTTATAAGCAGCGAATTGTGATAGAATTTCTCGTTGCAGAGAAGGAAACTGTTGTGAACATTCACAAGCGTCTATGTGATGTGTATGGAAGTTTTGCAGTTGACAGAAGTACAGTCAGTCGCTGGGTTCAGAGAATCAAAGAATCAGGAAGTGGAGATACGGTGCTGCTTGATCGGTCGCGCTGTGGACGTCCTGCCACAGCCACCAACGCAGAAATGTTTTTTTTTTTTTTTTTTTTCGTTCGCCCGCTAATACTCGAGGCGAAATCTCAGGTTATCATTTATGTCTAACCTGACATTGATTTTACGTGAGTATCCCTTTATTTCTTGTACAGAGACAAATGTCCCTCGCCATTCAGGCAAATACTCTCCGATTTCGGAGGTACCCATTGCAGCTGGGTCGGCTCAGGAGCCGCCAGTCCCTGGTCGACGACACTCCTTCAAATGTTTTCGCCAGGTCTCGAGTTAATCCAGTCCAATTCCCGGTCGACGAAAAATCCTCAAATGCCGTCGCCCGGGTTTGATCCTGTATCACCCGGTCGCCAGAGCGGTGTTGTAACCACTACGCTAGCGCGGCTCCCAGCAGAAATGTTGAAATGTGCTGAGGGCATTATTCTTACTGATAGGCGAATCACTACTCAACAATTGGCTTTACAGCTGTCAGTCAGCATTGGTAGTGCAAATGCAGTTATAAAAACTCTCGGATTTTCTAAGATTTGCGCAAGATGGGTTCCTCGAAGTCTCACAAATGACCACCGATTGCAAACGAAAGCAATTTCTTCTGAATTGTTGGAGCGTTTCAATGCTGATGGAGAGAACTTTCTGGCTAAGATCGTTACAGGTGACGAAACCTGGGCACATCATTTTGAACCTGAGACAAAAAGACAGTCAATAGAGTGGCATCATCTGCAATCACCACGAAGAAAGAAATTCAAGACAATTCCTTCAGCTGGAAAGGTCAAGATCACTGTCTTTTGGGACATTGAAGGTGTGATTCTTGTGAACATTATGCCAAGAGGAGAGACAATCAATTCGCAAGCTTACATTAAGACATTGAAAAACACTCAATCAACGTTTTCGCAGAGTTCGGCCGCACAAGAATCCAGCAGACCTGCTTCTCCTTCACGACAATGCGCGACCTCACACAAGTCTGGCAACACGGGAAGCAATCACCAAATTGGGTTGGACTGTACTACCTCATCCACCCTATAGTCCCGATTTGGCACCCTCTGATTTTCATCTATTTGGTCAACTTAAAGATGCACTCCGTGGGACAAGGTTTGAAGATGATGAAGGAGTTATTCATGCAGCGAAGAAATGGCTACATGATCAAGACAAAATCTGGTACGGGCTAGGAATACATGCACTTGTTTTGCGCTGGCATAAAGACGTACAAGTTGGTGGGGATTATGTTGAATAACACCGATGTTTACATGACATATCCATGTATATTGTGTATAAATTTCATGCTTTTTGAATAAAAGCTCCTGAGAAAAACGATGTGGTGCATTACTTTCTGAACGCCCCTCGTATTAAGAATATCATGAGAAAAGTGAGTAAAATATAACCACAAACTGGCAATGAACATTGCAGATTCGTAGAATACAGAGACAGAAATAATGCCAACTATATCTGAAAAAAAAATTAATAGAATGAGCTGTTGAAGTAAAAACACATCTATACTTGTGCTTTGTAGACTAATAAAGGCATCTGACAAGGTGAAACATGAGGAAATGATTAAAATGTTAGAAAGTATTGATGGCAAAGACCTGATACTAACGTACTGGCAGCAAAATAAAAATTGGCAACCAAATAGAAACATTTCAGCAGATAAAACAGGGGTTGAGTCAGTGATATGTGCTGTCACATGAGCTATTTACTCTGTACAGTGAAAATATAATGAGATCAATAGAGGACATGTCAGGAATACCAGTTGCTGGACATAATACAAACAACTTGAGATGTGCTTGATGAAACAGTCTTAATAACAAAAAGGGAAGCAGAGTTACAGGAAATGATTGATACAATACTGACAAAACAACAATTTTAAAATCTACTATTGTCATATTTTACTCTAGTGAAAGAGTTCTTGAATGATAATCCACTGACAGCAAGACATTTTAAGAATTGTAAAAGAACACTTGAAGACACACTTACTTGAATGGGTTTGGTTACAAGCTGTTCTTCTTCTCCATTATTTTGATATTCATTGTCTTCTCCATTTGGCCCAGAGTTACCGTTATCCAAGTGGTGATCTGCATGTTAAAATACAAACATAAAGGTAAATTGGAAAAATGAATAGTGTATCTGTTTTTCAAAAGGATAAGAATTGAAAATGAGTATAAATGTGCAATGCCCATATCAGCTTTAAGAACCAATAAGAACGTCAAGATGGAACAGCAATGTGACGTGGAAATGTAAATATAGCCTCAGAAATCCGACCACCTTTGCTGTCTCAATTAGCGTTTATGTTTTGCGAAGGCGAAATCACACAATTTGCTGTCTGTTGACTCACTTTTGAAGCCACGCCTATTTTCCTGTCTTACATGCACTAATGAGTGTTTACAAACAGACATATTAGCTAGTCCGTGACCTGCCAGATAACAGTCAGCGAGCCATGATTCGCTTACCTGAATTCTCATGCGAGCTGATATGCCCTCATCATGGTTGACAGACAGAAGCATGCAGGAGATCAGCAGTTTCTTTGAAGGGGAAACGCGGGCAGAAATTTTCGCAACATACCTGTTTGATGTTTATACATACAGGGAGATAATTGTTTGATATTAGAAGCGAACAAAAATCTCGGGAGGAAAACGGGAACACGAGTAAGCCTTTGTTGTCGATTTGCAACGGCTAACAGAGTGACCGAGGATTTTTGATCGGGGTGGGGGGGGGAATAGTTTCCTGAATTTCTGCTATTCATGAGAAGTGTGAAAATTCACATTCTCGCGACAATAACACTCAAATCTGTATATATACAGCGCTCTCTCAAACTCAGTATTATAGTCGCTCAGAAATTTCTTGGATAATCTAAGCACGTAGGACTAGAACCATTTCTTTGCTGGATGTGTTAAATTGTCCCGTGGGGATTTAATTTTCTGATCTGTGGTAATAGAAACTGTGCTTAAGTGTTAAAAATGTGTTAGGTTTACCATTTTATTAAATATAATTTCCTAGCGTTTAAAACCAGTGAAATAACCTAACGCATAGATATTTTTCTTGCCAGTCGTTCAGAGTAATGTAATTTCAAATACCCCATTTTTTTTCTTACACAAGAAGATACGGCTTAGCTGACTGAGATCATTAAAGTGTGACAGATCAGTGACCGAACAGAATTCACATTATATTTCATTGTGTGAAATTAAAATAGTGACTAGAGTAATTGTTATGTGACTAAACAACAGACGCTGACAAATAGCTAGTAGTGACAGGCAGATTTTGTAAAAGTACGCGTATAGATAAATTGAATAAAGGACTTTGTGCGCTGTTCACTTTCTCGCAGGCAATACGGGGGAGGGCACATACCCTTCTTTCCCGACATGCCATAGCGGAAAAACTTACGGACAGGATAGTAGCAGTTTTTTAAAATGTTCTTTTCTTCCTTATCTAGCACTCAATCAAAAACCAGCTGCCAGCGGTCTAATATCACCAGTAACATTCTTATTATTATTGGGTCTTCGATTTTTGGACCTGTTCGGTCCTCTTTCTGCATTCAGAGAGAGACCAAAATATAAACAATAAGATTAAATGTAACTGGACGGTACGTTACCCAGAATCATTTTACCAAAATTTTCCAGCCCACTGGGCACACGAAAGAACATATATTCCTGACCTTTGACAGACACAGTACTGGATTTATTCAGACAGTTGTGCTGTTTCAAAATCGGCACTCATCATAAAGTCAGCCGATAGGATTAACCTTCAATTATCTGTTTTTTTACATATCGTAACATTTTTTTTTGTCTGAGCAACCAGAGGCTAGACAATACAGGAACTACTTGTTCCTCCTTTTATTTTTGTAACTGTGAATCACCCGAGAACGTCTTGCTTCAGTAACTATATGTGGTGACACATGATTCATCCAGGAAAAATTAAAACCCACCAACTTTGGCGACCACCTTGTAATTATTACTAGATACCAAGGCTGGTCTGGGGATGGATTTGGCAACCCAACTGACAATATATGTTCAGACTATAATAATTTTCCAAGGGATAACTGCACCAGTATTAGGCAAGCAAGCGTGTTTGTGGCTACAGATGACAGAGTGAGAGATAGAGAGAGAGAGTAAATAGTTTCCTTTGTTGCAATCATTGTACTAACTATACTATTTTTGTTATTTCGCTAACCTAAGTACTTTACTGGATAGCTTAAGTAGGAACTTTGTTCTTTTTCTTTACTGTCTATTCTATACCCTAGTGTTAATCTTTGACCTTTTGGGTTATTAACTTCTTTTGGGATCTTTTCTCAACAGGGGGGAAGGGCACTTATTGGGTTATTTTCCCATGTATGTAAACATGAATATATTGATTTGTTGAGGAACAGGCTGGCTTTAGACCAAAAAGAAGTACCTCAGAACAAATCTTCAATATTAGATTACTGATCGAAAAACATCTCCAGCATCAACATGATTTATACCATAACTTCATCGATTTCACAAAAGCCTTCGATCGAGTCTGGCATGAAGGCTTATGGCAAATAATGAGAAAATTCAATTTTGATACCAACATCATAGATATCATTGAAGCACTATACAAGGACGCAAGCAGTGCTGTTTTTGCAAGCAACGACATTGGAGAATTTTTCAAAACAACTGTAGGAGTTCGCCAGGGATGTATCCTGTCCCCAGTGCTCTTTAATATATATCTAGAACATATTATGCAGGAGGCTCTCTACGATTATAAATCAACCATATCGATTGGAGGCCGACCTCTGTGTAATCTACGTTTTGCTGATGATATTGATCTGATAGCTGGAACAGAATCAGAACTTCAAGACCTTACCTCTAGACTGGAGAAAGTAACAAGAACATATGGGATGGAAATTAATATAGAAAAAAGCAAGATATTGGTGAATAGCCATAAGAAACATGTTCTGACCAACATTACGTTAAATGGGCAAACGTTAGAAGAAGTTAACACCTTTAAATATCTCGGGTCCACTATATGTAGTGATGGAAGATCAAATAAAGAAATCAAGACAAGACTTGAGATGGCCTCAGCTGCCATGACAAGGCTGAATGTGATCTGGAAAAGTAACATCAGTTTTCCTGTGAAGATCAAATTATACAAATCACTTGTATTATCTATTCTCTTGTATGGGTGTGAGGGCTGGACACTCACTGCAGATACGGAGCGCAGGATTCAGGCTTTCGAGCATAAATGTTATAGAAGAATTTTGCGCATTTGCTATAAAGAGCACAAAACAAATGTCTATGTTAGAGAGAAGATAAACACCTATGCAGGCCACCAAGAACCACTTTTGTCAATAGTGAAACGTCGAAAGCTTGCCTGGTTTGGGCATGTAACTCGTCATGACTCCCTTTCAAAAACGAT
Source organism: Oreohelix idahoensis (assembly GCA_024509875.1). Taxonomy (NCBI): domain Eukaryota; kingdom Metazoa; phylum Mollusca; class Gastropoda; order Stylommatophora; family Oreohelicidae; genus Oreohelix; species Oreohelix idahoensis. The sequence goes on along the minus strand of JAMPIV010015705.1, from coordinate 87,208 downwards.
CCTCCAGGGAACAGTCGAAGGTAAACGGAGAAGAGGAAGGCAAAGAAAATCCTGGGCTGATAACATCAAAGAATGGGCAGGACACGGTTTCTCCACACTTGTACGCATTGCTGAGAATAGAGAGCAGTGGAGGACCCTGTCTGCTGATGCTTCCACCATGGCACCCCTACGACCCATGACGGGTTATGGGTTGAGATGATGATGATATGTTTTGATGTTGTAAAGTTTAAGTGATAATAAACTAAACAAAAACTTAATTTAGTGTGTCGGTCAGACACATACCCAATTATCCATAGTGTTTTCACATATTGTGTGTCTTGTTGTCACATAATTGTGTGTGTGTGTGGGTGTGTAGTGTAACTTATATTTCATATAGGGAGAGAAAGGTCATCTGATATTAAAATATAGTCGTATAGATAGGCTGGGCTAGAGGAACTACTCACTCCAGAGACTGATCTTCCTCTTACACTATCCCCCTTGTGAAAATCTATTTCTTACACCTTTATTCTCACATATTTACCACTATCACATCTGCTCATACAGGACCATAAATATCTTCTGACCTATCTATAAAAAAAATCACGACAAGCAAAAGGAAAGAAATTTTAAAATATTGAACATGAAAGGGACAATTACAACATTTTTTTAAATCGGCTAATGAAATCTCCAGTTAAAAAATGATGAGAAATGTATTCTGTTCAACCTCTGATGGGTTATAATTAGGATATATATTGTTTTCAATTCCAAATAATATGAATAATTGATGATACATGAAAGTGGCATCACATCTTCTGTCCAATCATTGTAAATAGGACAAATCAAAATTACCAATTTAGTGCGGAAGTAGAAAAAAGAAAAAAGAAAAAAAGAGAGATTAAACAAAACAAAGCAAAACATATCCAAACAAAAAAAAAAGGCAAACAAAAAACACCAAACAAAAATAATTAGGGGGAGGAAAGGCCTGGGGTATTTAGTTAGATATTTAATTGACTTTCATTTGTTAAAAGTCATATGTTTTATAAGAACATCACCAGACCTTCATCTTCCCAATTACTATATATTAACTTTTGTTGTTGTTAAATATTGTTTGACTACATTATGTGGTTCTCTAGGTCTGTCTATTTTTAACACCTCTTCTATATTTATAGGTAAGTTTGAAGCCTGTAAATAATCTAATATTGGTATTCTCAGTAAGTCATACCTCTTAAATGTTAACAAGAAATTTGAACAGACTCAATTTCAACAATTCAAGCATGAAGAAACTTGCAAGAATGCAGTAGACCCGATATAGCGGAGGAGATATTTCTGGCTACTATATGCCGTATATTCTTGAGTATAAGTTGAGACATTTTTTCCCTTTTTGGACCTTTAAAAAAACATAACTCTTACTTATATTCCAGTCAAAAGAAAAAGAAAATTTATGAAGTAGGTCAGTGTTGCCCTCACAGTTACCGCTGCACACTGGTATCCTTCTGATAAACTTGCTGTTTCATTAAATACTGTTATCAAAATATCTTAATACACGTTTGAACTCCTATTAAGTCACAAATTTCAACTGCAGTACGCCTTGTTGACTAGCCTCCTTTGTTGATCTATCAGCAATACCATTACTTCTTTCACTAGATTCAATTTCGTCAGTGTCACTGTCAGAGTCTAAATCGGGCCTTTATTCAATATCCACATCTGATTGAGCTGCACAGTTAGCATACTGATCAAATAACAAGTCACTTCTCAGATCCCAAAGCAAATACTGAACTTTAAAAAAAATAATGAAAAATCATATCTATCGCCTAAAAAATAAAATTCAGAAAAACTGAAGCATTTTAATGTAACGGAATTCTTATTTATAACTCTGGTCTCGCTAAATACCGAGATCTCATAGCTACTTAGCAATGACCAACAACAGTCATCAGACTTTCCGGGCGAATAAATGAACAAATGGTATTTTCAACGGGTTGAGTATCGGGCACGCAGGCCAGACTGACATTCTGCCCTCCTTTTCTCTCCTCTTGTATTCTGAATTCATTTATTCTCATATTCACTTTAATGGGGCGATTTCAAGCATTTTAACCCTCCTTTGAACCTGCAGTCCGGGTATTTCGGTTTCTTCAGCAATTCCTAATCCCCGCAGTCCTGGCCAGTTTACATCAAACAATTTTCACACGTACCTGAATTCCCATAAACGGGCTATAAAGCTGCGCTATGGTTGGGTGGTGGATAGTACCAGACTGGACGGGCTAGATGGTAATGTCTGAATCGATAAATAGTCATTTGTTTCAGAAGTAATTCGTTCTTTCGTGAAAGGAAAATTAGTGGAACATACGCTTTGTGTTAGTAAAATAGTGAAGATGTCTAAAAGGGAAAGAAACTGTGCTGGTGTAGACAGACTTTATAATTTAGAGGAAGCCAGAAATATGTTATTAGATAGAGGAAGCCAGAAAAATGTTATTAGATAGTGACAGCACCAGCAGTGAAAGTTTGTTGAGTGACAATGAAATTATTTTCCTTTTAGTGTTAGCTTCCTATACGGTGACCTGCTGTGACTGTGGCTCTATGCTCCCTTTAGTGTTTGCTTCTTATAAGGGGACCTGTTGTAACTGTGGCTCTATGCTCCCTAGGGAGCCACTACTACATCTGATCCCCTGGCATAAAGCCTACACCAAACATTTACACATTCTTGCAGCAGTGATATCTGTAGCAATCCGTTTTACTAGAACAGGCTGGCAGCTTCATGCATAATCTGATGTTATTCGCCTTGTACGACACACCTGAGGGAGCACTTACCCAATTATTTATTTGTCTCATCAGAGACCCACCCGAGAAACACACGGGACAATATGTAGAACTGTGACTAGTAAATATTCAACCATTTCAAACGGCGGCCATATTTGTTGTTCTCATGGGGGAACAAAATTTGATTCCACTCTGTGAACTCTGGGCATTCAGAACTCTTGTTTCATTTGAGCCTGTAATCTCGCAACAGCAGAACAGGGAAATTTTCCTTTTATCGTGACGGATTCGACCTAAATTGTTATAAGGCTTTAGCTGAGCAGTTACTAGTTAATATTCAAATGGTTAGGAATACATTCGCAGAAGTAAAATTCGAAACTACACTGTAAACTCTTTTCTGGTTGGAAAATGAAATAACAATAGCCTAGCAATTTGGCTTGTTGCGTTAGCGGTGTAATCGCTTTGAGTTCCCTCTATGACACGGTCCATGACATTTAATGGCAATTTACCCTCGCGCTGGTGAAAAACCGTTAACGTCATAATGGCACCGCGGTTTTTATGACTATGTCTAGGAATGTCGGGGAGAGGTTTTGGGTGAAACTTCAGCGTCGGGCTCAAAGGGTTAAATAGGAAAGGGTTCCTTCCATTTTGGACGATTTTTAAGTCTTAAAGTCTAAAGGTCGACTTATAGTTGGATCATACATGCCACATGCTATGGTTTACCCATAATCTGTACAAGGTGTTTGCATTTTCAGATGTGTACACCCTGTACATAATTTCTGTACAGGTTTTCTATAACCCATTCCCCTTATTACTGTGTCTCAGAGTTCTTTTATTAGGTCCTATTGAACACAGGATTTCCCAGTCTGTTAGTGATAATTAAGGGTAACTGTCATAGAAGATAGCAATGGGGCTCTGCTCAATGAAAAAACAGCTGTAATGAGAAGGTGGACAGAATATTGTAAAGAATTATATAACTGTAAACTCAACACTGACTATAGTATATTAAACAACATTAAGTGTGAAAACAGGGAACTCGGAAATGCAGCAATATTACGGGAAGAATTGGAAGAGGCTATATGTTCGATGAAAGGAGGGAAGTCACCGGGTGTGGATAATATCCCAGCAGAGCTCTTGAAATATGGAGGACCAGATATAGTAAAAATCATGACAACAATTTGCCAGAAGATATGGAGTACTAAAAAATGGCCAAAAGAGTGGGCACAGTCATTAGTAATACCGCTTCCAAAGAAAGGAAATCTAAAAATGTGCAAGAATTACAGAACCATTAGCCTTATTAGTCATCCAAGTAAAGTGATGTTAAGGATACTTTTGAACAGAATAAAACAGAAATCAGAAGAAATCTTGTCTGATGAACAGGCTGGCTTTAGACCAAAAAGAAGTACCTCAGAACAAATCTTCAATATTAGATTACTGATCGAAAAACCTCTCCAGCATCAACGCGATTTATACCATAACTTCATCAATTTCACAAAAGCCTTGGATCGAATCTGGCATGAAGGCTTATGGCAAATAATGAGAAAATTCAATTTTTATACCAACATCATAGATATCATTGAAGCACTATACAAGGACGCAAGCAGTGCTGTTTTTGCAAGCAATGACATTGGAGAATTTTTCAAAACAACTGTAGGAGTTCATCAGGGATGTATCCTGTCCCCAGTGCTCTTTAATATATATCTAGAACATATTATGCAGGAGGCTCTCTACGATTATAAAACAACCATATTGATTGGAGGCCGACCTCTTTGCAATCTACGTTTTGCTGATGATATCGATCTTATAGCTGGAACAGAATCAGAACTTCAAGACCTTACCTCTAGACTGGAGAAAGTAACAAGAACGTATGGGATGCAAATTAATATAGAAAAAAGCAAGATATTGGTGAATAGCCATAAGAAACATGTTCCAACCAACATTACGTTAAATGGGCAAATGTTAGAAGAAGTTAACACCTTTAAATATCTGGGGTCCACTATATGTAGTGATGGAAGATCAAGTAAAGAAATCAAGGCAAGACTTGAGATGGCCTCAGCTGCCATGACAAGGCTGAATGTGATCTGGAAAAGTTACATCAGTTTTCCTGTGAAGATCAAATTATACAAATCACTTGTATTATCTATTCTCTTGTATGGGTGTGAGGGCTGGACACTCACTGCAGATACGGAGCGAAGGATTCAGGCTTTCGAGTATAAATGTTATAGAAGAATTCTGCGCATTTGCTATAAAGGGCACAAAACAAATGTCTGTGTTAGAGAGAAAATAAACATCTATGCAGGCCACCAAGAACCACTTTTGTCAGTAGTGAAACGTCAAAAGCTTGCCTGGTTTGGGCATGTAACTCGCCATGACTCCCTTTCGAAAACGATCCTCCAGGGAACAGTCGAAGGTAAACGGAGAAGAGGAAGGCAAAGAAAATCCTGGGCTGATAACATCAAAGAATGGGCAGGGCACGGTTTCTCCACACTTGTACGCATTGCTGATAGAGAGCAGTGGAGGACCCTGTATGCTGATGCTTCCACCATGGCACCCCTACGACCCATGACGGGTTACAGGTTGAGATGATGAGTGATAATTAAGCACAGAAATAGACTAAATGATGACACCATCACATTATTTTTACAGTGTAAAATAAACTCAGTAATTTATTGTTTGGGTTTTAAAATAAGTGAAGACTTGCTTTAAAAGGCAAAGTCTCCGTGCCTCATTTATAATGCAGCCCACTGTAATTGAAAATATTTTTACACGAATTAACTCTTTTGATATGTTTCTTTCAGTCTTTGTACAGGTTTTGTGAGTCTTTGTACAGGGTTTTGGATTTTTTGTACAGGTTTTTCATCTCCGAGGTGTGGCATGTATGAGTTGGATCGACTTATATTCTAGTATATACAGTACTTATATTCCAGAGGATGTTCAGTCTTAACATATATAAGTAAATAAACCAATAAAACGGTATTGAATCAGTTCTACAAATTAACGGTTCACATGAAACAAGGGACGTTTCGGGTTTTACCCTTCATCAGCCAGTTACAAACAGGTGACAAGGACAAGAATTACATATAGGTACTACAAAAACATATGATGATGAGAAACATATACCAAATGAGTGATACAAGCAGATGGAAAAAGTAAACAAAAACAGTGATGAGCGAAAAAAGAACATTAAAAATGCAAGAAAATCGTAAAACCTGAAAGAAATACCGAAACAAGAAAGTAAATAATCAACGAAACGAAAAAAAGAGAATGAAAAAAACTTTGGAACAAGTAAAAGGTTACTTAGCTAGATCCGTAGATGCTTGGAAAAGAACACTGAGGTAGCTTTTCCAAGAAATCGTCTAAGGAAGTGACGTATAAGATAGCGACAATATAAAAAAGATACAAAAGGATATGAAACGAACCAAAACAAAAACATAAGATAGATCGAAAAAACAACGAATAAAGAAGAATGAAAAAGAGAGAAAAGCCACCAGAATTTATGCAAAATGATGTTGGACATTAAGGCCTTTTGGAGATAAACAGCCCATTTGAAAAATGAGGAGATTCTCCAACGAAAAGCGACACATGAAAGGAGGGCAGTGACATGAATATCAGAATTACCTGAATGGTCAGGCCTATTGAAATGAAGGGCCTGGGATGTCAACAGACCTTGTCTACTGCTGTAACCACTTACCTTTATATTTCTTGTAGGCACTAAGACTGGCAAATATTTGTCTTTTTCCATGTGTGGACCAAGACCAGTTGATATTTTCTTTTGCCTATATGGACTAAGACTGGCTGATACTTGTCTTTTTCCCTACAGAGACTAAGACTGACTTGTTTCTTTTTTCTTTATATGGACAACACTGGCTGATATTATTCTATCTATGACTGGCTGATATTTGTTTCCTGTAGGGACTATGACACGCTGATATTTGTTTCCCTGTATGGACTAAGACTGGCTGATATTTTTTTCATGTATGGACTAAGACTGGCTGATATTTTTCTTTTTTCATGTATGGACTAATGTAACCAGAATGATTACGACATTAGTAGTTAGCAATTATCCTTTAAATAATTTGAGTACACAAGATATTGATGACGTCATTTGTCACATAGCCTCTTATCGACATTTTTTAATAAAGCCTTCCAGACAGTTACAGGAAATAATACAAGACCTAAAATCTCTAAACAGAATTAAATATACCCTCGAATAAAAGGTTATACCATTTGCTATCATAGTAACTTGTATAGTAACTGTAACGTAAATATGACATAGACATAACTAGTGGACTATCCATCTTAACTGGTGGTTTCGCCAATGAAACAGATTATCCCAAAGGATATCTGGTAGACTGACAAATCAAAATAACTTACCCCAACAGTCTTAGAAACCAGTTTGTGATATATGAACACAAACTTGATATATGTACACAAACTTGATATACTACTTAAATCAAAATAAAGTCGGAAATTCTTCTTATTCTATCCCTTTATTCTTTCAACGGAGAATAGCTCCTAAATTACTGGTCACAAATATACATTGGCACAACACCAGCTTCTTATTTGGTGTGTCAATGTAACACGCAACTCTTACTTATACAAATACACCTATCATTCTGTTCCGATCTTCTCTAATATTTTCCGACAGAAAATATATAACAGCTAGAGAGAAAAAGAAATAAAACAGAACTACAACCAGTTTTTCCCCAAATACTATCTGTGTGATTATGGGAAACACTAAGACTGGCTGATATTTTTTCCTCTATGGACTAAGACTGGCTTATATTTTTTTCATGTATGGACTAAGACTGGCTGATATTTTTCTTTTTTCATGTATGGACTAAGACTGGCTGATATTTTTTCCTGTATGGACTAAGACTGGCTGATATGTTTCTTTTCCTTGTATGGGCTGAGACTGGCTGATGTTTTTTTCCCTGGATGGGACTAAGACAGGCTGATATTTTTCTTTTTCCTGTAGGGACCAAGATTGGCTGACATTTTTCTTTTTCTTGCAGGGACCAAGAGTGGCTGACATTTGTCTATCTACACATTTGTGTATGACAATATCCATTTACACAGTTCTAATATCTGACTTGCACTACACAATACTAAATAAATAAAAGTAACATCATATCAGGAACATCATCAAATTGTTCTGTATAATCCTTTCTCTTCCATATTTTCTAAAATTCAGACATTCCCTCACTCAATATAGTCTGACCTCAATATGTTCCAATTTTCTCTACTTACATGGTGGATTCTCACTTCCTGGTGTAATAACATCGTAACCATCTTCATGTGGTGGAGGACAACAGAGTTTCTCACAGTAACCTTCCGTGCAAGGTGGGTATGGTGGAATAACCGGCAGATAGCCAGGCTCAGAAGATGATATCAGTGGAGTGACTGGTTGAAGATAAATTTTACTCTGTGAGTGATATGTATCCATCATTCACGACAAGCTAAGGTAATTCAAATTTTTTTGTATCTATCATTCATGATACATTATGTTAAAGAGCAAATTGAAATAGAACAAAGAATCCAATATTGCTCAGCTCTAAAATGGCAGAAAACTGCACTAAGATAAGGAAGGAAATTAGGCACAAATCTCAACGGAAAGCCAGATAGGAAGCTGCAGAGGAAGCTGGCTATTCTGCCAGTATGTTCTAAATGACAAGTAAGCAATTTTTCAGGGGCAATATTACATACTTATTTAATTGTAGTCTATTTATGGAGAAAAATGCGATTTTCTCAAAATCTATTTTTCTCATCCTAATTTTCCTAAAACTTCCATACTTATGTATTAATTGACATGAGAATTGGCACATATGTTGCCCATAATCTTTTAAAACTTTTTATGTGATGGATTTTTAGTATCTGATCAAACTTTTGATTTATTGCAAATAGTAATGTAAAATTTAGCAACATTTGTTACTATTTTTAGACACTATATTCAAAGTCCAACAACTTTTTTTGTATTAAAGTTATCAAAAATCCAAATATTTGAAAGCCTTGGCTTTAAAAAGAGTCAAGAAAAATCTTAATATCAATTGCCTCAAAAAGTTTTAAAATATAATGATAAACGTTGTGTTCATATTTGGTATTCATACCTTAATAAATAAAAAAGTTGTTCTATGTCCTCCTGTCAAGTGCCATCAGCTCAAAGTTGTTCTATGTCCTCCTCACCATTTTCATTTCTGTCTCTAGTTCTCTTTTCCATCTGCCTCTACGTCTTTTACCCTGGGGATTCCATTACAAGGACTGCCTGGTAACGCTATCAATAGGTTTCCTCAATGTGTGTCCAATCCATTGCCATCATCATCTTCTCATTTCTTGTTCCACTGGTGCTTGTCTGGTTCTTGTCATCACGTTTTATGTTGGTGCTTGTCTGGTTCTTGTCATCACGTTTTATGTTGGTGCTTGTCTGGTTCTTGTCATCATGTTTTATGTTGGTGCTTGTCTGGTTCTTGTCATCACGTTTTATGTTGGTGCTTGTCTGGTTCTTGTCATCACGTTTTATGTTGGTGCTTGTCTAGTTCTTGTCATCACGTTTTATGTTGGTGCTTGTCTGGTTCTTGTCATCACGTTTTATGTTGGTGCTTGTCTGGTTCTTGTCATCACATTTTATGTTGGTGCTTGTCTGGTTCTTGTCATCACGTTTTATGTTGGTGCTTGTCTGGTTCTTGTCATCACGTTTTATGTTGGTGCTTGTCTGGTTCTTGTCATCACGTTTTATGTTGGTGCTTGTCTGGTTCTTGTCATCACGTTTTATGTTGGTGCTTGTCTGGTTCTTGTCATCACGTTTTATGTTGGTGCTTGTCTGGTTCTTGTCATCACGTTTTATGTTGGTGCTTGTCTGGTTCTTGTTATCACGTTTTATGTTGGTGCTTGTCTGGTTCTTGTCATCACGTTTTATGTTGGTGCTTGTCTGGTTCTTGTCATCACGCTTTATGTTGGTGCTTGTCTGGTTCTTGTCATCACGTTTTATGTTGGTGCTTGTCTGGTTCTTGTCATCATGTTTTATGTTGGTGCTTGTCTGGTTCTTGTCATCACGTTTTATGTTGGTGCTTGTCTGGTTTTTGTCATCACATTTTATGTTGGTGCTTGTCTGGTTCTTGTCATCACGTTTTATGTTGGTGCTTGTCTGGTTCTTGTCATCACGCTTTATGTTGGTGCTTGTCTGGTTCTTGTCATCATGCTTTATGTTGGTGCTTGTCTGGTTCTTGTCATCACGTTTTATGTCGGTGCTTGTCTGGTTCTTGTCATCATGTTTTATGTTGGTGCTTGTCTGGTTCTTGTCATCATGTTTTATGTTGGTGACCTTGCTGTGCTACTCTGATTTTTCTAATCTACGCAAGCATCCATTTATGTATGTAGCTTCTTGGTTGCTGTTGCACTAATTATGTCCACCCTGACAAACATGACCCAGGCCGCTGATGAACAAAATAATGAAATTACATATAAAATATTACAAGTAAAATAAAACATTAATATACTTCTGTTTGTCGTGACGGTGGTGCTGCCTCCTATAGTTGTAGCTTCTGTGCTACTGCTTGTTGTTCCAGATGCAGCAGCAGCTGTGGTCCTGCTTATGGTTGAAGGTGTTGATTCTCCCTTAGCTGTCGAAGAATCCACTGCTGCTGTTTCTGTTGATGATGATATTCCCAAATCTGGCTCCGGAGCTGAGACGACTGCATTGTCTGAATCAGGTTTCTGAACTTCCAAGATATACAGGCAGGCTAAGGCAGCCAAACTGTAAAATAAAGAGAAAAGTTCATTCATCTTCTTCTTTTTTTTTTTTTTTTTAATCCTTACACAGCGTAAAACCACAATGGTAACTAATCCCCTTATGCAAGAAGCCTACATCAAAGTACATATTCCTGCAGCACTGGTTTGTGTAGCAATTATTTTTAGATGATGAGGTTGCAACCCCATGCACAACCTCACATTAGTCGCCTTTTAAGATATTCCTGAGAAAGCAGCAGACATGTTATTTCTTGTCTCCTCAGTGACCCTCGGTACCTGGTACCACATAAGAACATGTATTGAAGCTACAACTATTATGGGCTTAACAAAATGTAAAGTTAACTGTGATTAACTGGTAGCTTATCTGACAGTCTGTTATTTCTACTACTACTTAGTCATTCCTCTTCTACCATGAGGTGTAGAGATGTGGAAGAGGGAGTGCCATACTATCCTATCGGCCATCTTCCTTCTGACCTGGTTCCAATCTAGTCCTTGGTCCTTCAGAGATTGCCTAATGTTGTCCTCCCAGCGGACTCTGGGTCATCCTGGAGGTCTGGATCCCTGGCTCTTAGTTTCCCATATTTGTCCTGGTAGCCAATCTTCTTCCATTCTGCAGATATGGCCAAACCATCGTAGTTGGGATTGTTCTACTCAAGTCTGCAGTGGCTGGGTTTTGAGGCCTTGCCTTATCATCAGGTTGCGGACCATATCTCTTCTCAGTCTGTTATTTCACTGACATATATTCCAATGCCAGACCAGTATAAGTACTAAAATCACTACATGTTCTCAAAAACTGTTAGGAATGACCTAAGTCCCTAAATAATGATTTTCATTTTATTCTCTGTAAAGTACCCTGAAGTCCAAAAATAAGACCTAACAGCAATAGTTAAGACAAATAAAAAAGAAGGAAAATATGACAATAAAAACTTAGGTTGTTAGATCTCATCCATCTTTACCTGCTCCATCATAATCAAGATTTTAAAAAAATTGATCTACATACAAAACATTAACATAAACAATCTATAAACTGAGTGTAATGAAAGAACAAAGCAACATTTTAACCCTCCTTTCCTTAGCCATTGGATTTTTGCAAATGTATATTTTATACACGCAGAACTGATTCTCAACTTCTTCCCACCCTCCTACACAAATAAAAACCAGTTTACTTTTGCACTTACACCTCATAATACTAGAACAGCTGCAAGGTACTTTAAATCATGCACTTGTTATAATTTGAAAAAACATCTTGACACTTTCCTCCCTTGGTTTTTAATTTATTATTAACTATGTCTCTATTTGTCCAGTGTAGTTACAAGTGGTCTCTGAAGAGACAAAAAATAACAGGATTACTGCCCCTTCCAGGCATGACATAAAGGTTATTAATAGGTTGTGCACGGGGCTGGCAACATCATCATGTTAAAAAATTGCTACAGAAACCACCGGAGAGCACACAAAACTTGCCTCTAATTTGTATTTTAAAACTGGAGAGCACACCACTTGTCATTAAGAGTGTATTTGTACACCAGGAAATGGGTTTTGATGGATTTGATTTGATTTGATTTGGTTTGGTTTAAAGGACCATCTTCATTGCATACGGACAACTCCATCAGTGCTCTGATCTCCTCCCTTAGATCACACAAGGAGGATCTCAGCACAGTGCATAAACTCCATACACTGGCGAGGATCCTAATGTGTGTATACAGGCATCACACATTCTATAAATATTTCTGTGGTGGGTAGGTTTTCTCATTTTTAAATTTTGCAAGGGCAGCGGCCTTATGATTTCTTTGTGATTTCCAACTGGCAAGTGATTTTTAACGTGTGTTATTTGCACATGAGACCCCCTATTTTTTCGAAAGGGGGAGGAAGGGGGGGGGATATGACATCATTGGGAACCACTAGTTCAGAAAAAAAATGTCTATCAATTATATTCCCTGTACTGGGAGTGAACCTGGTACCTTTAGAATTTGAGGTGGATGCCATACCTGTTAGCAACTCTGACCTATTGTGTATACTGATGGGTCTGTGATCCATGGTGAGAAATCAGATTGTGGCTTCTCTGCTAGGGTAAAGGACAGAATAGTTGCCGAACATAGCGGGGCTTACAAGATAACAACTTCCGGTATGAGAGTGGAGGTAGAGACAGCTACTGCAGCCTTAAGGTGGATATCTCAAACTTCGTTAAGAAAGACAGTTATTGTGTCAGACTCCCAGTCCATGCTTCGAAAGGTTCAAAATGGTTGGCTAAGGTATGAAAGGAAAACATTCATAGAAGCTTTGAGCCTGCAGGAACTGGTGTGGATCTACTGTACTGGTCATGCTGGGGTACACGGTAATGAGAGAGCTGACGGACTAGCACCAAGAGCACCCACAGTGGGAACACTGGATATGGATAAGGGAGAGATACTGAGAAGAGATAATGATTGCTTATTGGAGAATGACACTGCAATAGATGAATCATCAAGGTTAAGACTGTTGGAATTTGGCATCAAACGTAAGGCTAGCAGAGATAGATGTATGAAAGGAAGCATCCATCGTGTATACAACCAGTGAGCTACAAGAACAGTTAGCAATCACACTCTTTGACATATACTGAGGGAGACTGAGCACCTATGGGTTTGCCTGGAGTGCAATGATATCGATTCTGTTCAACAATAACAATAACTCTTCAAAGACCTCTGGGTACTATGCAGGGAACATCTTCAGGTTCACTGAAATAATCAAATAATCTTCAAAGGCCTCAGAATTCTTAATCAGAAAAGAGGCACTGAGACCACATAGTTATACTTACAACTTTTGTTTATCTTGTGGTTGCCTATAACATTCATGATGGCTTCTATAAATATGAATATTTAAGGTTCACCACGGGAAGTCTGAACAGAACATATACTCAGGAAGTCACTCACATACATCATCAATCAGTTCTTATATAAACCCCAGGGTAGTAGAAAAAAGAAGAACTTAGAATACATGAAGAAGAGAAATGGTGGCTGAAATATAAAGGTTATGGAAGACATGAACAGAAATGTGGCAGACGTTACATAATAATAAAAGCATGGTCAGATCCTGCACCAGTGTGTAACCAGGATCCAAAAAGGAAGCAAAGAAAAGTAACACTGTAACCTGCCAAGCAAAAAGCAAGTAAGCAGGGTTGGGCATGGAGCTGGTAACCCCATCCTGCAGAAATTGTAAACCATAAAAATTTCAACACACAACATGGATAGGTAAGAAGATGTTGGAGATAGATAGGACACACATTGAGGAAACGTGTTGATAGCATTACAAGGCAGTCCTTGTTCTGGAATCATTAGGGTAAGAGTGGCAGAGGTAGACCAAAAAACACACGGAGAAGAGAAATGGAGACAGATGAAAATGATGAGGAAGATATGGAAAGAACTTGAGCTGATGGCACATAACATGAGAACCTGGCATGTGTTTGTTGAAGGCCTATGCTCCTTGGGGAAGATAAAGGATATTTATTGATTGATTGAAGATCTTGCTGAAGGATACACTCCACAGGTAACTGGACTATATACTATGAAGTCAAATATATTACTCACCAAAACATCATGAGTAAAATCAAACCAATGATGATGTATCTAAACCAACTGCTACACCTGTTCTTGAAAGGCCATGATATTAAACTGCTGAGAGTTGATCTGCTGCCATTTAAACTTTTCCCATGGTTGCTAGCCCGGCTGCTGTTGTGACGCCCATTATGAATCACGTTCTTTTCCGCTTCATGACCTGAGTTGCTACTGCAATGTTTTGGCGCAACAGAGCTGAAAATGAGCACATCATTACAGAAATTAGATGCATGAAGCACAGTGTTACACATATTAAAATTGTTTCTACTTGCTATTTTGCTGCAGTGTGTTAAGGTCTGCCATATAAGACAATGAGCTCTACTAAGTACCATATATACTAAAATTTCTGGACTTAAACTTAAGTACCATATATACTCAAGTTTAAGTCCAGAAATTTTTCCATTTTTGAACCTTCAAAAACTTACACCGACTTATATTCAAGTAAATTAAAAAAAACTTAATTATGAAACCGGTAAGTGTTTAACACCCCCCACCCCACATACAGTAGTATCCTTCAGATATAAAAAACTTTCTGCTTCATTAAATGTTTTTATCAAAATACCTTAAGTAATACACATTTCAACTCCTATTTAGTCACAAATTTCAACTGCAGTATGCTTTGTTGACCAGTCTCCTTCGTTTGATCTATCATCAATACCATTACTTCTTTCACTAGATTCAATTTTGTCAGTGTCACTGTCAGAGTCTAAACCAGGCCCTGATTCAGCCGCAAGGTTAGCCTAGTGATCAAATAACAAGTCACTTCTCAGATCCCAACACAAATATTTGAAAGCCTTGGCTTTAAAAAGAGTCAAGAAAAATCTTAATATCAATTGCCTCTAAAAAAAAAAAAAATCAGAAAACGGAAGCATTTTAATGTAACGGAAATCTATTTATAACTCAGGTCTTGCTAAACAGCTAAATATTGAGATCTCATTGTTACTTAGCAACAGTAATCAGACTTTGCGAACGAACAAACAAACAAACTTTATTTTCAAAGGGTTGAGAACTGGGCAAGCTGACATTCTGCCCTTCCTTTCTCTCATCATTTATACTTAATTCATTTATTCTCACATGCATTTTACATATTAAAGGGGCGATTTCAAGTGTTTTTAAACATGAAAGGGTTAAGCTGAACGTGAAAAAAATTTGCAGAAAGCCAAGGAAATTCCAATGCAATGTAGGAATTCAGAATCAACAAAAAACTTATTCAATATATAATCGGGTCTCTCATTGTGGACATTGTTTAAGTCCTAAAGTCTAGGGGTTGATTTATAGTCGGATCGAGTTATACTTGAGTATATATGGAATTAAATCCACACCACATTTAACTCCTATGTTTAATGCAAGGAATTTTCTGTCGCTTAAGTTTTCATGAAGTTTTAAAAGTTTTAGAGTTGGTTTTGCCCAGGTTTTCAAAAGTATGGTAATGTTATAAACAGTTGTTAATGAAACTGAATGAAGATTTATAAAAAATATAAAATTGGGACAAAACAAAACAAAAATTTAGTTCAGATATATAGTCCCCAAAAGCTGGCTTCCTTTCTTGAGCACCTGGGAAAATTGGCCTATCATCCTTTAAGAGTTCATAGGAAAAATGTAAGCCTTACTTAGTTCCCAGGGATTTCTGAACAGACAAAGAACATGACTACTGCACCCTCAAACATGTTGTACAAGGTGACTAGCATGAGGGGCTGGCAACCTCATGATGTAAAACAAATTGCCATTGAAACCTCCACTACAAAAGCATGTAAATGCCTGGTGCAGGCTTCTTGCAATGGAACCAGCTACAGTAGTGGCTTGGTGCTCTGTAAGGGGCGAGGAAAATGTTGATAACAAATTTTAAAATGAAAAAAAAAATGTCTGCCAACAGTACACACACCTAAAATGGACAAATACAGCAACAAACATGAGCAAAGGCAACACAAGTTGGAGAGAGAATATTTTAGTATAGTGACAGGACAGCGCTTCAAAGATCACAAACTCCAGACTTCAATGTTCCATGGAACTGCTGTGTTTTCTTTGTTTTTTATGATTACTCTTTCTCTCTTGCTGTCTGTATCTTGTGTTTGTCTGAAATGTACAGGTATACCTTGGAGATATTGCGGGTTTGGTTCCAGACCACCGCAATAAAGCGAATATCACAATAAAGCAGGTCATACCCATTTTTTTGTGGCTTCCCAGTGTATATACTTACTTACTTAGTCGTTCCCCTTCTACCGTGAGGTGTAGAGGTTTGGAAGAGAGAGCGCCAGACTATCCTATCGGCTGTCTTCCTCCTGGCCTGGTTCCATTCTAGTCCTCGGTCCTTCAAAGATTGTCTAATGTTATCCTCCCAGCGGACTCTGGGTCGTCCTCGGGGTCTGGATCCTTGGCTCTTTGTTTCCCATGCTTGTCGTGGTATCCGATCTTCTCCCATTCTGCAGACATGGCCAAACCATCTTAATTGGGACTGTTCTACCCAGTGTATATAACAGCCTAAAATCATGTCGGAAGAAGAAGGCACGTTGTAATAAATAAACATAAATAATTTGAAAAAAGCACAATATCTGCAAAGCACAATAAAGCGAGGTATACCTGTACTTGTCATTGTAAATATTCATTTTTACATTCTTTCCTGCGCCGTGACATTACTGTGCGTCTCTGAGTAGGCAAAGAAAAAATAGGAATACTGCTGACTCAGGCATGTTGTAGGAGGTGACTAATATGAGGTTGTGGATGAGGCTGGTAAACCTCATCATGTAAAACAAATGGTCACAAAAACCACCACTGCAAGGGTACATGACTGCTTTGGTGCAGGACTCCTTAGCTGCAGATGTGGCTCCATGCTCTGCAGGGAGCCAAAAAAAGGGAAATGAAAGAATATTCCTTCCTCCGATTTACAGCTCCAGGCTTCAAAATGTCTTCACAGCTTCATAAATGTAGATGCAAATCTTCACTCCATGTTGTCATACAGTGTTTTAACACATTAACTACCTAGTTGGAAAACACTCTGTGGCGTAGTTAAATTTTGTTCCCATTTTCACCCTGTAGGTGTATGCACAAAGTAAGCTGTAGCTTTCGTGTTTACAGATTTTTATGAATTACACGTCATTTTAAAGATAAATGAATGTACTATTACAATAAGTACCATTTGTAACTCTAATCGAGGTGGTTGCTATTTCAAGGCCCTCTGATGGCCGAGGATTTGCAATATTTTCACTATCATAACAGCTTGCGCCCCCACCACTATCAAAATCACTATTTTAATCAATGTGCACACTGTTTTCACTCTTGTCCTCATCACTAGATCTATCAGTCAATTGTTGAAACAAGTTTCTAGCCTGTTCAGCCGTTAGATGAGATGTACAAGCATTTTTTGTGGTCATATCACTTGTTGTCACGGTAAACAGTTTTACATGATTTGGTAACTAACTCGTAACGTTGAAAAATTTGAATATCAATTTTCCTGTGTTCTACAACAACCACGCTTTGGAAATATGTTGTCCGGTGGTCAAGTAAAATCTAAAACCAGATCGGAATGTGTTTCGGCACATATTTCATTAGTTTTCTTACTTAATTTAGATCGCCATTCTGAGCGGCTCGCGGTCCAAATGTGTTTATTTCGTGCGCCACGGACAGCGGCTCACAGTAGTTAATGTGTTAACATTACAATGTAAATCACAAATAATCAGTGATGACATCCCACTCCTGGTAATGACTTACCTGGCATAACTTATTGCTGAGATAGACTTTGCACTCATACTGCTACATGTTGATTTGAGACTGTCAAATCGTTTCAGTTTTCCTAGTTTTTTGTTCATCTTCTCCAACTGGTCGATTCGAACTTCAAGATTGTCTGTCAATTTACATAGTTCTTTTACTGCTCCTACATTCTCCATGAAGATTCGGTCCTATAAAAATTTGGATTGAATTATTTTTTGTACATTTTGGAATAATGTCAATTATTGTCATATAAGATCAAGTGCCATTTCCACAATAAAAGTAAGTTTGTTTTTTTTTGTTTAAAAAAAAATAATTTTAAGAAATATATCTTATTCAAACTACGCTGGGTTATAATGGGTTAAAATCTGTAGCCTATAAAGTCCAATATTGTCCATAAATACTTACTTACTTAGTTATTCCTTTTCTATCTTCGGTGTAGAGGTTTGCCAAAGAGAGTGCCATATTAACCTATCGGCTGTCTTCCTCCTGGCCTGGTTCCAATCTAGTCCTCATTCCTTCCAAAATTATCTAGTGTTGTCCTCCCAGCGGACTCTGGGTCATCCTGGAGGTCTGGATCCCTGACTCTTGGTTTCACATATTTGTCATCGTAACCACTCTTATCCCATTCTGCAGACATGGCCAACCCATCGTAATGGGGACTGTTCCACTTGGGTCTGCAGGGGCTGGGTTTTCAGGCCATGACATACTGTCTGGCTGCAGACCACGTCTCTTCTTGTTACTTCAACCATCTTCCTATTCAAGCTATGCTGGGTTAAAATTTGTAGCTTATATAGTTCAATATTGTCCATAAATACTGTTCAGTATTTTAGATAGTACATTCAGCTGTTACTATCTGCTTACAGTCAATATCCTCCCACTCATTTCTTCCATAATAAGGTAAAGGATCCCGTTACATGCCCATTGAATCATATTGGGAATATGGTGTTAGGCCCCTATTTTCTTGACCATCAGCACACTAGGGATGATGTGGTCAGTATCACGCCAGCTGCCTTAACCTTCCCAGAGTTGCTCTGGTACCCAATTGGGGCTGGGTCGACCCCCGGAGCCGTTTGCGGCCTAAAAAAATCCCACCTAATCTGGGTAATGAACCATAGACCACTGAGCTAGGAAGCCAGTGCACTAACCACTTTGCTACCGCGGCTCCTCATTCTTCCATAATGTATGTAAATTATTGTTAGTTAATGTTTAAGGCATCAAATATGAGGCTGCACATGGGACTGGCAACCTCATCCTGTAGAACAAACAGCCACAGAAACAACCTCCGCAACAACATCTGATTGCTTGGTGCAGGTTTCCTGCAATTGTGGCTCCATGCTTTGTAAGGAGCGCATAAGAAAATTAAGATAATAAATTACGAAGAGCTTCTTATTGTTCACCTTCATCAAATCATCTGTTATTAAGCAAATGGAGAATGTAGTGTTTAATTTAGAATGGTTTAGTGTACTTAGTCACTTGTCATGGTATTCCATTCTTCAATGTAATGAAAGAAAGGACAAACTCTTTATGTCATCAGGGTCAAGAAATAGGCATTATTGCCTTTGTACATTTCTGCTCTGCAATAATACAATTCTAAAAGTTTTTTTTTTTTTAAATGAATATATTCTTACTTTAAAAGTAAGTAGTTAATAGTAACACTGCATTCACTAATGAAACATGCACACACACACAGACATATGTATTGAGAAAGAGAGAGATATTTAGAGAGAGAGACACACAGAGAGACAGAGATAGATAGAGAGACAGAGAGAGATAGAGACAGAGATAGATAGATAGATAGATAGATAGATAGATAGATAGATAGATAGATAGATAGATAGATAGATAGACAGACAGAGAGAGATAGAGAGAGATAGATAGATAGACAGACAGACAGACAGACAGACAGACAGACAGACAGACAGACAGACAGACAGACAGACAGATAGATGTTGTTTTGTTGTTCGTCCATCACAAGTGATGAAGACCACTCTGTTCATCCAATTATTAGGATGTTAGGATAGTCTATGAGTACGAAGGTGACTGATGAGCCCGATGCGGGCCTGGAAGGATCTCGGTCAGATAGATAGATAGATAGATAGATAGATAGATAGATAGATAGATAGATAGATAGATAGATAGATAGATAGACAAACAGACAGAGAGAGAGAGAGAGAGAGAGAGAGAGACAGACAGACAGACAGACAGACAGACAGAGAGAGAGAGAGAGAGAGAGAGAGAGAGAGAGAGAGAGAGAGAGAGAGAGAGAGAGAGAGAGTGAGGAAGCAATAACATGCTGAAAATTAATGTTAAAACTATAAGATTTTAAAAGTAAATATTCATAATAAATAAATACACACAATTAAAAAGTTTCAGTGGCATGATATGTTATGAAACTAGTCACAGAAGTTTGGAACAGATGTTGTCTCAATTGAAAGCTGAAGCTTATGTGTGTTCTAACCATCCCCCCTGTCTTCTTCTCTTGTTCCACTGCCACTTGCCTCCTTCTTGTCATCAGTTGCAGATTAGTGATCTTGTTCCACTGCCTCTTGCCTCCTTCTTGTCATCAGTTGCAGATTAGTGATCTTGTTCCACTGCCTCTTGCCTCCTTCTTGTCATCAGTTGCAGATTAGTGATCTTGTTCCACTGCCACTTGCCTCCTTCTTGTCATCAGTTGCAGATTAGTGATCTTGTTCCACTGCCTCTTGCCTCCTTCTTGTCATCAGTTGCAGATTAGTGATCTTGTTCCACTGCCTCTTGCCTCCTTCTTGTCATCAGTTGCAGATTAGTGATCTTGTTCCACTGCCTCTTGCCTCCTTCTTGTCATCAGTTGCAGATTAGTGATCTTGTTCCACTGCCTCTTGCCTCCTTCTTGTCATCAGTTGCAGATTAGTGATCTTGTTCCACTGCCACTTGCCTCCTTCTTGTCATCAGTTGCAGATTAGTGATCTTGTTCCACTGCCACCTGCCTCCTTCTTGTCATCAGTTGCAGATTAGTGATCTTGTTGCACCACTTCAATCCTTCTGCTCAACACAAGCACCCATTTATGAAGGTCTGTTACTCTTGATTGTTGTTTTTGTTGTTCTCAATGTTTCAGAGCCAGAGAAATCTCTGAACATGCTGCACTGTATTCTGTCTGTACTTTTGTTAAGTATTTGTTTTGAACTAAATGACCTCACTGTATCCTCATCATTATAACAACCACTATCATAACCATTTATACATTCACTTCCAGCTCATCCAAAAAAAACAGCCAACTTCCGTAAGTCTCATATCTCAACACAATCTCCCAATTCCCTTCCCTCACAACTCAACTTACTTTATTAACAACCAAGAAATTCTCAATGGTCTCCCCATTGGGCAATACAACGTCTCCAGTCACCTGGACAGCATCTGGCAGGACATCTAGAATCTCCTGAGCCAGCACTCCTGCATAGGAAGTGTATACAACAGTGAGCAAGATGACAAGGTCACCAATGTGGAACTGATGACATGAGCCAGACAAGTGCTAGTGAAACAAGAGATAAGAAGGTCACCAATGTGGAACTGATGACAAGAACCAGACAGGTGCTAGTGGAACAAGAGATGAGAAGGTCACCAATGTGGAACTGATGACATGAGCCAGACAAGCGCTAGTGGAACAAGAGATGAGAAGGTCACCAATGTGGAACTGATGACAAGAACCAAACAGGTGCTAGTGGAACAAGAGATGAGAAGGTCACCAATGTGGAACTGATGACATGAGCCAGACAGGTGCTAGTGAAACAAGAGATGAGAAGGTCACCAATATGGAACTGATGACATGAGCCAGACAGGTGCTAGTGGAACAAGAGATGAGAAGGTCACCAATGTGGAACTGATGACAAGAACCAGACAGGTGCTAGTGGAACAAGAGATGAGAAGGTCACCAATGTGGAACTGATGACATGAGCCAGACAAGCGCTAGTGGAACAAGAGATGAGAAGGTCACCAATGTGGAACTGATGACAAGAACCAGACAAGTGCTAGTGGAACAAGAGATGAGAAGGTCACCAATGTGGAACTGATGACATGAGCCAGACAAGCGCTAGTGGAACAAGAGATGAGAAGGTCACCAATGAGGAACTGATGACAAGAACCAGACAGGTGCTAGTGGAACAAGAGATGAGAAGGTCACCAATGTGGAACTGATGACAAGAACCAGACAAGTGCTAGTGGAACAAGAGATGAGAAGGTCACCAATGTGGAACTGATGACATGAGCCAGACAAACGCTAGTGGAACAAGAGATGAGAAGAAGATGCTGGAGATGGATAGGACACACATTGAGGAAACCTGTACTGAAATCCCCAGGATATAACAGGCAGAGACAGACTAAAATCACACAGAGGAAAGAAATGGAGAAACATGAGAGGAATGAGGAAGACATGGGCAAATCTTGAAGGGATGGAACAAGACAGGAAGACCTGGTATGTGTTTGCTGAAGAATTATGCTCCTTGGGGAGCTGATGGGTGATGAATGAATGAAGATGCGAAAATCACATAATTTATGCTATATAAATATATTGAATCAGTCTTTGTACAAATAAAAGGCAAGGGATGATTGAAGAAGCACATTTTGCTTTACATAAAGCAAACTATTTGGTCATGAATACAAGGTTGTCCATCTTGCATTCATCTCTTTCTGCCATCAATCAATATATGTATCATTTCACATTGGTGATTTCACAAAGGCAAGGCTTCATATTACAAGCCTAATGCATTTGAAATAATAATTTATTACAATTTATGAATGTTCGGTCAATCAAATGATCAAACTTTATTAATATTCAGTCGATCAACTGATTACAGTTTATGTTTACAAACAGTCAATCAACTAATCACACTTCATGATCATATGCCATTTGATTTCCTTGCATGTTTTACATTTACCAGTGCCAGACATCTGGTGTTATTATTTTCAGATGCTCCTTCATGTGTGTCCTCTTTGTTTCATTTATTTCCTGGTATCATTTCTTCATGTACTCCAAAATCACCAATTCTTTTCTTTCGCTGTAAAATCCCTGTCAACACTTTACATTAAACTCGCAACATACACTGATTTATGTGAACTATGAAAACTCATTCAACAATTTAGAAACTTTGGAAACTGAGGAGGCATTATGGAGTCCCCCTAAAATTCATTAAGCTAATAATTTTAAGAAAACATATGAAGACATAACTGCACATTTTTTTCTCATCAACCTTTTGAGATAAGAAAACAATTGCTATTTATTAGCTTTATTTTTACCATTTCTCTTCTTGTTTGCTATAGACTGGATTATGAAAACAGTGACAACAACCAACAGAAATGAAAATCAGTGGACTTTGACAAATCAGACTGACAATCTAGATGCTGCAGAGAACCTGGCTCTTCTGCCCCATAACTGAAACCAGATGCAAGACAAATTGAGAACACCTGGTGAGATGTCACAGCAATAGGGTCTAACAAATACTTAGAGAAAAGACAAAGATTATGAGAATAAACGTGGCAAATGATAACCACCCTCAACTTACAGATACATCCCCTACAAGATATAGACACAAACATAGATCTCGGCAGCAATATAAACAAAGGTGAAGAAACAGATTTAAAATATAATCAAGAATACAAAAGGCAAAGGGAACTATCACTGCATCTGGAAACTTTTACAGAAATCAGAAGAAATAAAGTCGAACACAAAAATCCAAATTCATGCTTTGAAACACGATGAACAATGAAAAATACAATCAAAACATTAATATAAATTTTTGCATGGATTGCTTGAGCAGAATAGAAGTACTGAAATGGTATGATGTGGTCACCAATGTGGCTGATGACAAGAACTAAACAAGTGTCAGTAGATTAAGGGGTGAGGAAGAGGTCCTGATGTTGGATAGGACACATACTGAGGAAACCAACTGATTGCAGTAAAAGGCAGTCCATGTTCTGGAATCACGGGAGTAAGAGAACAAGGGCAGATTTAAGAACACATGAAGACGAGAACTGGAGAAAGATATAAAAGGGAAAAATGTAGGCATGGAAAGACCTTGAACAGGAAGGTTTGGTATACATTTATTAAGGGCCTATGCTCCATAGGGGGCTGAAGGGTAATAAATGATTGAATAAATGGGAGAGTGAGAGTGTGATAGAGAGTGAGGGATTGTGTGTGTTCATGCATGCACACACACACACACATAAGTGAAACCGGAGTCGTCTGCAATTTTTATTTATAAATTAAGAAGCAGCTGAATTGTGACAATACCATATATCCTAATCAGAGCCGGCTCTTGGATAGTGTGAGCAATGTAGCTGCATCCATGCCACCTTCAGGGAGTGTCAAAATACGAGGAAAAAAGTGAGGAAATTATAGTGTGATTCAACCCAATAGTATAAAACTGACCCTCATGAGACAACAATATAGTACATCATGTAAGGGGGGTGGGGGGGAATCGATAATGAGACCTCACGCTACAATGAAAAATCCTTAGGACTGGCTCTGAAACCTAATTTCCATTTGTTATGTACATTGTCAGCTGTGTAGCCATATGTCTTACAAATCCCTTAAACTTAACTCATTACCTGTATCCTCTATACTGTCAGGCGGAATCCCTGCATGGGCAGCATACTCCTCCCGGTAAGTGTATTTGTATATACGAAGTTTGGACACATTTTCAAGCTGGTTTTTAGGGTCAATCTGAAGGGTTAACAAGTAAATATGAAACCAATGTTGTAGAACCACTTTTATTATTGTAGTTAAATGCATTAAATATATTTTGATAAGTTTAAACACCTAATGTAAAGCTCACATGAAAGTTGGTCACAACTCGTTACATTTAAAACAACAACTTACTGATTCTGTGGTTTTAAACAAATTCATTTATTTAATATAATAGCACAATATAATTTATTATTCCAAGCTGGCCCATCAAACACAAAACACAATCCATTTTCTCAATTCATTATTTCCCTTATCATAAACTCTTGTGCTGCCGGCAGGGTTACTTCCACTTTATTTAACATTGTTTTCATTATTATGTAAAATTATCTGGGCCAATGTCAATCAAAACTTGAAAAAGTAAAAAGTAAGAAAATGAGCTGCAGGCAAAGTTTCAGCCATTTTCAATGAGTAAAACATAGTGATTTTCAAGCATCAAAGATTTTAAACATCCAAACATCATGTCAAGATAATTAAAAGTGTTTTAAAACACATAAAGGATACAGGACAAATTAGTGAAATAAGGGGATGAACAAAGTGAAAGGATGAAGACAAAGACCTGACACAGACAATACAGGTAACTAGAATGAAACAAATTAAAAACATGTCGACCTGCATTCCCAGTGTTAGAAATTAATGCAGACAGATTTATTCAGGAACTCCGCCTAGGTCGGTCCCAAGCCCGGCTGAAAAAAGGAGGAGGGCGGCCTGCATGGAGGCCGTAAGGAGGCAGCCCCTCCACCATGCAATGGCACAACAGGCCAATCACCTGTTTGCTTTCAACTTTTGATTACGAGAACTACAAGAGAAAAAACCGGACTGATTCTAAAGGCGACGAACTGGAATGGACTACGACTTATGGAACTTGGAACACAAGAAGTATAAATGGGAAAGAAGAGGAGCTGGTGGAAAGAGATGAGGAAAGCAAAACTACAAATCCTGGCTATAATGGAAACAAAGAAAAAAGGACAAGGAGTCATGGATCTCGATGGCAACACGCTGCTCTACAGTGTGTACCCACATCTGAAAGAGCTAAAGGGGGTGTAGGTTGCATTGTGGCCAAAAACCAAAAAAGATAGTATCAAGGGATGGAACTTTGTCTCGGAGCACATTATGGTTGTAAAATTAAAAGAAGGAGAAACCATAGTCAACCTGGTCATAGTGTATGGGCCAAATGAGGATGAGAGAGCAGAGGTCAAGGAGGAATTCTTTGAGCTGCTTCAAAGGACAGTGGATGACTGCCTAGATGAAATTATCATGCTCGGAGATTTTAATGCCAGAGTTGGAAATGACCATGCTAGATGGGGTGGAGATATCGGATGATATGGAGAAGATAATCTCAATGACAATGGAAAGTGACTCCTTAGATTCTGCAGTGAGCAGAATCTGATCATTACAAACACAAAGTTCCCCCATAAGCGCATACATGCATACACTAGATGTGAACCAACAAAGAATGAGAAGTCAGTGATCGACTATGCCATTGTTAGGAGGAGCTCATACAAATATATCCGGGATGCTAGAGTCTAAAGGGGGCCAGAGATTGGAAGTGATCACTACCTGCTTACAATCAAAAGAACAACTGAAAGAGTTGCTCAGCCTAGGAACTACCAAACATCATGCAAGAAACAAGTAAACGAACGGGAGAAATGAGCATTAAGACCTACAAGCTGAGAGAGCAAGAAATTAGATATCAGGGGCTTATTGCTGCAGCAGTGAGCAACACAGAAGAACAACCTGATGACTTGGAAACCCTCTGGCTTAAATTCAAGGACATCATAAAGACAGCTGCTGCAGAAGCATGTGGTGAAGTCCGACATTGTAACAAGAGAAAGAGGACACCTTGGTGGACAGAGGAAGTCAAAGAGAAAATAAGAGAGAAGAAAATGGCATGGAAACAATACTTAGGAGCTAAAAACACAACAGGACAAATGGAGAAATATAGAGAATATGTGACACTCAGAACAGAAGCAAAGAACAAGGTGCTAGCAGCAAAACAGAAGTCCTGGGAAGAATTTGGAGAAAAGCTAGAAAAAGATGCGCAAGAAAACCAGAAATTGTTCTATAAGACCCTAAAGAACATGAGGAAGGAAAAACAATGCCCTCTCAAATTTATAAAGGACAAGCAAGGCAAATTGCTTACTGCCCCGAAGGAAGTAATGGAAAGAATATTTCTCAGAACTCCTGGATGGTGAGCATGGTGAAGCATCAGAAATGATAACCACTAGCACAGAAGAGAAAACCAATGATGGTGAAGATGACACAAAGATGAAAGAACTGAAGGCAGCACTGGAGAAAATCAAGATGGGCAAAGCAGCAGGCCATGATGGTATAACACCAGAAATGGTTAAGTACATGGGAGCATCAGGCGACCTATTACTCTTAAGGGTCCTACAGGCAGCATGGTGCAACAAGATCATACCAAAGGATTGGGAGATTGCCATCATAACACCAATTTTCAAAAAGGGTGACAATCGACAATGTGGAAACCATAGAGGCACATCCCTTCTCAGTGTCCCTGGTAAAATATACTCTAGAATCCTACAGCAGAGGCTCCGACGCCTAGCTGAGCCACAATTGGATGAGGTCCAGTGTGGATTTTGAGCAAACCGAAGTACTCAAGACATAATCTTCACACTCAGACAGCTGAGTGAAAAGGCCCTTGAGTATAAGAGTGAGATCCATCTGTTTCATAGATCTGGAAAAGGCGTTTGACAGGGTCCCCTGGAACAAACTTTGGGACTGTTTGGCAAGGAAGAACGTTCCAGCACCTCTGATTCATGCTATACAGAGCTTCTACAAGTCTTGCAGAAATTATGTGAGGACAGCAAACCATAAGTCATAAGAGTTCAGAACCACCACTGGTGTAAGACAAGGTGATATCCTGTCACCTTATCTTTTCATACTCCTCATGGACGATGTCATCAAGGCATGTAAGGAGAGAACAAGAAAGTATTCAGTGGGGTACTGGAAGATGAGACAGGTCTATATTTCAGAGCTGGCATTTGCTGATGATGTTGCCCTGATTGCTAAATCAGAGGCACATCTCCAATCCAACCTGCAAGTCTGGAAGGAAGAGCTGCAGAAGAGAGGGATGGTCATAAGCAGCTCTAAAACAAAATCCATGGTGATATCACGAGAAGAAAGAAGACATCAGATTAAGCTGGGAGAACAGGTCCTGGAGCAGGTCGACCACTTTAAATACCTCAGAGATATTATAGACTGAAAGGGAGGCATCAAAGAAGAGTTGGCCACTCAAAAAGCAACAGCTGGGAGACTTTTTCAGGCCATAAATCGAGGATTCCTCAGCAAGAGAGAGGTTGGTAAGAAAATGAAGATGGCTGTATACCGCTCCACCTATGTCCCAGTCTTGACATATGGATGCGAGTCATGGGCAATGACTACAACCCACAAAAGCCAGATCCAAACCTCAGAAATGAGGTATCTGAGGAACGTGGTTGAAGTAACAAGAAGAGACATGGTCCGTAATCAAGGCCTAAAATCCCACCCCTTGCAGACCCAAGTAGAACAGTCCCAACTAAGATGGTGTGGCCATGTCCGCAGAATGGGAGAATATCGGCTACCACAACCAGCATGGGAAACAAAGAGCCAGAGATCCAGACCCCCAGGATGACCCAGAGTCTGCTGGGAGGACAACATTAGACAATCTTTGAAGGACCGAGGACTAGAATGGAACCAGGCCAGGAGGAAGACAGCCGATAGGATAGTCTGGCGCTCTCTCTTCCAAACCTCTACATCTCATGGTAGAAGGGGAACGACTAAGTAAGTAAGATTTATTCAAGAACATTCAGAAACACATACACTAAACCTGA
Organism: Oreohelix idahoensis; assembly: GCA_024509875.1. NCBI lineage: Eukaryota > Metazoa > Mollusca > Gastropoda > Stylommatophora > Oreohelicidae > Oreohelix > Oreohelix idahoensis. The sequence continues at coordinate 58,897 of JAMPIV010015705.1, read as the reverse complement.
ATCCACACTTACTACATTCAGGCAAAATATGAAAAACCACTATCAGCATTTAATTATGATATGTGTATGCATGCATAATAAATAAATATATAAAATTGCATATTATTACTGATATTCTATGTGTAAAAAAAAAAACCCAACATACTTCCTCTATATCCTTCTTAGCTCTCATGTCTGAAGGTTGATTCAGGTGTCCCGTAAGCCTCATGTTGCCATGTACTGTCAAGGCCTCTTCTGGATGATCAGTATTGACACCAACCTTCCCCATGTGATACACTGACTCCTGGGTCTGACCTTTTTGCCACATGATGTCTACATCACTGTCAAATTGACCTGGGTTTGATGCCTGAAAGCGGTTAAATTATAGTGAGTAACATTCCAAAGCAACCACAAAACAATAATTTGGGGATCAATCAATACCCTATAGCTCCCTAAGGAACACATGCCCTCAACAACATGCCAAGTCTTCCTGTCACGTGCCATCAACTCAGGTTTCTTCCATGTCTTCCTCACCATTTTCACCTCTGTCTCCAGTTCTCTTCTCCATGAGTTTTTTGGTCTATCTCTCTTATCTTGGAGATTCCAGAACAAGGACCGCCTTGTAATGCAATCAACAGGTTTCCTCAATGTGTGTCCTATCCATCGCCAGCATCTTCTTCTCAACTCATGTCCCACTGGCACTTGTCTAGTTCTTGTCATCAGTTCTACATTGGTGACCTTGTCATACCATTTCAATCCTTCTATTCGATGCAAGCACCCATTCATGACAGTTTGTAGCTGTTTGGTTGTTGTTTTTGTTGTTCTCCATGTTTCAGAGCCATACAATAGGACTGACTTGGTATCTGAGTTGAAGATTCTTATTTTTGTGTTGGACCTGATTTCTCTTGATCTCCACGTTACTTAATGCAGTGAAAGGTCCTCTTGCTTTTTTTTTTGACATCATGGTTGTGTATACTGCCACCAAGATATGTGAATAATTCTACATGTTGTAGTGGTGTTTCTTCAAGTTATCATTTCCTGCATTTACTCTCACTATCTTTATCTTATCCATGCATATTTTCCGATTCAATTGCTGTGACCTCTCATAGAATATTTTCATTTTGTCTAGCATCTGATTACTGCTATGGGACAGAAGAGCTAAGATCAGCAAAATCTAAGTCGTCAAGCTGTTAAGTCAGATTCCACTGGATTCCATTTCTGTTATGTGATGTCGATTTTTTCATAACCAAATCTATAGCAAGAAGAGAAATGGAGACAAGAGGTATCCCTGTCACACTCTAGTTCTTATCTCAAATGGTTTTGTAAGTTATCCTTCATGAAGAACTCCGCATGTCATGTCTTCATAAGTTTTCTTCATTAAGTTAACGCTAAATAGAGTATATCTCACCGATGTTCCTTCAAAGAAAAACAAACTTCTGAAACGGCAGAATATTTATCTATTCATTTCAGCCCCCTGTACTATTCTAAAATCTGTGCTAAGGCCACAAGTCATTTTAGCACACTAACAGAATCTTAGCTAGCTGTCTGTATCTGATCATCTCTTTTATGTGGGATCTTAAGTTCAAAGTGTAAAAATTATTAATAATAAACATTAAAAAGCCATTAAACACAAACATGATATAATTAAAATACTGTTAATTACAATAAATAAAATAGTAGAAGATGCAGTATAACAAACTAAAGCAAGAAACTAAAGCCCACAAGTCCTCCTGAGTGATAAAATGTAAAGTGAGATATAATAAAAACCACTGAAAGGAGTAATTCATACAGACGACTGACATTATGAAATGCCATATTAAAGCACATCAGAAATTACAGCCTGGAAGAAACAACAAGTATATGATCCAGCAATGATTCTGTGTGATCTACCCTCATAGATAATATCTGTCCCAACCGCCAACTAACCTATCTTACCAACACTAACAATAATGTTTCTCTTTAACTTACTCTAACAATGATTCTGTCTGAGACACTCCCCACCAGCATGTAATCTCGATCAGCACAGTGAGCATGCAGGCTAACCACCAGAAGAAAATAGCGCTGGTCTGGGTTGGGCTTTCCTTTCTTTCTCATGTTGTTACTGGTTGTCTCACTGAAATGCAGACGGCCCACTGTTACCTTGGTCTCCTGGTCAGCTGAAAGGTCAACCCTGTGAAGAGAAATGTCATGGATTATAATTCAGATGTACATTAAAATATATTTTTTTAAATGATGCTGTTACAACATCACCTGAATAATATCACCATGTGTCATGCCTGGTGGCATTCATGATCATTTCCCTTCCTCAACTCTCTTGTCTGCTGAGTATTCCAGGACTTTAGATTCTTGCAGTTTTCCTACATTCTGTCATGTAATCCTAGACCTTTCTTCTGTTCTTTTCTGCTTCTTTTTACATCAAACTTTCCTGTAGTCATCTAATTTTGCAGTTGCTCTTGTTTAAGCATGTAGACAATTAATTCTGCATGTCTTCATTTTTGTTAACTTCTGTTAAAAGGATCCCGTTACACACCCATTGAGGCATATTGGGAATATGGTGTTAGACCCATATTTTTTTGACCATCAGCACACTAGGGGTGATGTGGTCAGCATCACGCCGGCCGCCTTAACCTTCCCAGAGTTGCCCTGGTACCCAATCGGGGCTGGGTTGACCCAGGAGCCGTTAGCTGCCTAAAAAAAATCCCACCTCATCTGGGGATCGAACCATAGACCACTGAGCTAGGAAGCCAGTGCACTAACCACTATGCTACCGCGGCTCCCAACTTCTGTTAATCACCATCATCATAATAATTTTTGTGTGCTCCTTATGGAACATGAAGGCACAACTGCAGATAGCCCCCTTGAGTAAGCCTATGCCAAAGCACAAACTCTTTCAGCTGTGGTTTCTGAAGCAATTTGTTTTACATGCTGAGGTTGCAGGCCTCATGCACAATCTTATATTAGTCAACTTTTACAACATGCCTGAGGCAACAATCTTCTTATTCTTTCTTTGTCTCCTCATAATATTTGTTATTATAAACCCACACAGCAGTGGTGTAACCCGTGGAGTGTTCTCCATGATAAGTGGTTCCTGACAGCTGAGGGCTCGTCTGGAGGGTCAGGGCACATTGGTTGTCGACTTCGTGAAACTTCAAAGAGCTGATCGGTCTTTGTAGAGACTGTTCGCGTTGGCAGAGATGGGGAATGTAAGGCAGACTAAGACATCCCGTTACTGGTTCGAATACAAGAACCAGATTTTGACGTGATGCTTCGTTAGGCAATGTAGCGAAATCTGTGAGATAATCGCTTATTTCAGTAATATTATATTCCTATGATAATAATACACTAGCCCTCAGGTGTCTGACTATTTTCATCTTCAACGCCAGTATAGCACTGCCTTTGGTGCAGTGGAAATGCGTAAAAAATGACCCGCCGTAAAATCTAACACGCTTTTAGTTTCGGTTTCGAAACGTACAATAAACATTTTAACATCTCGCCTATCTGCTGCACGAAACGGGGAAAAGCTTATAATTAACGAATTGCCAGAACTGTGTGACCAAACTGGCGTTTGAATTAACGTAATATGTTAACTTTAACACTAAAATTTGTAATAATTCGGACATTTCTCAGTAGCAAGAACGAGACAATTGTGATAATTAATGCCAACACTACCAAAGTTTTGAAAAACCCTTCTTCGCTCTGCTCGCGGTCTCTTTAATATATACACGCTGTGGGCAAAGCCAGCAGAGACAAACACACAGACAGTTTTCCATTTCCTCCTAGCGGTAAAATTCTGACGTCACTCAAACTAGTTGGTTATTCGAATAATGAAGAAATGATAGAGACGGGGGGGAAGATAGCCGACTTGTGTAAAAGTTATATTTGACAATTGACAGTGACAAAACTGAAAATCTAAACGATAAGGAAACTGACCATAAAAATCATATAGTAGGATAGCTTAGTGTCCCCTGAGCAAAAATATGTTTTAAAAAATATGGTAGTCCAAGTATTAGCAAAGTTATTGAGATAATACTATATGTCTAAGAACGCTTGGATGGACAGACTGTTGTTCTTGCTTGTTACACACAACGTATTGGGGACGCAAGTTTAAAAAAGAGGCATGGGAGTAATTCAAATTCTATTGGTTGGTATAAGAGTATAGGAGTAAAAAGGGGGGGGGGGGGAATAGGAAAGTGTTAACTAAAACTAAACATCTTTTTCTATTGGCATAACTAACGCAGACTGACCAATGGACTACGAGGCACATAGTTTGTTTGGAATTCGTTGTTTTTTCTAACTAAATTCAAAAAGATTTAGTAGTGCCTGCTTTCATTGGTTGGCTCTAATAGATATTGGCAAAAGGCATAGTGGTCTCGTGGCCATTTGACTAGAAAATTTTATGCAAACAACTACGTTGAGAGCAGATGTGATAATTGTAAAATTAACTACTAAATTCACTATCTGGACGGGGCAGAGCAAAACTGAGGCCATATTCTTTGCCAGTCAACGTTATTTGTGACATATTTCTTTGAATTAGTGGGTTTTTAATTCCTGTTACCATCTGGTGACAGGAAACCTGATAAGTGAGTGAGAAGAGAAAAGTCTCCATTATAAAGTTTATGCTGTCATCAGATAGCCTGAAGGAGCTTGTGTGTGGGTGCTGATCTATATTGTCTCTACAACGATATACTGACTTATGATCGTCATACCAAGAATCCCAGGTGACACGTTAACAGCTGGGACATCTGACACTTCATCCAAATAAACTGGTTCTTATCAAAATAAAACAGAATTATATGGGGCATGAAGAAAACAACAGCTCCTCATAACCAATGACAATCACTAGCAACTATTAAAGTTTTAGTCTGTGAATACACCTACAGGAACTCTATATTAACAATATATTCATAGGACCAAGAGTCCATACTTTTAGTTAAAGCATTATATGTAAATATATTTCCTCATTTTCAAAGACCTGTCCAAAAGAGATGGCGGGACAGGCAGATTAAATTGTACAAAGAAAAAACATTCAAATTTTAAAGAAAACTTTAACCACAGTCTTATTCATTTTCTTATAGTGAGTTAAAGTGTATTGTGTTGATGTACCATCATCTTCATTTCACCCCTAGACACTAGAGACATCATACACCAGCCACTAGAATCAAAATACGGACTGTGTGAGATCTAGGGAGGTAGCGTTAGGTTCCCTGATAATATATATCATTATCATCATCATTCTTTTATAGTCAGGGACCTACATGTGCTTGACCTCACACAGTTGACACAGACACAACTATCTTTCTTGTTAGGAATAACATCTTAACCTCCCCAGCAAATTACACTTGCTACAGGCAACAGCAGTTTTTGCGCCACGTCATGGTACCATGCACTATGAGGCCGAAGGTATTGGGGGTTGCTCATGACTCCCCTTTTGCTGGTCATATGGGTGTTGCGAGGACTCGAAATAGGGTGCTCTCGCAATTTTATTGGCCAGTGTGTAATAGGGACATCAAACTATATTGTCGATCATGTTGGGTGTGCCAGCAGATGTAAACAAGGGCAGATCCCCAAAGGCCCCAGTACAGATAGTGGACTTGGCCCTATGCCCCTTCCAGAAAGTCGCTGTCGACATAATAGGCCTGTTACCGTTCGCATCTGATAGAGGTTTCCGGTTTATCCTCACCTTGGTAGATCTATGTACGAGATGGCCGGAGGCGGTCCCGATGCGATCGATCACCTCGCAGGCAGTAGCAGAGGTGCTACAGCTGTTATACAGTCGGTTCGGGTTCCCGGAGTGCATTCTCTCAGATAGGGGAACACAGTTCATCTCCAAGGAAATGGCCGAAGTCACGAAATTGTTGGGGATCGCCCAGACGTTCACCTCTCCCTACCATCCTCAGGCGAACGGGGTGTGTGAGCGCCTGAACCGCGCAATTAAGCAGATGTTGGCGAAGGTGACTGCCGAATGCCCACAGGATTGGGACAGGTATTTGCCAGCAGTACTTTTTGCGTACAGCGAGGCCCCTTGCCAGAGTACAGGGTTCCCCCTGTTTGAACTGCTATATGGTGCACACCCCAGGGGCCCTATGCATGTCCTGAAGGATTGGATGGTGGGGAAGCATACGGGAGAATCGGCGGTGTCGGCGTATGATTATGTCGTTGGCTTGCGAGAGCATATAGTCAGGTCATGTGCAATAGCATATGAGCAGCTAACTCAAGCAGGCATTAAGTATCGACGGTACACGAACCAGGGGACTAGGTTGATATCACTTCACACAGGAGAACAAGTGTGGCTACTTCTCCCTACGAAGCAGGACAAGTTGAGCATCTCCTGGCAAGGTCCATTTCAGGACCTCAAGAAGGTAACGGACGTGGACTACCTTATCAGGGTTAGAAATAGGGAGAAGGTGTTCCACGTGAACATGTTGAAGCCATACGTGGAACGGCCGGCAGAGTTGTCAGTCGTGGTAGATGCCGTGGAAGAGCATGGATCAGAGTCGGTGGCGTCGGTAGTAGTTGATGAGTCTGGAGACAGCGGTGATGATGTGAACCTGCATCTGTCACTTGTTCTGCTGGCTCCAGCTGAGTCGTGGGTGGATGTTTCGATCTGTGAAGATCTGTCACATGAGCAAAAAACGCAGGTGCATGCGATCCTTAGGGATTTTAGTGAAGTCCTTACCGATCTGCTGGGATGAACCAACTTGATCATCCACGACATAACTCTGACCGACAATCAGCCAATAAGAGTGAAACCATATCCTATACCACTGCACTATAAGGCGGCGATCGAAAAGGAAATCTATGATATGGTCTGGCTGAACATTATCGCCCCATCCGAGTCGAAAAAGGTGAAAAAGAAAAACGGGTCCCTTCAAGTATGCATAGATTTTCGGAAGCTCAATAACATCATGGTGGCAGACTCAGAGCCTATGCTGAATCAGTAGGAGCTTCTGACCAAACTCTCCCATGCCAGTTATTTCAGTAAACTAGATCTGTCAAGGGGTTATTGGCAGGTGCCATTATCTGAAGAGGCAAAACCTCTCACGGCATTTGCAACACCAAGAGGTCTTTTTCAGTTTAATTACATGTGCTTTGGGCTAGTGAATGCACCCGCAACATTTGTTAGAATGATGAGGAAAGTGTTAGGTCATAGGAACGATGTAATTACGTACATCGATAACATCTGCGTGTTTCATGACACGTGGGACCAGCATATGGAGGGAGTGTTCGCTGTATTAAAATGTCTAAAGACACATGGTCTTACTGCTCGTCCGAGCAAAGTATCAATTGGGTACGCAGAGCTTAGCTTCCTGGGTCATGTGGTCAGTCATAATGTGATCAGACCAGAAGGAAACACTGTGACCAAAATCTTGGAGTTGCAGGTGCCGAAGACTAAGAGACAGGTGAAGAGTTTAGTGGGACTCATTAACTTTTATAATAAATTCATACCTAATTTTTCTACTGTGGCTGAGCCACTTACTGAACTTACAAAGAAGGGGCAACCAAATAAAGTAAGGTGGTCTGATAAATGTCAAGAAGCACTGGTTAGAATAAAAGAAGTATTTTCAGGGAAACTATTTTGAGGTTGCCAGACCTACATAAACCACTGGTCTTACACACCGATGCTTCCTCAGTGGGCATAGGGCCTGTTTACTGCAGGAACATTAAGAGTCACTTCATCCGGTGTTGTACGTCACTCGGAAGTTGCTGCCAGGGAGTACATAATGTAGTAGCGGACGCTCTGTCCAGATTATAGTATTGGGGTAGGACAGGAGCGTCCTGTGGGAGGTGATTACATGTGATAGTGGGTAGCAAGTAATTGCAACCACTGTAGTGGTGTTTGGAGTACATTAAATACCATGTTTGTGCTAAATGTTATGCTTATGAATTTCATGTATTATGGTGCCATAAAGGCAATTTAGTATATGATTAAAGCTTGTTACGAAAGATTGTTTGTGCTATTTCGATATCAACACTAATGTTTGCTTATGTAAGAGTTGCTATTAGTATACAGCGCACTGTGTTATGGTCGACCAGGGGAGGACAGTCGTTGTCATTTTTCATGGCTGCTGGAACCTTGGGTAACCTACTTCGTACTCATGTTGTGTTTTTTGGTTGGTTGGAGAATGCAGTAACGACAATGGTAGTGGAGAACTATGGCACTCTCTGTTCATATGAGGATATGCTGTTAGTGGCATATGGTCATCCAGACTCCTACGGGGGTTGGGCGAAGCTTCCTCCTGATGGAAGAAAACTACGTTTTTTTTCTTAGGGTGTGGGGGGGGGGGGGGGGGGGGGGGGGGGGGGGGGATGTCACAGCGTTATTTCGCAGTGCATCTTATGTCTTGTGTTCGTTGAAAAACCAGTTGGAGAGGCCGAGGTTAGCCGAACTGGTGGGTCATGTGACTATCGGAAGTCGGGGGGAAAAAGAGCGCAAAATTGGTCAGTGAGAAACTAGCCTTCGTCCAGGAAGAACGGTTTTCCCTTATGCCAGCGAGATCGCTGTGTGGTTTATATTGTAGACTGTAAACTGAGTGCCTGCCATATTTTCGGACCTTGCGGATAATTACGTTGTAATTCTAGAGCAGTAAAGGGTCTAGATCGTATTGTCTACAGGCCGTAGTTTGATAAGGTGTCGATGATTTTTGAGTGTGTCATTGTCATAGTTTTGCCGCTCAGGTGAGCGATATTCATAGCAGCCATTTTGTATAATTCGTACCTTCGTGCATGAAGGTGACAGTTTAAGCTGCTAAGGCAGGTTTACAGTGGTTTTCTCATTATTGTATTTGATGCGTTTGATGGCCGTGTGAGACCTTATTGTGTGTGTGTAGATTATTAAAGGGAAGTACCTGTTGAAAGTGTTTATTACTTTTGTCAGCTAGTGTTGTGTGGTCATACCCTTAGAAGGGCAAGCCTATATTTGTTATTATAAACGCACACAGCAGTGGTGTAACCCGTGGAGTGTTCTCCATGATAAGTGGTTCCTAACAGCATGGATCCAGGTGTTGCTTGGGTAATGTTGTTCTATATATTTTGTGGTTAGAACTCTTTCTGTTTCATTTTGGCGGTTCTTTCTCTCAATACCAGGAACGTTTTCTATCATTTCAGGGAAGCACTGTTGTTTCCAAGTTGGTACTTGCATGCAGTACATATGGGCGTAGCTGTTGATATTGCGTTTTTGGGGTCTGCTCTCATCTTTGTTTTGACTGTCTCTACAAAGTTGCTTCGCTTCAGTCTTCCCCTTCCAAGTCCGTTTATTCTCTGGTGCATTGGGTGGTCTATAAGCCTCCTGAATTTCTCGGCTTGTTGCTGGGCTCTGCTATCTCTTCCATCCTCCATAGGATGGAGGTGAGTAATCTTTTCCAACTCTTCAATGGGTGTTGACTTCATGCCCCCTGTTATGATTCTCAATGCTTGGTTTTGGGTTCTGTTTATTTTGTCAAAGTTCAACTTAGTTGCTGAAGACCATGCTGCAATGCCATATTCTAAGACTGGTCTCACTCGCCCAGTATATAGCTTCTTTAGTACTCTCTCGTCTGCTCTCCAACCCATGCCAGCAAGTTTTTTCATGATTGCCATTCTCTGCCTTGCTCTTGTCCTGTTTCTTTCAATCTGGGTTTTCGAAGTCAAGCGGCGATCAAAAACTGGGAATCGAACCCGGTACCTCTAGAACTTGAGGCGGTCGCCATACTTCTTAGCCACTCTGACACATGCTTACCAGTTAAGTACTAGCATGAACAACAAGGTCATTTGTTTACAGTCACATAGTGTGTTTAACTTTTTCAATTGTTACACAGCTTTCAGCAATGTTTGTATTCGTACTTACTTGACTGGATGAAATGACTTCTTGCTTCTGTCTGACTGAGACTGCTCTATTTTGATGTGCTGATTTTGTGATTCCATCTGAAGTAGGATAAATTAAAAGACAAGGCTTGAACAGAGGACTGAAACAATTTTATGGTTGCCAATGTATATATGTGCATTGCACACACAGATTAACAAACAAATATAAACATATAAACAGACCTAAACAAACACACACAACTGTGTTTATCAACTCAAGACATACATACATACACTTTTGCATACAGACCTATATATTTTATGTGAGGAATGCGTTTCTGTAGACCTCATATAATCCAAGTTTAGTTTTCTCATTGGAATAAATATAACGTAGGGGTGGTGTGTGTGTGTGTGTGTGTGTGTATGTGCTCTCTGAGCACATAAACTTACAACCACTGTAGCACAGTTTTGCTTTTAACTGATTCCGTACGCAAGATCTTTTAAAAGACGCAATGGCCGACCGCTGTGACCACAAGATCTTTTAAAAGATGCTGATTTATTTCGTTGTTTCTTTCTATTCTGATATTTTATACTGCCCGGAATTTATCTCGAATGGAAGTAAACACAAACATCAGGAATGTGTATATTTCGATGGATAGTACCATGTTATGTTAAATTATAGAATAAAAGATACACCAGAGTATCTAGTGGTGTAGATATTTTCCTATAACTGACCTCGAAACCCTCGAATCGGTCGGTTGGATAGGAGGGTTGATCAGAGAGTTAACAATTCACTATCGTAAAACAAGCGATTGTTACCGAAACAGAACCAGGCTCGACAGTAAACATGACTCACTCTAATATCTTGGGGGCTAAGGAGATTTTTAAAATTGGATACTGGAATGTAAGAAATATGTCTCCGACTATATAAGGAAAAGACGATGGTCATATATCGGTCATGTCCTACGAATGCAAAACAACAGAATACCACTACAGGCGCTCACTTGGGTTCCTGAGGGTAAGAGGAAAAAAGGAAGACCAAAAGAAACATTCAGAAGAACAATAATAAGAGAAGGAAGAACGTTGGGCCTAAATAATGTGCAAGAGCTAAGAGGAGTGGCGTCACAACGAACAACCTGGAGAGCACTGGTTTCTGCCTTATGCGCCGTGTTTGGTGCTTAAAGAATTTATTATTATTATTATTAAGTAAACACAAAACTGGGCAAATTTCAACAAGCTTCAACGTCTTTTATTTGCGTTTGAAGGGATTTTTTTCACATTTATCTTCATCTTTAATCGTGTTTTGTCGTATCGCCATAATGGCCGAAAACACACAGGATATGTTACTAATATGTGAACAGTGAACAAACTGTGTGATCAACCATAACTTTCTTACTTTTTCTGTGTTTCTAAATGGATTACCTGCACAAAGAGAGCAGTGAAACTGTATTGTGATAACAATTTATGTTACAAGCCTTATGTAAGTCGAAAATTTTTGTTCAAAATTTCAAGTTATCTTTTTTCCGTGTACATGTTATCTGTTATAACATAAACATAACATAAAATTAGCTAGAAAGGCATATGGATTTATATTGTTCATTCAATGTACTTTAATTTGATATATAATATGTTATACTTAACTCATGATTAGACACACATTGTCAGTAAACGTAAATTATGTATGTGTAAATTTTTGGGGCTTAAAAATAATTCCGTCCAGAGCTGAAAATAATTACGTACGGAAAGAGTTAAATACAGCAATTTTATTAATTAATGTCATCTTAATTTTTTATAAATTTTTAAAACACTAGGCCTGCTAGCTTTGAAACATACAATTTTTTTTAACATTTTTCAAATATGTTGGGATTCATTTGATCTCAAATTCTGTGTATAACTTCTTCTTTGATCCTTAGCCGCCGACCGTCAAAGCAGTCAGTGGCCATCACGCCTGGTGGCGTCTTGTAGGGCAACAACAAATTGATTCCACTTTGCTTGGTCGGCGGCCATCCTTCGTACAGTGCCCCAACTCTGGTTCATTCTTTGCATCTCAGCCTCCACAGTCCTCCGCCAGGTTGTTTTTGGTCGGCCTCTCTTTCATTTTCCTTCAGGGGTCCAAAGCATAGCTGTTCTTGTGATGGCATCGGGATCTCTTCTGAGGACATGGCCAACCCAGCTCCAGCGTCTGCCAGCTATGATGGTGTGCATGTCCTCTTGCTTGCTCCGAGTATGCAGATCTTGGTTAGTGATGGTATTCAGCCAAAAGATTCGGTGAATTTTTCTTAGGCATGTTGTGTAAAAAGAGGACAATTTCGACATTTCCTCCTCTGTAACTCTCCAGCATTCCGCACCTGTGCATAAAGTGATACTTAATTAATCTTTTTTACATCATATTATTTCAAATTCGCATAAAATGCAACCACACTCTATGTAAACATATGTTAGACAGTATTTATACAGTAAAATAACTACCTTGACACCATAGAAGTGAAGAAAGTAGTTCTCAATTTTTTTCACTCCTTCCACGCTCCGGATATATTTAGCATTCCCATGGAGACGCATGTGAACTGTGACCTGGAAATGATTCTTTTTCTGACACACAAATGCTTCGTCTGGTACAGAGAAGTTAAATCCTTTATCTGCATCCACTCTGTAATATGGGGTTGGCCTGTGAAGAATGTGAGGACAATTTATGAGCGGTTATGAAGGAAATGGAGGCAGTGTAACCATGAGCAGAATAAGGTCAAAATTTATGTTTGAAAGACGACAGTGGGGTTAACAACAACAGGCAATGTGTTATGTCTTAACAGAGTTAAAAGGACAAAGAAACACAACAGCTTTGTTAGGAACAAACGAGCATAAATAATAAATAATTTTAAAAAAGTAAGAATTAATCCAAATGGATAAAAAGTACATTTAAAAAAAAAAGATGAAAATAACATAAGCCATAAATGAATAGAGGACATTAAAAAGAAAGATCAGAAGGAAAAAAGACACTCAACAGATAATGATGAGTGCTAAACAAGAAATTACTTCTTGTAGTTCTAGGGCATCTAGGGCATCTCTAAAAATGAAAAAAAAAAGAAACAGTACTCCTGCTTCCTCAGGCATATCATACGAGATGAATAATATGAGCTTATGTGTATGGGGCTGGCAACCTCATTACGTAAAACAGATTGCCAAACAAAAAAAACCACTACTGCAAGAGTATGTGACTGCTTGATGCAGGCTTCCTGCAAGGGGGACCAGCTGTAGTGGAGGCTCCATGCTCTGTAAAAAGTGCAAAAGAAAATGATGATGATAAAGGAAAGAGAAGCAGTGAAGTCACAGGTAGACTCAGGTTTAAATATGTCTCAAAGAAGCGAACGCGGTTAACAAAAATAGATAATATGCTGTCTTTTTAGGAACACAGTGGTTAGTGCACTGGCTTCTTAGAGCTCGGCTGTCCATGGTTTGATCCCCAGTTGAGGTGGGATTTTTTTAGACCACAAACAGCTCCGGGGTCAACCCAGCTTCATGAATTGGGTACCAGAGTGTCGTGGTTGAGTTTGAGTGTAGAGTATTTGTCGAGTTGGACAACAGTAGTGAAATCGACAAGGGATAGTGGACTGACAGAGTTATAGATTACACTTTAGATAAGGTGTAAATAGGAGATGGACTTGAGACAACCTGGAAGAAGATTTATTCAAAGGATCTCTCTCTCCAGGCCTCAACTCACTTTTACTGTCTAAGCATCTCCTGCTCTCACTCTTTTCTCTTATCATACATAGAGATTCTAGTAAAGAGCTAAAAACAAGTTACTTATGGGTGGAAAGGTCGTGAACAGCGTATTAATAAAGGTGTAAACTTTATTAAAGAAGAAAAAGCATGGAATTAATGCATATCATCACAACAACATAAAATTACATCAATAATCATCAATAACCAAAATATGCAAAATACACCAACAACCACACACACACCACCATTCATAAAACCTGTAGAACACAGAGAGATGAAATAACTGAGTGTCAGTCTGTCCGCTTTCGGGACCATATGAAATAGCTCCAGTAAGTGGTTTTTTCGTACATATCCTCCATGGGTGATGGAATTAACCTGAATAAAATCACTGTATAGGCGCTATCATTGGTGATTCCTCCCTAATTGCGCGAGGTGGTCTGGAAGACTATCCATAGATGGCTGCTCATACGTGCGAGGTTTTAAGTATCCAGAAAATACACCAGAAGAAGTCACTTGAGGACAAAAAAAGTCCCAGGCGCGCTTATCCGGCGCATGGCTCCGCTTGGCTGTAAATCCTGTTTAAACTGGTTTGGCTGTGGTTTGCTGAGTGCCCCGTTTAGGCACAAAAAAGGCGGGTGATATGGAATTCTGCTATAGGCATGCTGAGCGGGTTTGATATTCTGGAAGCCGCAATGCTCTGGCTGGTAATCCAATAGGCGAGTAGAGAACTACTACTGCGTTTGGTGATTCCAGATTTTGCGTTGGCTCCGTTGCACTGCGTGAGCTTAACTTGGCGTTGACAAAAAGGGGTTTTGATTCAGGAACGGGGTTGACGATTCGTTGCTAGATGTATACAGAAACCCTCTAGATCGAAGAGTATATGACTTTCTTCGCCTGACTGAAGTCTGCTCTAGCGATTCGGTCTCCCTGAAACTGAGACCCAAAAAGAGACACCCTTTTACTTCAAGCAAATAATAAATCACACTAACTTTATACAGAAAGTTTCGCTCCACTATGGGATTAAATTTATTGTAGTTATTGCTATGATAGTTTAGGGCTGTCTCTTTTTGGGTCTCAGTTTCAGGGAGACCGAATCGCTAGAGCAGACTCCAGTCAGGCGAAGAAAGTCATATACTCTTCGATCTAGAGGGTTTCTGTATACATCTAGCAACGAATCGTCAACCCCGTTCCTGAATCAAAACCCCTTTTTGTCAACGCCAAGTTAAGCTCACGCAGTGCAACGGAGCCAACGCAAAATCTGGAATCGCCAAACGCAGTAGTAGTTCTCTACTCGCCTATTGGATTACCAGCCAGAGCATTGCGGCTTCCAGAATATCAAACCCGCTCAGCATGCCTATAGCAGAATTCCATATCACCCGCCTTTTTTGTGCCTAAACGGGGCACTCAGCAAACCACAGCCAAACCAGTTTAAACAGGATTTACAGCCAAGCGGAGCTATGCGCCGGATAAGCGCGCCTGGGACTTTTTTTTGTCCTCAAGTGACTTCTTCTGGTGTATTTTCTGGATACTTAAAACCTCGCACGTATGAGCAGCCATCTATGGATAGAGTCTTCCAGACCACCTCGCGCAATTAGGGAGGAATCACCAATGACAGCGCCTATACAGTGATTTTATTCAGGTTAATTCCATCACCCATGGAGGATATGTACGAAAAAACCACTTACTGGAGCTATTTCATATGGTCCCGAAAGCGGACAGACTGACACTCAGTTATTTCATCTCTCTGTGTTCTACAGGTTTTATGAATGGTGGTGTGTGTGTGGTTGTTGGTGTATTTTGCATATTTTGGTTATTGATTTTTATTGATGTAATTTTATGTTGTTGTGATGATATGCATTAATTCCATGCTTTTTCTTCTTTAATAAAGTTTACACCTTTATTAATACGCTGTTCACGACCTTTCCATCCATAAGTAACTTGTTTTTAGCTCTTTACTAGAATCTCTATGTATGATAAGAGAAAAGAGTGAGAGCAGGAGATGCTTAGACAGTAAAAGTGAGTTGAGGCCTGGAGAGAGAGATCCTTTGAATAAATCTTCTTCCAGGTTGTCTCAAGTCCATCTCCTATTTACACCTTATCTAAAGTGTAATCTATAACTCTGTCAGTCCACTATCCCTTGTCGATTTCACTACTGTTGTCCAACTCGACAAATACTCTACACTCAAACTCAACCACGACAAATGACGGGCTCGCCGGGATATTTTGAGCTATATTTGATGCACACATTAATGTGGGCCGGTGCTGGATTCTAGAACCCATCTAGTACGACATTTAATATGTGCTCGATCCGAGGATGAATCTCTCACAAGATTCTATCTTGATTCTTAGAGTTTAGTGTTCGGCAGATTATAGGAATTTCTTTCCCCTAGACATTTCGAACTATTTCTTTTGGGTGGAAGTCGGAACAGCGTTTTTTTCTCCACAGCAATCATAAATATTTAGTTACATTTATTGTTCATGCTACACATGAGACAGCTGGTAAAGGTTGATGGTATCACTGCTGAGTTTTTGGTTGACAAATCTGACGACTATTGTTGTAAAAGTCAGAAAATTTTTTTTTAAGGGTTAATATTTTTTCAGGAGTAGCTCTTTAATCTGAGATAAGAAGCTACAGATAGTCAGTTACTAGCTTGCATCTGTACCAAGGGAGGGTGTTCATTCGGATGATAGTAACCAATCCTCTCAATAGCTTAGTACTGACAGAACTGGGGTGAAGTGATAGTAATAAGTTTTACATCACTTACATTTTTTGGAGTTTTTTGGGGGTCTGTGCTTGTCGATCAGAGTAGCTACAAACTTTCTTGTTTTTTAAAGTTCCCAGGCTAGCCTAGATTTTATTGATTATTAAGTTAATCAGCACCTAGTGGACTAGGTAACTAAGATCTCTAGGTTCTATTCTTCTATAGTGTTTGCTCACCCTGATATAATGGCCGATCTAGATAAAGTGCATAGGATTGCCCTCGAGGTAGCTAAGTACATGGAGTACAAGGATAGCGAAATCCAGCCCTTTCTAGAATTTGCAGTAAGCCTGCAGGATCAATACGAGGTAGACAATTGGTTTGACAGCCGTTTAATCTTAGCATGGTCCTGTAAACAAACTGGGGAGAGTGAAGCATTCACCCGACAGTATGTAGAAGAAGTGATAGAAGATGAGAAGCAAAGGGAAAAGCAAAGACAAGAACGGGACAAGCAATTGGAAATGGAGCAACAAGAACGGGATAAGCAATTGGAAATAGAGCGACAAGAAAGGGACAGGCTACACCAAATCAGAATGAATGAACTGGATAGCCAAATTCGGAGGGTGGAAACAGATACTAAATGTAGTCACTCTACTTCCCCTTCTACTGTGCCCTTAACGGTCAATGCCCCTGCAAACCTTGCGCCCATGAAAGAAAACTTGCCTGCTAAAACCGAACCCCAACTCCAGAAAATTGACTTTCCTTTGGACTTGGATCCGAAGCCCGAACAAGGAAAGAATTTACGTCGGGACAGCAGACCTAAAGCCACGGGAAAAATTACGCAACGTTCCCAGGCATGGAAACTGCACAAAGGTGAGAGAGGTGCTAACAAGCATTGTAATATGGATTGTTCCCGTCTGGCAAGCGGCGAACCCCGAGCCTCTCACGCTCCAGACCGAGCAGCACCTAACCGACACGTGACGTCGAGAAAAGGGAGCCACACCCTATCACGTTATATTTCGCAAGATTCCCGGCCGGACAGCGAAAAACCATATGCAGAGGCGCATCCCTCCAACTCAACGATTGTAGAAAGGAGGTGCCGCTCCTCTTATCACCCTGAGCTTAAAAGGTGCAAGAATAAGTCGCCTGCTAAAAGGGGTAAACTTCCCAAACCGTTCCAAGGGACGTTGGAAAAACACACCGAGAGTTTTTTCTCGGGCACTTCGCGATCTAACGGGATCTCAAACCGTCCAGTCTTTTGCATGCAGTCTGCGGGGCCTGTCAACCAGGAAGTGGATCTCGCATTGCAGGACAAAGTTCAACTGACGCCAGTAACTTCCTCAGGGGAGGGCAAAGTTGACGTTTATGGTGGACACAGGGTTCCAGGCGAAGGGATCCCTGGTATTCCATTTGAGTCTCTCACACTTCTCAGGGCAGAAGACAGTGAGAAAAGCTGCCTTACTACTGTACAAGGAGCCATTGTTAAGAGCCTTGGCTCACGTCATGCTAGTACCGGTAAAGCGACTCAACAAACTCTGCAACTCGCAGACATTACCTATCTTTCTCTACGGATAGAAGCTACGGAGATCTGTTATGATTTAGTAGAACCCCAGAATGCGATCGATTACTCTCTGCTTCAGGCAGCTGAGTTCTCTCATTCAAATCGCATTATTCCAGTGGTCGCAACCCCACTGATGGACAGCACAGTAGTCGCCTCCGCCAGGCCATTACAGAGCAACTTGATCATTTCCGTTGACCAAGCCAGAGTTGTGACTGGCAAGGCAAGGAAAGCTCCAGATCCACCTTTAGAGGGCACAGGTCTGAAGATTGATCAATGCTCCCACCGAAACAGGGGAGTAGGTGTGGAGAGGCAGAAGAAAAATGCTAGCATTTCTTCGGCCAACGAACGGCTTTATTTACCAACTAGGGTTACATGCGCGCGAAAAATCCCTATAGACTGCAGCTATAGAGGGTTATTTAAGGCCACGCCCGTGACAGGTAAATATATACATAAGCAGCCTGAGCCCATCAATGATTACACTGCACATAACAGGCGGATTATCTACGCAGTGGCCAGTGAGTTCAGGCAGGGCCGAAAACCACAACAGGTGCGGATAATTTTCCGGACCATAAACAGGCACAGCGAATGGTGTAACCAAGATCAGGTTCACACGGAAACGAAGGGCGTCAGCGCCGACTGGCCTCGCAAAATCCCATTCGCTGAACGTCTATTAGACAGAGGGAAGAAAAGAAATGAACTCGGAGCTAGTCATACAGTACTGACAGAAATTGGATACGATTTTGGTTATGATTATAGAAGGTTCTTACGACATGTAACGGACATCGATGGAAAAGATAAATTACTGTCATTTTTGTCTGTATTCCTCGAACTTTAAAAGGAGGGGCACTTGTCACGTGACCAATAATCTATTTTACCATCTTGTCCATAATTTGATTACTTTTTAAATGTCCTGGTTTTCCTCGTCATTTTGTATTTTCTTTTTCTTTCATTTTCTACCTTCGTGGCCAAACTTTTTTCACCTTCTCAAACCCCACCCGAGGTTTGGTTACGTTCCGGCCTGTAGCGGTCAGCGAACGATAATATTATCTAAGCCGCACCTGGTCTGACCAGGGGAATATCTCTTACGTTTAAAGACTTTGATCACGAGCGAAAGGGTCCCTGTGTTTGGCTTCCAGAACGCTGCTTCGGATCATAATATTATGCATCCTGGAAACAGGGGGAGACAAACCCGCGGTCAGTCTTTGGGTTTTCGCCCCTTAGACAAGATAGAGCATAATGTTATGCATTTCTCTACCTGGGGAACTTTTGCACGATTTCTTTTGTCTTACTCTAGATTACGTCTTTCGCCGAACTTCTGTAGAAAAATGCAGGCCAGGTGTCCGGGGGGAGCATCCCTTGTGATCTATAAGAGTAGACTGGTTTTAATAGACAAAGACATTCGTAAATTTTCCTGGCCCGTAGATGACCATCATGAGATAAGGCAAACTTTAACACAGTACTAGAATGTGTTTGCCTATGTTCTAGTCATTTTCGGGTTTCAGGGAGACCGAATCGCTAGAGCAGATTCCAGTCAGGCGAAGAACGAAATATTCTCTTCGATCCAGAGGGTCTCTGAATACCGCTAGCGTCACGAATCGTCAACCCCGTTCCTGAATCAAAACCCCTTTTTGTCAACGCCAAGTTAAGCTCACGCAGTGCAACGGAGCCAACGCAAAATCTGGAATCGCCAAATGCAGTAGTAGCTCTCTACTCGCCTATTGGATTACCAGCCAGAGCATTGCGGCTTCCAGAATATCAAAACCGCCCAGCATGCCTATAGCAGAATTCCATATCACCCGCCTTTTTTGTGCCTAAACGGGGCACTCAGCAAACCACAGCCAAACCAGTTTAAACAGGATTTACAGCCAAGCAGAGCCTAGCGCCGGATAAGCACGCCTGGGACTCTTTGTCCTCAAGTGACTTCTTCTGGTGTATTTTTCTGGATACTTAAACCTCGCACGTATGAGCAGCCATCTATGGACAGAGTTCCAGCCCCCTCTCGCGAGTAGCGGTCACCAACGTTTAGCACCTTTGGTCCCACGAAAAAAGCGGACAGGCTGTCGCTCAGTTCGTTTATTTGGTCAGCAGGAGATAAACAACGTCTTCCAGTGTTCCCTCGCGCAATTAGGGGTCACCAACGTTTAGCCTGACAAGGAAAGTTCGGTATTTCACTTCAGTCATCTTGAAGGATATTTATCGGTAAGACACTTCCTGGAGCTAGCGCCTTTGGTCCCCGAAAGCGGACCCTCTGTCGGACAGCTTAGTTATTTTCTCCGTGTTCTACAGGTTTTATGAGTGTTGGTGGTGTGTGTGTTTGTGGGTGTGTATTTGCATTATTGTTGGTGTATATGATTATTGATGACTATTGATGATTATTTTATTATTGATGTAATTTATGCTGTGTATGATGATATGCATTAATTCCATGCTTTTCTTCTTTAATAAAGTTTACACATTTATTAATGCGCTGTTCCCGACCCTTTTGATCCATAATTAACTTGTTTAGCTCTTTACTATAATCTCTATGTATGATAAGAGAAAAGAGAGAGAGCAGGATGTGCTTAGACAGACATAAGTGAGTTTAGGCTTGGAGAGAGAGATCATTTTGGTAAATCTTCTTCCAGGTTGTCTCAAGCCCATCTCCTATTTACACCTTTCTGTGTGTGTAATCTATAACTCTGTCAGTCCACTATCCCTTGTCAATTTCACTACTGTTGTCCAACTCGACAAATACTCTACACTCCAACTCAACCACAACACAGAGCAACTCTGGGAAGGTTAAGGCGGCCAGCGTGATGCTGACCACATCACCCCTAGTGTGTTGATGGTCACGAAAATATGGGCCTAACACCATATTCCCAATATGCCTCAATGGGCGTGTAAAGGGATTCTATACCTCCATACCCTTTTAGGAACAAAGGGCAAAAAAAAAAACTGCATGCATTACGACCACAGTGTCTTCGCCAGGGACAAACTAACAAAATACTGTAGATAAAAGAAAGTAACAACTAATCAATCAATACCCTTTAGCTGCCCAAGGAGCACACGCCTTCAACAACAAAGACGGAAAAAGACAATCACCAGATAATAAGGAGTATCATTCATTACTCTTGAGATTCCCAAGAAGCATAGGTCTTCAACAAACTCAGGTTAATTCCTCCTATCCTGTGCCATCAATGTATTTGCATGTCTCCTTTATCCCTTTTCA
Source organism: Oreohelix idahoensis (assembly GCA_024509875.1). Taxonomy (NCBI): domain Eukaryota; kingdom Metazoa; phylum Mollusca; class Gastropoda; order Stylommatophora; family Oreohelicidae; genus Oreohelix; species Oreohelix idahoensis. The sequence continues at coordinate 37,953 of JAMPIV010015705.1, read as the reverse complement.
TTTCTGTTCCCAGTTTTCTTCTCCATGTGTTGTTCAGTCTCCCCCTACCTTGCTTAACGTGAGGAATCCAGAACAAGGATTGTCACTATCATCAGGTATCTTCAATGTGTGTGTCCTATCCATCCCTAGCATCTTCTTCTCATCTCTTGCTCCACTGGCACTTGTCTGGTAATCACAAGGATGTCCTCCAGTTTATCTACTAATAAATATCTAACAACCGAACAAGAGTAAGTGCAGATAAACCAACAAATTTAATCATTTTTATAATAAAGAATGTGGCTGGAAGTTAAATACTTTGGCAGCGCATCATAAAGTGACAAGAGCTGAAGAAAAATTGCCTATCAATTTCAAAATGTAGTTGATGTACTATGACAAAGAGCCTCAATTCATATTCTAACCAATATAAATAACTCAGAACATGACCACTACAAGTCACCATCATCATCATTTCCCTTTTTTGCACCTGATGAAGCAAGGGGTCACCACTGTAGGTGGTCTGCTTGCTGGAGGATTGCATCAAGGTATGTGATGCGTGATGCCATATGATGATGGATGGTATCCGCATGTCTGGTTTTGTGTAGTGTGCAGATGTGTTCAGTCAAAACAATGTTCATACAAAAATAACAGGGCAATCCTCATAGGACGTCAGTAAACTCACGACGTATAAAGTCAATGATTCTTGAAACAGCCGTTGACGTTTTTCTTCATTATTTATTGTGGACGCCACAGTGACAAAATGGTTACGCGAATATGTAGACACATCAAACAGTCATTATCACAGCAACATTCAATACAGCAATAGACGGTAGACAGCATTACAATGATGAGTCAGATGCATGTTATATTTCAAAGTGCTGTAAATGTAGTCAGGTGAAAAACTCCATCCCTTTCTATAACAGCCAGGAGATAACCAGATGTATGAGATCAGTTCACTCTCCTTAGTTTGACTTCAGCAAGACAGACACGTCTGCCGAAGTATAAATAATGTCCTCAAAAATATCCTCTAGATAATAAAGGTTTTTCAAACCTAGTTCATTTAACAAAGTAGCAAGTAATGGTCCTTGGAACCTGCATCAACCGATGCAGCACAATACAGCGACATGTGAGCTAGGAAAACATCTCGTGACGACGACTTTCGAAGACAGGCTATGAACCAGAAATCGTTCACGACCAAAAATCGATAGAGTTAATGAAAATGTTAATTTACCTTGCCTTCCGGAAATACACAGAAATATTATGCCTCCCGGCATGTGCAAATACACTAGAGGTATTATCTCGAATAAACGAAATATCCATAAGAGGACTACACATCCCTGACAGAACAAAAAATAGCGGAGATCCCCTCTTCAACGAGGCATCTTTTTCGCCATTCCAAATCGCTCACTCCACTAGTGGTGGGCGGAAACCGATCGACCAAGAAGCAAGACAAGTCATGCGCAGTCCAGCGCAAAATGACCACAGCTCAAACTTAACTGCATTCGATACCAACGCGAGAAGACAAATGCTTACCGAGAAAAGTGACTATAAATTTCAAGCAGTTGTTGCCCTTGCGTTATAAAATAGATATTGAAATAAAACGATGTTGCGAGAATTTATCACGCAACATATCACCACCTCCTCCCGATAAAAAAAAAATGTGGAACATATTTTTTTTTTTTTTAAATATCAAAGAGCATGCGATAAGCGGCTCAAAACGCACGAATTATGCGCTGATAATTAATTAAATTGCCAATAAAACAGCATACTCTAATATTGTCTTTAAAAATGGATGTACAAATCTGATAGGAAAATTTAAATAGTACATTCTTTGACATGTAATGACATAAGTACATAGTAAAGTTAAACTACATTACGATCCAGGACATATGCTCTGGTATTCCGAGGGTAAGTACACAATCTAGAACTCGTCATGCTTGATACTAAGTAAGGTAAAGTCCTCATCTCAACAATGACATTCCTGAGAAAGTACAAGCAATATAATGCTAATTAATAACTAATATGCTTCATAAGGTACAATACATTATTAATAATTGTGGCTGTTTAGTAAAACTAACGGCCCCTATATTAAGATACTCAGTCCTTCTCTATCATCTTAAAAAACGAACAGAAGAAGATGACAACAAAGCACGATAGTGTGTACATATAAAGTAAGTACAGATGTGCTAATCTATTGTAGAAATATAGGTGTGTTATGACTCTGTAATATATGGAAATATAGGACAGAAGTATTAGTTGGAGTCATGTGGGCATCAAGACAAAATGTCAGCCATCACATTATCCGCACCACGGATAGCTCGTACCGTGAAGTGAAAAGGTTGAAGAGCTATAGCATATCGAGTGGATCTCGAACTCTTCAAATTCTTAGTCTGAATAGCTGTAAGAGCTGTCTGATCAGTCTCTAGAATGAAATGTGCGCCCAGGAGGAATCTTTGTAGCTTTAGAATTGACCAAACCATCGCTAACAACTCACGGTCTAAAACCGAGTAGTTCCTCTCTGCCGCATTTAGTTTTCTAGAAATGTACATAGCAGGATGCAGAGTATTTGCATATTCTTGCATCAGTGCTGCTCCAATCCCAGTGGATGAAGCATCACTCCGAAGAACAAAAGTCCTATCAAGAGTAGGTAATCTTAAGATGGGAGGAGAAGAAAATATATTCTTGATTTGGTCTAGTGAAGATTGGCATTCTTCAGACCAACGGACCAGATTAGGCGAACCTTTCTTCAACAATGTTGAGAGAGGTGCCATGATCGAAGATAAATTTGGAATAAATCTCCCATAAAATTGAATTAAACCTAAGAGACTCCTAACTTGTTTCTTCGTTTTAGGAACAGAGATGTTCAGTATTTTGGAAGTAATTGTGGTCTTCTGTCTTCAAGAGACCATGACCAACACGATGACCCAGGAAAGAGATTTCACCAAAACCAACAAAAGCTTTAGAAGGTTTTGCTGTCAATATTATCTCACGTAGAGTGGAGAGTAAGTCATATAACCCTAAATAGTGATCTTCCCAGGTATCACTGAAGAGACAGATGTCATCTAAGTATGCGATGACATCCGAACGATGTGACAGAATTCGACGCATCATGCGAACGAAAGTGGCAGGGGCATTCATGAGACCAAAAGGCATAACATTCCATTGAAATAGACCCCTAGGTGTAGAAAAAGCAGTAAGAGGTTTGATATGCTCTGCTAAAGGCACTTGCCAATAACCTTTAGACAAGTCAAGTTTAGTGAAGAATCTAGAATTAGAAAGTCTAATCAGTAGATCTTCTAACAAAGGCATCGGTTCAGCGTCGAACTTTGTGACCTGATTCAATTTGCGATAATCAACGCAAATTCGTATGTTCTTATCCTTCTTCCGGACAATAACCATGGAAGAAGAATATGGTGAAGTCGATGGTTCACTTATATTTAATTGAATCATTTCATCCAATTCCTTTTCCACTTGCGACTGAAAGTGTATAGGAATAGGATACGGCCTAACCCTAATTGGATTATTGTCGGTAAGAATTATGTCATGTTCTATGTCATCTGTGTGTCCAGGAATGTCAGTGAGAACATCCTGAAATGTTTGTAACATCGACGAGACTTGTCGATGTTCGTCACCAGAAAGATTAGGAGAAACAGAAACGTTTTTCCAAGATTCCGTGGAATGTAATGGAACCACTGAAGGGAAGGTTTACATCAGAGAAAGGTAGCTTTCCTCATCCTGAATGACAGACAAGGATGAATAATGACCGTGAGGTGCAGGAGCATCATCCGTTGCCTGGAAAATAGGCAGCAAATAGTCCGGACGTTCGTGAAATTCCGAAAGCATGTTTATGTGGAAAGTTTTATGCTTTCCATCAATAACGACCACATAGTCAACATCGGAAATCCGAGAGACTATTGCATACGGACCTTTCCATGCAATAAGAAGTCTATTTTCCCTACTGGGGAGGAGGACGAATGCTTTGTCACCTGGACAAAGTTGTCGTAGACATCTATTCTTGTTAGCAAACTGCCTTGCCTTCTCTTTAGCAATTTCTGATGAAGCAGTTGCTAGCTTACATGCCTCAATGATCTTTTGTCTAAGAGCAATGACATACTCATATGAGGATTGAGTTTCATCGCTAATATCATCGGCAGTGATGAGATCGTGTAATAAAGACATAGGGCCGCGTGGACGCGCGCCAAAGACAAGTTCGAAGGGAGAAAATCCTGTGTGTTCATTAGGGACTTCTCTATAGGCAAAGAGAGCCGCGGGTAAAACCCTGTCCCAATCTTGAGGATGATCTTCAGTTATCTACCAAGCAAAGTCTTGAGCGTTCTATTCAGACGCTCAACTAACCCATTAGACATAGGATGGTAGATACTACTGAGAGATCGTTCAATATGTAAGTTAGACATTACCTGTGACATAGTGTCAGATATGAGTTGAGTGCCATGGTCTGACAATATTTCTCTGGGGAACCCCAAGCGAGAAAATATCAACCAAAGAGCATCTGCGATATCTGTAGTAGATATGCTCTTAAGAGGAATAGCCTCTGGCCAACGTGTGCACATATCGACACATGTAAGGATAAACTGATGTCCTCTGGCCGACTTGACCTTAAAAGGGCCAATAATATCTATGGCCAATTTTTTGAAACGGCCGAATAGGAATGTCAGCAGCCTGGATAGGCGCAGCATGTCGTGGTCCTCTAGATTTGACCTCCTGACATACCTTGCATGATCGGCAGTAAATACGAATGTCCTTATTGACAAAAGGCCAAAAGAAAGCCGCAAGGACTCTCGACTTCGTACGGGCAAAACCCATATGTCCAGCGCATTGCGAGTCATGAGCATGTTGTAATATTTGGACTCTCATGCTCTTGGGAACAAGAATTTGCGAATGTGCCGACGTAGTCGAATCTTGTACCATACGTACAAGTACGCCGTTTCTCATTGCAATCCAAGATTTTCTATTTGTATCCTGATTCGGATCACCTTTCTTCGCAAGAACGAAGAATCTTTTTTAAAGAAGGATCTTCTTCTTGCAATTTTATGAAAGAGTCACGAGTGATTACTAAGTGACTATCTTGGCTATCAACTTCATTATCACTATTCAGTGAAGTTTCGGGTGTTTGTAGAGCTTGTGCTCTTGTAACTACTGCATTTGTAGCTTGCATGTTATTATCTTCCCAAGCAGCAATCTGCTGTGGGGTACACTCCCTAACTCCGTGAATACGACCAATAATAGGTCCGCAATAGGATTAGGTAAGAGACAAGCATGCACATCTCCAGTAAAGAAAGGAGTGGCAATGCGAATTACAGCAGTAGGATATTTTTCTAGAGTGCCGCCCAATGTGACACATTTAATAACCCTTCCTGTAGCACAAGATGGATCTACAAGCGATTGTCTAACACCAATAGTGGTGCATCCGGAATCGAAAAGTAGTGAGACCGGAGTATCATTAACAAGACCCTTATGTAGAATTAAAGAACCCCTCCCGTCATGCGCAACAGCAGCAGGAAGAGCGGGAAGTGGGTGACCACAACTCAAAGTAGTTATGGTACCCGGTTCGAATAAAGTACTGCATTGGGGGCATTTGTTTTGCTCTCTCAAAGTCAAAAGCAATAACTAGTGACAGGGTCGTCAAAGTTTTTATTATCAACCCCATGATTACAGGCTCCCTCAGTTTCCTGTTGTACAGCATTAGCCTGCTGATATCTCTTTTTTTTGTGTTGAGATCTACCCCGACTATTATTACCTCTGAAGTTATCAAAGTTATTATTATCTCTGCAGTTATTATTGTCTCTATTGTAATTGTTATCCTGGTTCGAATTCCAGTTTCCACGATTACTATCATGTTCACATTGATGCGAACATCTATTTGTTTGGTTCTGAGGTCTTCGGCAGGAATAACCTCTATTACCATATCCTCTTTTGAAATGCCTATAATTATTAGGGTGATAGTAACGACCACTATCAGGTTGTCTCCAATTCTTCGAAGAAGAATCACCATGAAATTGATTTCCATGATTTTGACAGAAATTACCGCTACTCTTTCTATCAAAATTTTGTTGGAATCTACGAGCAAAGTTTTGGCCATACGGAGCTGCCGAAGCAACTGGTAAACCTTCTTTCACCTTAGAGTTACCCATGGTTATGTGTGGGTGCGCAGTTACGTATTGGCAACAGAAATCTTCCATTTCTTTTATTGTTTTAGGTTTACGTTCATGAAGGAAAGCAAGGAAAGACTCATTGACAGACGACATGACTTTGTCTCTAAGTATTAAGTCCATAAGTCCTTCATAAGTTTTTTTCGTCTTAGATAGTTCAACCCATCGTGAGAAAGTAATGCGTATTCTTGCAATAAACTCGGAGAATTCAACTCCATTTTCAGGTAACATGTTTTTAAATTGTAGACGATAGCCGTCTTCGTTAAGCTGATATTTCTTTAACAAAGCGGCCCTGACAACCTCATAATTGTTCTTGTCAGGTTCATCCACCATATTTAATATACTTAGAGCTTTACCTGTCAGTATCCCTGATAACTGATAAACAGATTTTGCTTTGTCTATGTTATGAGCTGTACATGCTTGTTCAAATCTGTCCAGATAGAACATTATGTCATCACTGGAAGGACTAAATGTTGGTAACTTAATCTTAAAAGTATCATTATTAGCCTTACCAGAAGATGAACCCGTGTTTGAATCATTACCATTACTCATGCTTGTCAATTTCAATTTTTCCAACTCTAAAGCTAAGACCTTTTCTTCATGTTCCATTTTTTGCTTTCTCTTTCCTCTCATCAGACTCTCTCTGTAATCTTCTTTCCTCAGCCTGAGCCTCTTTTTGAAGTCTTTCATTTTCAGCTTCTTTTTCAAGTCTTTTATTTTCAGCTTCTTTTTCAAGTCTTTTATTCTCAGCCTCTTTTTGAAGTCTTTCAGCTTCTAGCTGTAGCTGGAGTTTTCTTTCCTCAGCTTCTGATTCCCTTTTTTGTTTTTCCATTTCCATTTGGAATCTTTTTTTCATCCACCTGCATCTGCAGTTTCTTTTGTTCAGCTTCCATCTGCAGTTTCTTTTGTTCAGCTTCCATTGCTTTATCATATCGAGCAGTTGCAATTCTTCTAACTTATCACCAGTCTTCCCAAGCAATTTACCCTGCTCAATAAAGTGCTCAAATGTAGACATGTTGTCTAACATATGAGTCCAAAACCTGAAATAATTAACTAATTTATTTCAAACCTAAGTGTAACAAGCTTAATTAAGACTTGTATATTCACATCACATTATATTATCCCAGTCTCTGTGGGAAACAAGTCTCCAATCAAAGAACTTGTATATGAAATACCAACAATCAATTCTTGATCATAAGTGCACTTCTCATTCAATAGTGCACGACACTATTCATCATTCATTTATCATCAGTGTAGTAGTAACAGTGCATTAGCATAGCCCATTAACTAATTACTATAACTGTAAACAATGACTATGTAAACACATGCAGATGTAAACATTGAAAATGTAAACAATACAAACAATGTAAACAATAACAATGTAAACAATAACAAAGATCAGCAACAATACAAAAACGTTCGCAGAAATCAACTAAAAATAAAGCAGAAATTAATGAAATATCACAAAAAATGTGACGATATCTGCGATAGAATTAAACAAAATACATGACACCACAGTGTATAAACAAAAATGTTGTATGAAACTAAAATATAGACAAGAGTAGGCTAACAAATACAAACAAATCAAAACAAAACTAAAGAATGCGAAATAATAACGAAAACAATATTAAAACATGTCATCACAGCTAACATAAATAGCAACAGAAGTCGCTTAGCAAATTCCAGTATCGGAAATTTGCAAACCTTACAGAAAACGCTCACAATAGACGACCTCTATGACGTGGCATAATCTAACGGAGACACACCCAACCGAGAACCCGCTGAAATATAAACATATAAATATACGAATAACATATAAACATATAACATATAGAATGAGATGATACACAGAAGACTCAGCAGAAGTATAAGGGCACAGTTTACATACAAACAGGCCACTTAACTTATAGGCTTCCAATCGTAGAACAGCAGAAAAAACGGATGTCAATCAACGTCCTAAAGAGCGAAGCTCCAACGATGATGGCACATCTGAACTGCTTCCACTGCTAACACGATGGTACAAGAGCTTCTGAAATACTGTGTGTTGAGTTGTTTCGGCACTTGACCTTCTAATCCAAAAGTAAGTTGATGGAAATCGGTACTTGGCCTTCTTCAGAAAACAACCCGTTTCAACCGGCACTTGACCTTCACAAAAACGACAGCACTGGAACCTTGACAGCAGCAACTTGCTTGACTTGCGTAAAAGATAACAGCAGTCCGAGTTATCCGGCAACATGTAACAACGCCGGGTACTGTCAAATTCTTGTTTCCGTCAAAAAGTTGACATTTTGACTTTTACCGGGCAACGCCGAGTACTTTGAAAATTTTGAAGATGTTGACTGTATTGAAGAATGTTAATTTCTTGAAGGATGCTGATGAATTCTTGTTGAAAATGAAGTGGGTAAGGGACCCCGTGTTTGCTAGTACCAGAATCAAACCAGCTTATGGCCACCAAATGATGCGTGATGCCATATGATGATGGATGGTATCCGCATGTCTGGTTTTGTGTAGTGTGCAGATGTGTTCAGTCAAAACAATGGTCATACAAAAATAACAGGGCAATCCACATAGGACGTCAGTAAACTCACGACGTATAAAGTCAATGATTCTTGAAACAGCCGTTGACGTTTTTCTTCATTATTTATTGTGGACGCCACAGTGACAAAATGGTTACGCGAATATGTAGACACATCAAACAGTCATTATCACAGCAACATTCAATACAGCAATAGACGGTAGACAGCATTACAATGATGAGTCAGATGCATGTTATATTTCAAAGTGCTGTAAATGTAGTCAGGTGAAAAACTCCATCCTTTTCTATAACAGCCAGGAGATAACCAGATGTATGAGATCAGTTCACTCTCCTTAGTTTGACTTCAGCAAGACAGACACGTCTGCCGAAGTATAAATAATGTCCTCAAAAATATCCTCTAGATAATAAAGGTTTTTCAAACCTAGTTCATTTAACAAAGTAGCAAGTAATGGTCCTTGGAACCTGCATCAACCGATGCAGCACAATACAGCGACATGTGAGCTAGGAAAACATCTCGTGACGACGACTTTCGAAGACAGGCTATGAACCAGAAATCGTTCACGACCAAAAATCGATAGAGTTAATGAAAATGTTAATTTACATTGCCTTCCGGAAATACACAGAAATATTATGCCTCCCGGCATGTGCAAATACACTAGAGGTATTATCTCGAATAAACGAAATATCCATAAGAGGACTACACATCCCTGACAGAACAAAAAATAGCGGAGATCCCCTCTTCAACGAGGCATCTTTTTCGCCATTCCAAATCGCTCACTCCACTAGTGGTGGGCGGAAACCGATCGACCAAGAAGCAAGACAAGTCATGCGCAGTCCAGCGCAAAATGACCACAGCTCAAACTTAACTGCATTTGATACCAACGCGAGAAGACAAATGCTTACCGAGAAAAGTGACTATAAATTTCAAGCAGTTGTTGCCCTTGCGTTATAAAATAGATATTGAAATAAAACGATGTTGCGAGAATTTATCACGCAACAGTATGTATGTGCTCTTGAAGTGATGGTTTCTATAGCGATCTGGGTAGTACCTGTGTGTTTCTGAGGAGACAAAGGAAGAACAAGGCTACTCCTACTTCAGACATGTTGTAAGAAAAACTAATATGAGGTTCTGCAAGTAGCTGACAACCTCATCATGTACAATATACTGCTACAGAAACTACTACAAGGCATACCCCCATAAACCTGACCATAAGCAGAATAAAAAAAGCATAACAACTAACAGGTCTTTAAGATCTCCATCTGTGAGAATGGCCCACTGTGTCTGGGAATAAGGTTGCCACTTGATCACTTGATATGTGCTGTCAATAAATGCTCCATTGGCGTCAATGTCATAAGGTGACAGGTCATCATCCCCAACTGAACATTCTCCGATATAGCTGCTGAACTGAGCGCCTGTTGAGATCATAGAATTACATTTTTTTTTTAAACCAAAAAAGTTTATCTCTCAAGAATATGCTTCGAGTAAATAAATAATAAATAAATAAATAAAGGTAATTAACAGGCTCTCGATGAACATAAAGGAGGAGCGTTCTTTCACAATTTACTTTCACAGCAAGGTGATGAACAGATAACAGTGGAGGTGAAGGATAATAAATGAATGAACAGATAACAGTGGAGGTGAAGGATAATAAATGAATGAACAGATAACAGTGGAGGTGAAGGATAATAAATGAATGAACAGATAACAGTGGAGGTGAAGGATAATAAATAAATGAACAGATCCAGTGGAGGTGAAGGATAATAAATGAATGAACAGATAACAGTGGAGGTGAAGGATAATAAATGAATGAACAGATAACAGTGGAGGTGAAGGATAATAAATGAATGAACAGATAACAGTGGAGGTGAAGGATAATAAATGAATGAACAGATAACAGTGGAGGTGAAGGATGATAAATGAATGAAGGTGAAGGATAACAGATTAACATGGAAGGATAATAAATGAATGAATCAGAAGGGATAATAAATGAATGAACAGATAACAGTGGAAAGGTTAATAAATAATGATTAACAGTGGGAGGTGAAAGGATAGATAACTGGAGTGAAGGATAATAAATGAATGAACAGATAAGTGGGAGGTGAAGGATGGAGGATGAAGGATAATGAATGAAATAAATGAACAGATAATAAATTGAATGAACAGATAACAATGGAGGTGAAGAATAATAAATGAATGAACAGATAACAATGGATGTGAAGAATAATAAATGAATAAACAGATAATAGGAGGTGAAGATAAAATGAAATGAAACTGATAACAATGTGAGGTGAAGATAATAAAGATGAATGAACAGATAACAGTGGAGGTGAAGGATAATAGGTGAAGATGAATGGAAGGTGAAGAATAGATAACAGTGGATTGAGGTGAAGGATAATAATAAATGAATGAACAGATGATAAATTGAACTAAAGCATAGCAGTGGAGTGGAAACAGATAACAGTGGAGGTGAAGGATAATAAATGAATGAACAGATAGCAGTGAAGGTGAAGGATGATAAATAAATGAACAGATAACAGTGGAGTTGAAGGATAATAAATGAATGAAGAGATCCAGTGGAGGTGAAGGATAACAAATGAATGAACAGATACATAGCAGTGGAGGTGAAGGATGCTTATAATATTATAAGTTCGTATGATCATAAGTTCATATGGCAGTGCTAATGTACTCAGGTTGAACAGCCTTTAGGTGAAGGATTTTAAACATTAAACTGAAATTATCATAAAATTTTGAGATTTTAAACACGTGATCTAGATAACATGAATGGATATGAACACAGCATTAAGAAATTAATAAATGAAGAAGTAAAATGAACAGATAGCAGTATGGACTCTCATAACCCTCCACTCCCAAAGGCATGGCCTTCAAATAATAAATGAATGAACCTCTGTTATCCAACTATCTTTCTTCCATGTACAGTGGAGGTTACCAGAAGGATAATATCAACAAGGTTTCCTCAGTGTTGTCCTATTTCGCCATCGTCTTCTTCTCCATGAACACTCCGTATAATTTGAGTTAAAAACGTGTCTATCGTTTTTTAATGCGTGATATGAAACACTAGTCATTTAAAAAAGTACATAAAATGCATGTTGATTTAATGAAGGGTGAACCCTTTCTCTGCCTCTTTGCCTGGGGGTTTCGATGATATTTCCTCTGTGTGTGTTTCTTCCTAAATAAATGAACACCCATAAAAGTGGAGTTGTCTTTGTTGTTCTCCAGTCTCCGATACAATAGGACTGACTTCCAAATGAAGTTGAAGATTCTTATCCAGTGTTGGATCCAATTTCTCTTGAAGTATTTCCAAAATGAATGATTTTAATACGCTGTCTGTCCCTCCAACTTTGTCTATGCCAAGATATGTGTATGAAGGATTGGTGTTTCTTCAAGTTCAACCCTGTTTATCATTACCAGTGCATTTATTCTCAAGTTTTGTCTTTTCATTAAGACCCAATTGTGACATCGAGTGTTTTCAATTTGTCCTGCATCTGATTACGATATGGGAAGAAGAGCCAAGTCATCAGCAAAATAGTATCTCCAGCTAAGTCAGAGTCCACTGCCTTTCTGTTGTGTGTTTTGATCTCATAGGAAGGCATCCCTGTCAACTCCCTGTTCTTAATCCCATACGGTTCTGTAAGCATTTAAGAACCTGCATGTCAAATATGTTTTTTCTTTATTAAATTAATATCTTCGCTAGGGGAACTATTTCCAAAGTGATTCTCTGTCTACACTGTCAAATGCCTTTTCGTAGTCCACAAATCCGATGTATAAGTGGTTTTGTTCAACTATTATTCTCAAAGTGGCTAAAAAACCTGCTTGTTCATCTCTCAGTTTCTTGTCTATTAGACTTTTTAATCTCTCAAGGATAATCCTGTTTAATACCCTGGCACTGATCCAGTAACATTTATTCCTTCTATAATTTTGTGCACTCTTGTAAATTTCAGGCAACTTAACCAGATATCCTATCCTTCCATTCTGTTGGTATATCTTCTATCCTTTTTCCTCAGATCCCAGACGTTACCAAGTAATTTAATATAACATCTCTGTACCGTGTCCGAAATCTGCTTGAACGGCTGTGTCGCCATAGATCTTTTTCCCTCTAATACACAGCTTTATGCTTCATTAAAATTAAATTAGCTTTCTTCTGCTGGCTGGATGTCCGGCGGTTTTGTGGAGCTGGTCTATTGAGAAGGTCCCCAAAAATTCTGTCCTCTTCTTTTCCTATATTGCTTTTTTTGTCTTTTAATGCGTGATATTTGAATTTCCCTGTATAGCTAGTGCTGCTTATTTAAAAATATTAAATAAAATGCAGCATAGAAGTAAATAATATATACCCTTTTCAGCAGATACAGTTTTTATTTAATTTTGTATTACTTCTTGAGCTAGTCAATTTAAAACATCTCTTACTAGGAAATAGCGAGTAATTAAATTCACTTTATGGCTGAAAAGGATTTAGCTATAAGTTATTTAATTAGCACAGAAAATCTCAGTGAAATATAATGAAAACTTTACACACACTAAATCACTTAAAGGCTAGTATATAAATTACCGCAATCAGAAAAATGAAACACTCCATGAAAATCTAATAATTTTCACTCTGTACGAGAAATCTAAGATATCGAGCTAGTGAATTTCAGACAGATTTCTGAACAACTGATCATGGCTATCGGAGAGACATGGTATATATCTGTAAATTCCGTTCTATCGCTCTTTAATGCGATAGTCACACCTACTGCCAGACCCGAGCCCATTTGCCGTTCGATTCTTGAATCAAAGGTAATTTTACCACCTCTGTCGCAGACAACCTCTCTGGCTTGACTTTCATCATCTTTGCCTTGCCGAATATCAGCTACGCAATTAATTCCCCTGAAAGTTTTACAATCCAAGGTCCGCAATTAATTCCCCTGAAAGTTTTACAATCCAAGGTCCGTCTCAGACTTAACATCGCCCCTGATCAAAGAATCTATTACGCCATGCTCCGCGCTCTCTATTTCCATCTGTGACACTTGATGACAATAATAAAAACATCAATGTGGTTAGACAGACTGAAAGGTCAAAGGTGACATTAAGATCTATTCACCTGGAGGTTCTTGCTTAATGCTGAGAATACCATTCATCCCATGCATCATACTGGAGTTAAGTGTGCCAGTTGGTGAGTCAGGGAACTTCCTCTTCTTGGTGACTTGATTTGCAATATTGGACATGCTGAAGAAAAATAAATTGTCAATTTAAAAATGCTGAGACATATCTATTGTAAAACAAATTAATATGGCCAAAAAAAATGCAATACCTAAAGTCTTCCATCATCCCCAACCTTAAAAACAAGTTATGAAGTATGCAAAAGTTCAACATGCAAACTGTAAAAAAACTGGCACACTGTGTACTTATTGTCATAACCTATACTGGCTCTCAATATGTATATTAAAAACTAGAATTTCCCACCAGCACAAAATATCAGATTATTAATTCCTCATTGGTTTTATACTTGACCAAGCCAGCCCCATCTCCTTCATATAATTTCCAAGTTGATAATCTCTATTTCTGGACATCTTTTAATTTCTTGTACAACTAGAGTGTTATTTTACACCAGTAAAATTCACATTAGTTGATTAAATGGCAGAAAATGTACACCTAATAAACAATTAGAGCTTTGAATTATTTCGAAATTGTTTTTTTGTATTTTGATTTTTCAAACTTCTGATATTCAGACGAAGCTGTGACATCATCAACTTTTGAGTAAACAAAATACAGTCATCATCATCAACTTTTGAGTAAACAAAATACAGTCATCATCATCAACTTTTGAGTAAACAAAATACAGTCATCATCATCACCCTTCAGCTCCCCCAAGGAGCATAGGCCTGTAACTAACTTATGCTAAGTCTTGCTGTCCCGTGCCATCCGCTCAAAGTCTTTCCATGTCTTCTTCATTCCCTTCATGTCTGTCTCCGGTTCTCTTCTCCATGTGATACTTGGTCACCCTTGACCTCTCTTACAAAATACAGCAAACAACAAAATACAGAAGAGCATCATTAATCCGAAATGCCAATAATCCAAATGAGCCATCATTTTTTTAATGAAAGGGAGGTATGCCTGAACTAAACTCAACATATGCCACTGATAGTGTAGGCCGGGAGCCGCACTGGTGTAATGGTTACCACATTGCGCTGGCGATCAGGTGTTCAAGGTTCATGCCCGGGCATGCACATTTGGAGAAGTGTCATCGACCGGGATTTTGACTGAATAACCTGATCGGCTCCTGAGATAAACCCTCTGTGGGTGGGAAGGAGCGAAGCTCCAGACCGGGTTGGAAGGAAATTCCACAGGCTCCCCAGCCTCGCAATGACATGTCATTGGGCCGAAGGGCTGAAAGCCCAAGTGCCACTGGTTAAGACAAAACAAAAAAAAGGAGTGTAAGCCATAGTAAGGAAGAGTATTTTTAACTCTCACTCTCATCAGGTCTGTTCACCAGTTTGCTTAATATGATTGTCTGGTGTTTACAGTTTTCTTTTACCATACTATAAATATGGCATCCTCTTCATCTTCTACAAGGAAGAAGAATTTTTTTTAAAATTGAATCAATGGTTGAGATTTTAAACATACTTTCAAAGGGAGATAGCAGGTCTGTTGAGACTTTTTGTGCATCACTTTAGGATCTTGCATTTGAAAACTTGGTGGTGCAAATAAAGAGTCTGATGCGGTTGTGTATGGGTGCTTAGAACGTGATGTATGAGTGTTTGTGGTTGCAACTGAGGATTATTATGCTGTGTGTCAATGAAGGAACAGTGTTTGAGATTTCAGAAGGTGTCCTGAAGGATTTACAAAGCGTATTAACATGACGACTATAGGCTTTTTAGAAGTGTGCTGAGAAGAAG
The DNA here is from genome assembly GCA_024509875.1 of Oreohelix idahoensis. Taxonomy (NCBI): domain Eukaryota; kingdom Metazoa; phylum Mollusca; class Gastropoda; order Stylommatophora; family Oreohelicidae; genus Oreohelix; species Oreohelix idahoensis. The sequence continues at coordinate 22,380 of JAMPIV010015705.1, read as the reverse complement.
TCGGGTTCTTGCCAAGAGAGTAGTAATACTTGTAAGATAGCATAAGTCAATATGGATTTGTCAGATTCTGCATGATCGCATAGAATTTAATAATTACCAAGAGTGGATGGATCATAAATAATATAAAGGACTAGTGGTGGTACTATGTACCTGTCGATGGATGAATTAGTATGTGAATGGATCTCATTGTGATAATCAGTTATGATCAAGATGTTATGGATTCCCAATGTGGAAGTCATTAAAACGTTGCGTCTGTGTGAAAAATGGATTTGAATTATTAATCGAATTATACTTGGTCAATCGTATTCAACGTTGTGTTATAAACTGTTTCGCCCATTCATTTATCGGGGCAGCATACATACACACAGTCACGTAACAAGGTCTTTGTTAACCAGATTTCATGATGTTGGAAAGTCAGCCATAACAGAAATTACACACAACAAGTGAAATACTTTAAAGTTCATGTCCAAACGTGATTCAGATAATGGGCCTACACCTGCTGAGGCATTCACCACACTACAGACTTGTGATAGCTTGATGCAATCAACAAACTGAATGCTACCTAAATCAATTACTCTTCCTGAAAAGAGTGAGATGGGCAGCAAGGAAAGGAAGCTCCAAAGCTGTGTGGTTTAAAGTTCCATTTGTCCTGTTAGCTATGATTATAAATATGTTAAGCAAAACTCAATGTTTTTTTTATTACTTATCCCTTTTTGGAAGTCTTCAGAAAAAAAAAAATGTTGATGCCTTTGAAAATCTGAACAAGTTAAAAATTCAAATTACCTCAGATCCCAGCTAGTTCAGATTATAGACACTATTGTACACCATAATTTATTCAAATTCAATAATTCTAAAGTTTACCTTCCCATATGTGCTGGAAGGATGGGGTGAGAGAGTGGTGGGGAAATCTGATGTGAGGATAGGTGCTGGCCCATGGGAAGAACTGCTGGATACTGCATTGGTACCCTCTGACCTTGCTGTTGTTGGTCCTGCTGTTGCTGATGCTGAGGAAGTGGTAGTCCTGGGTGGTGATGGTTCAATTTTGGAGGCTCACCAATATATGCTGGAGGCGCTTTATTTGGGGGCATGCCCCCTAAGCGGTTACTGTGGCTCAGGTACATTGCCTGAGGGAGGGTAGGCAAACTTCCTGGTATTGTTGACTTCAGATCTGAGGAGATTGATGACCAGGTATATCAACAATTATGAAGCAGAGAAATAATAAGTGGCAGATGTAATGAAAGATGGCAAGTTTGTCAGTCATTTGCTAAATGATTAGAGGATAAAGATGTGATTTAGTTATTTATATAAAAATTAATCATCTCTCTCTCTCTCTCTCTCTCTCTCTCTCTCTCTCTCTCTCTCTCTCTCTCTCTCTCTCTCTCTCTCTCTCTCTCTCTCTCTCTCTCTCTCTCTCTCTCTCTCTCTCTCTCTCTCTCTCTCTCTCTCTCTCTCTCTCTCTCTCTCTGAATCACAGACTTTTCAAATACATCATGAGTGCAGATTATATGCCACCCTAATTTAGTTATGTTCTTAAATAATTATATAACATCATATGTAGGCTTTAAAGATAATTTTGCCCTGTTTAGTATCAATTATGATAAGGTACTGTGTAAATCTGTGTAACTATTATTGTACTGTTACAATGTAGGAATTTTATTTTATTTTATTGTATTTTATTTTATTATTTAAGTAATATTTAAGATACATGTGAGAATTAATGGATTCAGTATGGAAGACGAGAGAAAGGAAGGGCAGAATGTTAGATGGGCCTGCGTGCCCAATTCTAAACCCTTTGAAAATAAAGTTCGTTTGTTCATTCGTTCACTCTCTCTCTCTCTCTCTAGCTCTCTCCTTGTAGAGTTTCATTTAAAATTCTGTTTTATAGTTCCTTATAGAGTTTCTTTTAGAGTTTCGTTTAGAATTCCTTATAGAGTTCTTTTTACAGTTCCTTATAGAGTTTCATTCAGAGTTCCTTTTAGAGTTCCTTATAGAGTTCCTTTGAGAGTTCCTAATAGAGTTCCTTTTAGAGTTTCTTTTAGAATTCCTTATAGAGTTCTTTTTACAATTCCTTATAGAGTTCCATTCAGAGTTCCTTTTAGAGCTCCTTTGAGAGTTCCTTATAGAGTTCCTTTTTTCCTTATAGAGTTCCTGTAGAGTACTGAGCTTATCACTGTAATGTCTTGTTTCACTCCTAACAGATATACATGGAGCCACCTACTGCAGATCCATCCCCCCCCCTCCCCCCGAGGAAGCCTTCACAGCAGCATAAACTCTTGCAGGTGATGGTTTCTGTAAAAATTTGATTGACATAATGAGGAAGCCAGCTCTATGCACAACTTGGCACTAGCTGCCTTTTACCACATTCCTGAGGGAACAGTAGTCTTCTTTCTTCTTTGTCTCCTCAGAGACACCCCGTGGTGGAACTACAATAGATACTGGGCCTATCTTCTTCTTCTTGGATCTACAGACGTTGGCTGTTAAAGGATTCAGTGGCCATCGTGCCTGGTGGCGTCTTGGTTATTTAAAAAAAATTTATTTTGGGTATTTTGTTTTTTCAAACTTCTGATATTCAGACGAAGCTGTAACATCAAAAACTTTTGAGTAAACAAAATACAGTCATCATCATCACCCTTCAGCTCCCCATGGAGCATAGGACTGTAACTAGCTTATGCTAAGTCTTCCTGTCCCGTGCCATCAGCTCAAAGTCTTTCCATGTCTTCTTCATTCCCTTCATGTCTGTCTCCGGTTCTCTTCTCCATGTGATACTTGGTCACCTTTGGCCTCTCTTACAAAATACAGCAAACAACAAACTGCTTCCACTCTGCTCGGTCGGCGGCCATCCTTCGTGCAGTGCCCCAGCTCTGGTTCATTCTTTGCATCTCAACCTCCACACTACTGCGCCAAGTTTTTTTTTCCCCCCCGTTTTCGTGTCAACGGCTTCCTTTAGACTTTCCACTACAGGCAGTCATACGGGCCTCAGCCGCTGGATGTCCATCCTCCAGCAAAGCCTCTGGTCTCCCTTAATTATACATTTATCTGAACAAGAAATGATATAACACCGTGTAAATAAGTGGACACATTAGCTCCAACATTCATTTCTGTCCTACTTTGCCTCCTATACAGCATGGCACCACAACTGCATTGATCCCCAAGTAAAAAGCCCTGCACTAAAGCCTTCATGTGATTTTGCCACAATTATTTCTGTACCAATTTGTTTGACATAATGAGTCTGCCAGCCTCAAGCAAAGCCTCATAACAGTCACCTTTTATGACGTGTCCAAGGGAGCAGTGGTGCTATTATTTATGTGTCTCTTCAGAGACCCCTAGATATACAAGGGCCATAATCAATGCACTGTCAATATACATAAAACAGCTATTTACGGCGCCACCTCAGATTGGGTGAAAAGAGGCTCACACTACAAGCAGAAAAGAGGAGAAAACGTCGAAAACCAGGAAAATAAGCAGCTGAGGGCTGTCAAATCAGGGGCGCATTTCCATAGTCAGTTATGACTGAAGGGGCTATTATTATACATAAAACAATGTTCAATCTTGCAATGGAAAGAGAATATACAGACATCACTTAAAGCACAGACATTAGCAACGTCAATGACAACATCAAAAAAGTTAAGAAGACAAATGTCTGGGGCATAGGCGTGTCTATGTAAAAAAAGAAACATTTGACATAATAAGACATGAAAGATGGGGAGCAGAGCAAGGAGCTACCAAGTTAAGACATCAAATAACGTTAACAACCTGCAAGAACCACTACTGTACCATCAGGCATGTCGTACAAGGCGGCTAATATGAGGCTGTGTATGGGGGGCTGGCAACCCCACGATGTAGAACAAATTACCACAGACACCACCACTACATGACTATGGCAATGCTTTGGTACAAGGGAACCTGCTGTAGTGGTGGGTCCATGCTCCGTTAGGAGCTCAAAGGAAATGAGGAAAACACAGTCAAAAGGTCAAGGCTGGCAGACACGTGACTTACCAGTCATAGCCTGATGATGATGGTTCCCATCTGGAGGTGAGTATGGTTCAGATCCAGAATCAGGTGGGCTGTCTGGAAGTGATCTGTGAAAGCAAATATTTAACACTGACTGTGATCTGTTTATATATGTATATAAAAGGATTGTAAAGGATCCCGTTACACGCACATTGAGGCATATTGGGAATATGGTGTTAGGCCCATATTTTCTTGACCATCGGCACACTAGGGCATCACGCCGGACCCCTTAACCTTCCCAGGGTAAATCTGGTACCCAATTCATGAGGCTGGGTCGACCTCAGAGCCGTTTGAAGTCTAAAATTCCCACCTCAACTGGGGATTGAACCATGGACCACCGAGGTTTACATATAAAGGTGTAAGATTTTGTCAAACATGCTGAAAGGGAGAAAAAAAAAAGGTAAAGGATCCCGTTACACGCCCATTGAGGCATATTGAGAATACGGTGTTAGGCCCGTATTTTCTTGACCATCGGCACACTAGGGGTGATGTGGTCAGTACCACGCCGGCCGCCGTAACCTTCCCAGAGTTATTCTAGTACCCAATTCATGAGGCTGGGTAGACCCCGGAGCCGTTTGAGGTCTAAAAAATCCCACCTCAACTGGGGATCGAACCATAGACCACCGAGCTAGGAAGCCAGTGCACTAACCACTGCACTACCGTGGCTCCCCTGAGAACAGAAGAAAAAGCCGGGGGGGGGGGGGAAGAGAGAAAAGACGACTGAATGTTTAAGATAATTAACAATGTAAAATAGCTGATGACAAGAACCAGACAAATACCAGTGGAACAAGAAACAAGACGAATTAAACACAAATTCAGGAAACCTGCTGGCAGCATTACTAGACAGTCCTTGTTCTGTAATCCCCAAGGGTCGTGGAAGTAAAGGCTGACCAACGAAATAAGGAGAAGATAACTGGAGACATAAATGATAATGATGTGGAAGACATAGAAAGACCTTGGGTGGATGGCACGTGACAGGAGGAGTTGGTGTGTGTGTTTGTGGAAGGCCTTTGCTCTTTTGAGAGCTTAATGGTATTAGACCTAGCATTGAACAAGCCGATTTTATATAATAACTATCATCATGTAAAATAGGATGGAAATAACTCCATTAAAGTAAGGGTTTTAAAGTAAGTGAAATAGGGGAACTGCGAAATGTAGATTGTCTTGTATTTTTTTCCCACATCGTTCATTATTGTTCATTGTATACCTGTAGACGAGTTTAAACACAATAAAACCAGAACACACGGGGGAAAAAAATAAAAAGAATCTACCAGTTTCCCAAGACTTTATCCGCTTCTGAATTCACTACAGCCGAAAATAAAAAATCCATTAACATAATCATTTCAAATAAGAGGGAAAAAAACAACAGCTAATCTTCCCCCCTCCCCCCAAGCAAAGCGACGCATTCAACCGTAAAGTCAGAGAGAGAAAACCGCATTTGAAATGCACAGAAATAGGCGCGCAGGAAAATTAAAACTTAACCAGGGCAAATGATAATTTCTAAGGTAAGCCATAAAACCTGTACGATCCAGCTACATTACATCGTAATCATCACCAACATCAGCAACTTCTTTCCAGCTGTTTACGGAGCATGGAGCCACCATTAAGCCATAAAACCTGTAAGATCCAGCTACATTACATCCTAATCATCATCAACATCAGCATCTTCTTTCCAGCTGTTTACGGAGCACGGAACCACCATTAAGCCATAAAACCTGTAAGATCCAGCTACATTACATCCTAATCATCATCAACATCAGCACCTTCTTTCCATGCTGTTTACGGAGCACGGAGCCACCATTGCAGCTGACCTCCTTGCAGAAAGTCTGCGTCAAAGTGTATGTCTCTGCAGCTGAGGTCTCTATAGTAATTAGTTTCACATAATGAGGTTGTCAACGCCATTGCACAACCTCACATTAGTCGTATTTAATAGCGATACGGCCGAGTGACCAAAATAGTTCTTTCTTTGTCTCCTCAGAGATCTCCGGCCTCTCCCCCAAATACCAAACGGGGCAGTCAAATTTCAGCTTTATCAGTAAATCAGCGACCATCTTTGGCTGATTGTGGTAATCAATCCCTTTCGTTTGAACCCATATTGACATCTGGGATCGGTAATTTACACGGCCTGGATCCTATCAGCCGGAGTACTTGATTTCTTTAAATTCCCATGAGGCTCCCTAGAAACTGAAGCAACATTCTTCAATTCACATCTCTGCCAAGAGTAATCTTGAGCGAAGGTAGACACCTTTGAAGTCCTTCAGTAGATACTGTGAAATTTGGCCACTGTTGGACCATCACTGCAGAACAAGGGGAGTAAATCCTGTGACACATTTCATTCGTTTAAAACACGTCTTTAAACAATAAAAGGCTCGAAGACGAAGTAACAGAGGTCAGAAACACAGCAGAAAGAGAACAAACAACTGAAGCAAACATATTACTCAAAGCCACCACTGCAAAATACAGAAGAACATTAAATAAAACAACAAGAGACTGCTGGAAAGAAAAAACAAAAAATTTAAACTTAGATAAAAACTGAAATAAGCTATGGTAACTGGTTAGAGCCTTGAACAACGAAGGATCTCATTACAAACAAATCGCACTCAAACACGGCGACAATATGCTGACAGGCAAAAAAGCTGCAAATGCATTTATAGAATACTTTGCTAGTGCAAATCACATTGATGTCCCCGCTGACAGGAAGAAAATCGTCACAGATGAACAGTTGATTCATGACAACACACAGATTGCACCTAAAGAGCATATGATGATAAATTTGGCAATGGCAGAAATGGAAGAGTAAAAAAGCATAAATTCTGGTAGCTTTTCTCTTTTTCATTCTTTATTCGTTGTCTTTATGATCTATCTTCTTGTGTTTTTGCTTTGGTTCGTTTCATATCTTTTTATATCTCTTGTTTTGTCGCTATCGTACATCACTTCCTTGTGGATTCTGTGACAAGAGACTACCGCTTTCTTCCACGGATTCTTTGCATCGAGCTAAGCTAACTTTAACTAGTTCCACAGTTTTGTTTATTCTTCTTTTTTTCGTTTCGTTGGATTACTTACTTTCTTGTTTCAGTATTTCTTTTAGATTTTACGGTTTTCTTGTATTGTTATTGTTCTTTTTTTCTCTCATCACTGTTGTTGTTTACTTTTTCCATCTGCTTGTATCACCCATTTGTTGTATATTTCTCATCATCGTATAGTTTTGTAGTACCTATATGTAATTTTTGTCTTTGTCACCTGTTTGTGGCTGACGAAGGGTAAAACCCGAAACGTCCCTTGTCTCATGTGAACTGTTATTTGTAAAACTGATTCTATACCGTTTTATTAGTTTATAAACAGAAATGGAAGAGGCAATAGAGTCACTAAAAAAAAAAGAAGTCACATGGAAAAGATGGAATAACCAATGAAATGTTAATCGGTCTCGGCACAAAGGCAAAAAAGAAGCTTCTGGCAGTACTGAACTACAGTTGGAAAAGAGGAATTGTCCCGCAGGCATAGAAAGAAGCTATACTTATACCTACACCAAAGAAAGACAATAACCTGAAAGAACCAAATAGTTACAGACCGATCAGCCTACTAAGCTGTTGGAAAACTGATGGAGCGCATGATTAATACCAGACTGATGTGGCACCTGGAAAGCAAACAACTATTAACCCATCAACAAGCAGGATTCAGACAACACAGATCCACTGAAGATTAAATCACAAATATAGCTCAGGAAATCGAAGATGCCTTCCACGAAAAAAAAAAAAACACACGCTAGTGGTTTGGGTAGATTTAGAAAAAGCTTTCGATAAAGCTTTCGATAGAGTATGGAAAGAGGGATTGAAAGTCAAACTGCAGAGAAGTGGTGTATGTGGGCGAATGTACAAATGGATTGGTCACTACTTTGAGAATAGAACCGCCAGAGTACAGCTGCAAGGACAGACTAGTAAAAAGTTTATTTTAGAGCAGGGGGTCCCACAAGGGGGAGTCCTGTCACCTACACTGTTCCTTGCATACATAAATGACATAACTGAAAATACTCAACAAATAGCACACAATGCATCCTTTGCAGATGACTTAGCCTTGTGGATCTCTGAAGAACGTATCACTACTGCAAATATTCGGATGCAGCAAGCACTAACATCACTGGAAGAGTGGGCCAAAACATGGCTCACGAAGATAAATGAAGAGAAAACAACGTACACAGTATTTTCCCTCTCAACTAGACCTCAGAGCTTCAAACTAGTGCTAAACGGAGAAAATCTTAATTTAAATGAAAATCCAAACTACCTAGGCATTACTTTTGACCGCCGTCTGATTTGGAAAAAACAGGTTGACAGAAACCGAATGAGAGCAAGACAAAGAATGGCAATCATGAAAAAAACTTGCTGGAACAACTTGGGGTGCAGATGAGAAAGTGCTTAAGACGTTGTACACAGGGCGAGTGAGGCCAGTTTATAAATATGGCATAGCAGCATGGGCAACAGCAGCTAAGTCAAACTTCGATAAAATTAGCAGACTCCAAAATCAAGCAATGAGAATTATAACGGGAGGCATGAAGTCAACACCTATAAAAGAACTCGAAAAGATTACATGCCTCCAGCCAATGGAGGATAGAAGAGACTGCAGGGCTCAGCAACAAGCCGAAAAATTCCAAAAGACTAACAGACAACTGATGCCTCCTTTATTGTATTCTAAACACTCACGGGTAGTCATCAGGTTCTACTTCGGTTGAGTGAGTATACACCAACTTATGTTGATGTTTGTTTTTTATAAATGTCTTCTGTCACGCACGAATATGCACAATTTGGTGTAGGGGAATTCGTGCGCGCTTGTGTCCAAGCAAGGCAGATGACGTCAGAGGTTAAAAATGAAAGCCAGCATCTCAAGCCAGACATTGAGTCTGTTGCCTATATTCCTATATATACCCAGTGTGTTGGGTTAGGTATTCTTCTGGTACAATGACTTCTTGGTAGAAGCCATTGTCGGTTTACACTACACGTAAGTCCGAACCAGTTTTGGTAAGAAGTGAATTGTTTACTTGAACTTTCGTGTCACCATCCTTCGTTGGCATCTAGCTAGCACCTTTCTGCAAAGGGGTGTTATAATGGATCAACGGGGACTTTCACTGAAAGCATTTTAATATTATAAAGGATTCAAGGCTTCATCCTTTACGGTTTATTGACTTGTAATATTATGTGGATTGCCGTCGCACGAGTCACGGCGACGAAGAGAGGTTAGCCAAGCACTAGGACATAACCTTCGTTGTTTATATTATATGCAAGCATGTATGGATCTGCCATGTCAGGGGTACCAAGCTACTAAAGTACCCGACCAGAATTGTAGGACAGAATCAATATATTTATTCCAAGATCTTTATGGTTGAATAGTCCTAACGGTCATGACATTGACGCAAGGTCAAACCCTGATCTTATGTGAGGAAGTTATTATGATGCCTGTACCATGCCTATATATATGCTACATGTACGTTTACTGTGGAATCCATGTTGAAGTACTGTAACCTGTTGTCGTCAACTTATTTCGTCCTAAATAAATTATGATGTCAGTAAACCTAACGAGTTCGTCCCTATACACATTGGCACTCGTTGACGTGCCTGCTTGTTATTGAAGTCCTTCCTTCACGTTCCAAGAAAGAAATATTCGCGTTATTATTGTCAAGTCCAAATAGCATCGCCCGTGTTGGACCGTTGTCACTACGACACCATCAACATCCTTTAGTCAGCGGTTCACACCCCAGTAAAAGCGAGGCTACAACTATGGCGGCGCAGTGTGGTCTGAAAATATCCATTTTTTCAGTAACGGAATCGAACTCAATCCAACTCGGTTGAAAAGAAAAATGCAGTCTTTCAAGGCGACAACATCCTGGACTGGTTATAAAATCTAACGGCTACTCAAGGTCAAGATGGACTCAACTGCTTCAATCATTTGCGGACTCTACCAGGTGCTACGTAAGCTTCCTCGGTGATACAGCGCCGGAGTGCAAGACTCTGCAATCCTGGAAATTGCATTTTATCACAAAATGATGAGTATTACTCTGTTCGTTGTCACCGTCTTATGTTAGCTGAGCCGCTTTTTAATATGTCCATTGTAGTATTTCTTGTGATGCATGTTTTATGTTCCATGTTTGTTGTGGGCGGTAGGGAGGTCGATCTGACAAACGAGGTTCATCTCGAAGCTGATTCGGGCTCTTTGTCAGATGTTCTATAGGATTTATTTGTAAGTTTCAATTGAGCGATAATTCCGGTTCAAGGCTAGAAACCTTGCTGTAGTTCCGATCGCTACTTGTCTCTTATAATAGTATTTGTTTAGCTGTTCCGTCAAGTTTTAATCGTTGTTTTCATAGTTATTTTTATTCGTACCTTGGTTTTATGATGTATCTTGTATGTGATTATTGTCCTTCTAACCTCACTTTCGTTGAGTTTTTTACAAAACATATGTTTTTACACTGTCTTGTCAATTGTCTTGTGTAAGTTTTTATCGCAGTTATCATCGTAAATTTTTACGACATTCTATTTTAGTTTCACATTTTTATTTTTTATTTGATCTCTGCGACTGTTTTCACTTGTCTTTGATTATCTTGTCTTGTCATTGTTGTTGCTATTGTCTATGGCTCTTGTCTGTTCTTAATATTTCATTGTATAAATTATTTTCATTGATTAATAATATTTTGTATACTTAAGTGATAATTAGGTACCGTTCTTAGACAAGAACGTATTGCAAGCACTTAAAGTAAATTAATTGATAATTATTTGAGTAAATCAAAATGTTGTCGCTTGAATATTTTATGAAGCAGGCCAAATCCGTTGGGATGGCCCCTGACGAGGCGAAAGCATTCGCACTATCAGAATACAAAAAGGCTCACGAGATAGAAGCAGAACAGAGGAAATTAGAACTTCTGAAACAAGAAAATTTGAGATTTGAAGCAGAAGAAAATGATAAGAAGAGGAAATTTGAATCTGAAGAGAATGAGAAACGATTTCAGCGTGAGGCGGAACATAAGAAACTTCAGATTGAGGCAGACAACAAAAGACTTCAATTGGAGGCAGACAACAAAAGACTTCAATTGGAGGCTGAAGAAAAATATAAACTTGAAATGGAAAAGACTAGAATGGAATTGGAAAGTAAACAAAAAGAAACAGAAGAAAGGAGATTGTTAGCTGAAGAAAATACAAGAAAATATCAACTTCAAATTCAGCATGAAAAAGAAATGAAGGAATTAGAATTTAATCATTTTCGATTATCTCAGGAGGCTATTGCTCAAAAGTCTCAGGATGGCCAAAATTCGTCTAAACAAGGGAATATTAAAAATTTTCATTTAATATTGCCAAAATTTAATCCTCCATCGGACGATGTGATTCATTATCTACATAGGTTCGAGGTAACATGCGAAGCCTATCACGTGGAAAAATCTCAATACTGTGTAAAATTATCAGAACTACTTACGGGTGAAGCTATGTCAGTATATCATATTGCAACTACTGCTGATAAAAATAACTATGAGGCTCTCAGAACTGCTTTACTTGTTAAATATCAAATGACAGAGAATGAATATCGTTTAAAATTCAAATCTATGCTCCCACAAACGGGAAAACATTTTAACGATTTTATTGATCAAATAGCACTTACATTGGATAGATGGATCGAATTATCCAAGACGGATAAAACTTTTGACGCATTGAGAGATTTATTATTACGCGATAAAGTTTTGTCCTCGGTTAACCCAGCTTTTCTTGCTTTTTTGCACGAACATAAACATTCAAACATAAATGAAATGCAGCAAACATGTGTACAATACTGTACCGCACACCCAAACTTGAATTTTGGGAATACTCAGGTTAAAGATGAATTTCCAGTTGCTTTTGCAATACAACAGGATTATCGCAGACGCCATCGCTCTTTAAGTAATGACAGAAACTACAAAAAGGGAAATAACGAGAATTTCAATTCTTGTAATTTTTATAAGGGGAAGCAATTTCAGCATTCTTCTCCATATAACAATTCTTGGGGTCAATTTCACAAATCAAGAGATTGGGATAACAATAATTGTGGAAATTATCAAGTAGGTACTTATAAACAAAATTGGCGATCTAAATCTCAGAATCCTAACTATAGACAAGATTCTCGTAATATACTTTATGGTCAAAGCCATAACGGTGATATCACTGATTATCATTCAAATCAATACGGTAACACAAGCAGAAATGATAATAATGGCAATTTTAGAAATGATAGTCACAATCGATCGCGACGTACAGATAGATCTTCTAGCAGAGGGCCACGCCATCAAACTAATGTAGCTATTGTTGACACACAAGTTAACAAAGAGAATAATACGAATAATGACACTCATAATGCAATGTCTTGTTCTATTGATTATGAACAGATAAAGTGTTGCCAAGAATGTAAAACTCTGTTCCAGCCTAAGGCGATCACGACACTCCGTTGCGGACATGTGTTGCCCAGTCTACCATCGGCGTGTACGGCCACGTCAGCTACTCACGTTGGAACAGGAAACCTTAAATTACATAGGGGTTTTTTAAATTCTATTCCATGCTCTGTTCTTGTCGATTCAGGTTGCTCCACGATCGGCGTCAGAAGCTCTTTGGTCAACCCATCCTGTGCTACTGGAAATACCGCCCAATGTAGGACTTTTGGAGGGACAGTAGAAACATTTCCTACAGCAATAATTAATATTCACACTCCATTTTTTTCAGGAAATATACATGCATGTCTCCTCCCGTCACCAGTCTGTGACATAATACGTGGTCGGATACATGGCATTAAAGAATGTACCCCACATCAAATTGCTGAATGGGAAAAGCAGCATATACAGGATGCCTATGCATTTAAGTCTATACCTAGAGTTGTGTCACATGCACATGCTATTAACCTGTTGGGTAATGCTAATGTATCGGAATCTAGTAGTGAAAATGATTCCATGGTTCATTACGCCACTGTGGCTAATGCATTACAACCTTTACGATATGCATCCATTCTTAAGAAGGATATTAAGGTTTTAACGCAACCTGTGAAGACTAGTAAGTCATTCCGGGGGACATATACCTTCCCTCGACTTGATCAGCAGGCAACTGATCGTAAGAAAAAGGTTACGTTTGAGGAAAAAGTAAAGGATGTTCCTAATAAAAATAAGAGGTGTAACTCTTTTGGGAAAACTAAAACCAATAAGGTTGTCGACAAAGTTGTCAATTTGTCCAGCAAGCAGGGGTATACGACATGCCGTACACCACCTTTGCCTAGTGTAAGTTATCAGACTCAAGTACAAAAGTATGGTTCATTTAAGAACAATAATTCTATACATGTAAATAGTAAAGACTATAACTTACCTAAGAGGGCTAAGATTACCCATCAACCTTATTCACATTCTTGTGACAACGCTACCACTTATATTGGTAGAGGTGCATCTTCTCGCACCATCCTTGTGCAAAATCTGCCACAACGAACCACTTGGCAGGCACTGGGAGATTTTTTCAATCACACGGCGGACGTTAAGTTCGTACGTCTATTACCACATACCAAGAACAGGTATGGTGACGCCGTGGTTACATTCAGAACCAATAAAGATGCTCGCATGGCTATCGAGCGGGACAACGGTGTGTATTTTCACCACCATTCTCTCCGATTACAATTGGTTCCCGATTCTGCGTCACGCAGATACTAACCTACTGATATTGAATTTTGATATCACATTCTTTGATGACTCAGCCTATGCAGTCATCATCTCTTTTCTTTACTAATCATCATCTCTTTTCTTTTCTAGAGATTATTTCTTTTTCTACTCCACGAGGGTTATTCCAATATAATTTCATGCCATTCGATTTAGTAAATGCACCGGCTACATTTGTACGCATGATGCGTCGCGTACTGTCTCATCGTCCCGATGTCATTACATATATTGACGACATTTGTCTCTTTAATGACACATGGGATGAACACATTACTGGATTGAAAACATTACTGTCCACTTTACGGTCATGTAATTTAACGGCTAAGCCTTCTAAAGCTTTCGTGGGTTTTCACGAAATTTCATTTTTAGGTCACCGCGTTGGTCACGGTCGGTTATATACTGAGGACAGTAATGTCTCTAAAATCCTCAACATTTCTACTCCCAAAACTAAGAAACAAGTGAGATCATTATTGGGTCTTGTTCAGTTCTACGCTAAGTTCATACCTCATCTGTCCACTATTACTGCACCTTTCTCTTCGTTATTAAAAAAGGGCGCGGCTAACGTGATTCGGTGGTCGGAGGAACACCAAATCGCGTTGGACACCATTAAGGCATTCTTTTCTAAACCTCCTATGTTACAATTGCCTAATGCGAACCTCCCTTTCATCTTGCGCAGTGACGCCTCTGCCTACGGTATTGGAAGCGTGTTACTACAGGAGTATGCAGGCACCTTGCACCCAGTACTGTTCGTCTCAAGGAAACTTACGTCGGCTGAACAAAAGTACTCCGTTCTCGATAAGGAACTTTTGTCTCTCGTGTGGTCTATAACTAAACTCCAACGTTATCTTCTGGGATCACATTTCTTTGCAGAGACTGATCAGAAAGCACTTACTGCATTAAACACCAAAGACGTCAGATCTGCAAAGTCCACCAGATATGCAATTTCATTGCAACCCTACTGTTTCACAATTCGGGCTATACCTGGATCACAGAATGTTTTCGCTGACATTTTATCCCGCTGCCCGAGTGAATCATGCGACTTGGTACGCCCTACAAATGTGGATGCCTCTACACATACTACATCACATTTGTAAACATGACGTTCTTTGAACTTTACTTTGTGAATCAGTGACAATTTTTTTTGTACATACTTAGTCAAGTGAATAAAGTTGTAACATTCCGTTGAATTACTTGAAACGGAAAAAAGAAAAAAAAAACAGTGAATTATATATATAACAGTGAGGATCACATAACTTTTAGTATTTATGACATTATCTGCGTAAAGATACATTGTGTATTTAGATAAACATTAGTATATCGTGAACTATTTAACAATATTTTGTGGAATCTATGGTATTTCAACATACTAAAACTATTACAGGATCTTCGTATTTATGAACTGTTTTGAGGTTAACTTAGAACCTTCGGGAACTTATTGAACTTTTATCAGTGTAATAAACTGAAACATTATTCAGTACATTGTGATTAATGAACATATTTAATTAGTTTAATTAGTTTAATATAATTAACTATAAATATTTTAATCTTAATGATTACATCGGGTAACTATCACTCATTTTAGATAGTGATACGTCATTGGTAATATTTAATGATACTACTCATCCTTAGACACGGTTAAGTGTGTTGATAACTTCAAAAAAAATGCAAGAAAATGTATTAACCCAATAGGCTCTCCTCTACTGTAAAGGAATCCCAAAGTAGATCCTGACAGAGGTAATTAACCCAAAAGATTACAGTTAATAATAATATATATAGGGATAGACGATAAAGTAAAAGAACCAAGTCTCTAGTTAATCTATCCTGAAACAAAGAAGACAAGAAAATGATATAACAGTATTTGCGAACCCGAAAAGACTGAAGTGAGTATAATGATTATACAAAATATGAAATATTCATTTCTCTTTCTTACAGTCTGTCAGTCTGTGGCCACAAGTATTCAGCAATCACACTTACCTACTACTCTTTAACACATCTGTGTATCTTTGACATATTTCAGGGTGGTGCTATCCAAGGGACCCCAGTTCCTCCAAGAATGATTAATTTTTCCTAATGGGGAACGTCCGCTTAAATAATGCTAATATTATGTGTCAAAAAGTTCACGTCAGGTAGGGCAGGTAAATATATATTTGTGATCAAAAGGTTCACCATGGGCAGCACACAGATGTCCGATATTTTAAGGAAAATGTCTGGTGGGTACACTGTTAGAAAACCAATAAGGATAAGCAAAGGATCTCCTATCTGTTTTTATCTCTCACTCTGGGGTTGGGTGCCGGTTATGGACCCAAGTATTCTTTTTTTCTGGATAATCCACTTGAGAAAAGAAAAAAACTACGATAGTCAATATTCTGGAAACAGTGTTTATATCTAGATATTTGGCCACCACAGGCGGATCAGATTTGCTGTGAACAATCTGGGTAATTTCTTGTCCAGTTCTGATTTTTATATTCTTTAAAATGTTTATATGTGGGGACTTTCTCTCTGTAAGAAAAACCACAAGAGAACCGCACAGGTCCAAATCTAGGACCCAATAATATTTTAAGAATGTTTCTGGAGCTATTCAGACCGCTAGATCGCAGGGTTGATCGCCTAGATGTAGAAAAAACAAACATTTTAACAATGATATCATTATTATATTCTACACTCGTTAGGTAAGACCTCTAGATCACTCCGGTATTAAATTATATTTTAAACCCACAAAACTCTAGTAATTTACAAAATTACGGATGATGAATAAAAGTATATTTATCTCTAATTATCAGTCGCCTAGCGTATATTAATTAATTTAAAGCGTCTCTTACTAGGGGAATAGCAAGAAATTAAATTTACTTATTACAGCTGGAACTATTTAATATGCTTATTTAATAAACACAGAAATCCCAGTGAAAACATTAACACGTTAAGACACTCAAAATTCTAATATATATAGATTACCGCCACACTAGGAAAATGACACTCTCCGTGAATCTCAGAAATTCTTTATATATAAAACTCCAAGATTCGCGCTAGCAGATATCACCAATTCCTGGGGCCAGACTGATGATGAATTTTTCTAAAAACTGCGTTAATATACTGAATCGGCCCATGTTCCCATGACTGGCAAACGCACCTGCGAAATCTTCGTCCATTCTATTATCAGGTGTTAAACAGAGGTTTCAAACCTCGGCTTGACATCGCAACCTGATCTCTGGTGGTCTGCCTCTCTGTGGGAATGTCAGTAAGAGATACCGAAATAGTTTTATTTTAATCGCTCTCGAGAGAAGACAACAAAAGGGCGGATGTCCAGATAACTTATGGCATACCAAACCAGCAATCGTGGGAAAGACTCGAGTTGTTTAGTTGTAAGAGAGAAAATGAAGGATTAAAGAAAGAGAGGTCCGATTTTCATACGTCACAATGGAGAACAAGAGAAATCAAGTCCAACACGAAAATAAGAATCTTCAACTCAAATGTGAAGTCAGTCCTATTGTATGGCTCTGAGACATGGAGAACAACAAAAACAACAACCAAAAAGCTACAGACTATTATAAACGGGTAAAAAAAAAAAAGGTAAAGGAACCCGTTACACGCCCATTGAGGCATATTGGGAATATGGTGTTAGGCCCATATTATCTTGACCGTCGGCACACGAGGGGTGATGTGTATAAACGGGTGCTTGTGTAAAACAGAAGGACTGAAATGGTATGACAAAGTCACTAATGTGGAATTGATGACAAGAACCAGACAAGTGCCAGTGGGACAAGAGTTGAGAAGAAGACGCTGGCGATGGATAGGACATACACTGAGGAAACCTGTTGATAGCATTACAAGGCAGTCCTTGTTCTGGAATCCACAGGGAAAGAGAGGCAGAGGTAGACCAAAAACACATGCAGAAGAGAACTGGAAACAGAGGTGAAAATGATGAGGAAAACATGGAAAGAACTTGAGCGGATTGCACAGGACAGGAAGACTTGGCATGTGTTTGTTGAAGGCCTATGCTCATCAGGGAGCTAAAGGGTATTGATTGATTGGCTGGGAGCGGATAACCACGGAACTCTCGTGAATCGCGAGACGGGAAGCCATTTAAAAGCGCAGATTTTGGCTCGCCGAGCCTTTCCAATTCAGCAGACCACAAGTCATCTTAGATCCAGAGCGGTGAGAATTCCTCTTGTCCTAGGGTAGTCAAAGAAGTGTCTTGACAAGGAATTCGACAGTGCGAGGTTAACAGAATCTGGTACACGGCTTCTTCATTGTTAGAACTACTGTGTACTATCGGACAGAAAAAGACTGTACAGTGTCTGTAGGTCCGTCTGATTTGTGTGACCTTGCCACCGCCAGATCACTAAACCCACGCGTCAGGCAGCGTGGTGTAGTCTTCATACTTCGTATCCATAAGTACTTTTATTTCTCAATATTGTGGAGCATTTCCATAGAATGCTAAGTCCTGAGAAAATCCACATCCATAAGCAGTTTATGCAGGTCCTGAGAACTGAATATTTTGTCTTCAACGTCAGTATTCGAGGTGCACACGTATCCAGATTAGCCCTCGATACTCGACAGTATAATTCATATCATTAACATTGTGCTGTGAATCTGCTGCCCAGAGCAGATTAGGTAGTTCCAGGACAGTGGTAGAATATTTGCCAGTGCACTCCGGTTTATCATCTATCCAGTTTTATCATGGGAGCCAGGAACAGTAGTCTATTAATGTTTTATAAAACAAGGACTTTAGTAGTATCCGTATATGTTAGAGGAGGACGCTCCAATTTATTTTATCCAGAACTTATAAGTAGTCCTCATATTTTAAATATTGCACCTGTGGCTATGGGTTTAATTTTACTATAATTTCTTTGCTCTAACCATCATCATCCTTTAATCCTTGACTTCTTTCTTAATATACATTTATACATATACTTACCATTTTTAGATAATAAATAGTCGTTGTTGTGCGTGTGTGAATTTACCACGGTGTTGAGTGAATTTATCACTAGTGCTGTATGTCTATCGATCTAGTGATATAAATATATATGGTAATTCTTCCTTTGGGGAGTGGGGGCTTGTCTGTCTGAGATCACAGAGTGGACCTTGTCGCAAGAGATCCATGAATTCCCTCTCATTGTCATCAGGACTACTTCCCTAGAGAGGATTCGCTTTCTCTGTACAACCTCTGTATATCATGTAGGTGTCTCTGTCACGAGCCAATTCTGAGAACCCATTAATCTTTCAAAAGTCAGTTCGACTTAAACTTTGCTGCGACAATCATCATGAAACCTGTCACACAAACTACCAAATCCATCTCTTCGTTTTTCAACAAGCATATTCGAAATCTACAAGGGCACAGATTCTTGACACAAGAGCTGCTTAAGAATGCCTACCATTCTATTAATAATGTGAACAACTACACTACATTCCTCTGGCAATTTGTTCAATATTTACTTGTAAAATTACTCCTTAACGAATATACTTTGCATAAGATCTGAGTGATGTTCAATCTCTGAGGAAAAGCCGGACAAAATGCACTTTTGAAAAAATCCGCCCGGACGCTCAATCTTAAGGTGGACAAGAGGACAAATCCGGGAGGAAGAGGACAAATCCTGGGAAAAGAGGACAGATGGTCACCGTATGTCAACCTGCTGCAGATGTTAGCAACAATGGAGGTAGTCGCACCTGAGAGTGCAGGTGCCAAAATTATGCGTAGCGCGTATTCTAAAAAGCCTGTCCTGCAACACACACTAACATTTATGAGTTGTCGCCCCTCAAAACGTTGTCATGCAAACATGGCTACCCCAAAGGTAGAAATGTCCAGTTTTGCTACAACTTCTGGACAGTTATGATAATTATGAAAACTGGAGCCTTTCAGAAGCAAAAAAGTAACACCCAGCAGTTTGGCATCCGGGGCGGATCTTT
Source organism: Oreohelix idahoensis (assembly GCA_024509875.1). NCBI lineage: Eukaryota > Metazoa > Mollusca > Gastropoda > Stylommatophora > Oreohelicidae > Oreohelix > Oreohelix idahoensis. Next base: position 2,771 of record JAMPIV010015705.1, on the reverse strand, counting down.
CCTTTGGTACTCCCCACAAAACACTAAGACAAATATATTATACTTGCTAGTAGATTTAAAAAAACAGCACAGAAGGCCTCCTGTCAAACTAGTGCCTCGTGTGCTTTATAGAGTATACCAAGGCATCTAACAAGGTAAAACATCAAGAGATTATCAGAATGCTAAAATAAATACAGTGATAGGAAAATTTTAAGAATAATGAAAAGCATGCACTGGAAGCAAGAAGCGGCTGTAAAATTAAGAATAAACTAGACCGTTTCCATAAAAATAACGCAAGGATAAAATGGATATGTTTTGTTTCCACGTGATCTATTCTCTCTGTAACGCAAAAACATCATCAGGTCAGTCAAATGTGATGAATAGAACAGACAAATAACCAAAACCTACATAAAATGTTAGAGTTGTAAAAGAAAGTGTAGAAAAAATAGTCAGTCTGAACAACAAAAGAACAGTAGCATTGGTTATCTCCAGGTAAAGGACTCTTGACTAAAGGTAGTCAAATAGCAGATACGGGACCGAAGACGCAGCAAAAGAGATGAATGCAGTCAGCGACATAGCTTGACTGCTTCTGTCAGGGTCAGCGAATCAGAGCTGACCAAGACCCTACTCCACCTCCAAGTGGTGGTCCTGGAAACAGGCTGCATCACTGCAGTCTGGCCGAGAGAGTTGGGATCGAAGAGGGAAGGCAAACCCGGTCCCCAAAAATGCCGTGCTGAAGTCGGATGTGTCGGGCCGAAAGGCGCAAATATCACAAAGATCGCAGTAAACGGCGACACAACGCAACCAACGTCTTTTTCAGGACGAACGAGGAAGAAGAAGAAAAAATAGCAGATACTGCCGTCGAGAGGCGAAGTATTGGAGACTTCACTAAACTAGGTCCAGCATCGAGAAGTGGGGTGACCAGTACTCTTCCTCGTTGCCTTTTAGATTCCTAACTCAAGAGAAAAGTCAGTACTCATTTACAGCTGGGTAGACTGGAGCGTCACGATACACCGGATATGGGGTTGCTCGGAAGAATGTTAAGAATCCCAGAGGCAACTAAGATAACTAACAAAGAATGTTAAGAATCCCAGAGGCAACTAAGATAACTAACAAAGAATGTTAAGAATCCCAGAGGCAACTAAGATAACTAACAAAGAATGTTAAGAATCCCAGAGGCAACTAAGATAACTAACAAAGAATGTTAAGAATCCCAGAGGCAACTAAGATAACTAACAAAGAATGTTAAGAATCCCAGAGGCAACTAAGATAACTAACAAAGAATGTTAAGAATCCCAGAGGCAACTAAGATAACTAACAAAGAATGTTAAGAATCCCAGAGGCAACTAAGATAACTAACAAAGAATGTTAAGAATCCCAGAGGCAACTAAGATAACTAACAAAGAATGTTAAGAATCCAGAGGCAACTAAGATAACTAACAAAGAATGTTAAGAATCCCAGAGGCAACTAAGATAACTAACAAAGAATGTTAAGAATCCCAGAGGCAACTAAGATAACTAACAAAGAATGTTAAGAATCCCAGAGGCAACTAAGATAACTAACAAAGAATGTATGAGAAGAGCTAATGAACGAAAGAAATACAAGATGAAGACAACCTTCACTAGACACGTGATGAGAAGATGAGCACTTTACAACATCGTGACAATGGGACAAATTGAAGTCGAGGAAGACAACCTTCACTAGACATGTGATGAGAAGATGAGCACTTTACAACATCGTGACAATGGGACAAATTGAAGTCGAGGAAGACAACCTTCACTAGACATGTGATGAGAAGATGAGCACTTTACAACATCGTGACAATGGGACAAATTGAAGTCGAGGAAGACAACCTTCACTAGACATGTGATGAGAAGATGAGCACTTTACAACATCGTGACAATGGGACAAATTGAAGTCGAGGAAGACAACCTTCACTAGACATGTGATGAGAAGATGAGCACTTTACAACATCGTGACAATGGGACAAATTGAAGTCGAGGAAGACAAAATGAACATATAATGGATCGTTTGACAATATAGCATAGGATGAGATCAACAACAGAACTGACAGAGCGCGTTTAAAATTGAGGTCTGTGGATGAACATGATCGCGTACGCCTCAAGGCTGGCAACTGACTTGACCTGACCTGGGTTTGGAGACAAACCCAACGAGTATAAACAAAAAATACAGAGCGTCCGACTGGTTATGCGGTTAGAGCACCGGTCTTTTGACGGTAAAATTACCGGGTTCCAGAATCGAAACCTTGTAGTGTCACTCTCCAGTCTACCCAGCTGTGAATAGGTATCGGACTCTGCTCTTCAGTTAGGGAAGGCAAAGGCAGCGAGGAAGGGAACTGGTCCCCCTACCTCATAAAGCTGGACCTAGTATAGTCACGTCTCTAACACTTCACACCCCTACGTCAGTATATGCTATTGGACTACATTTACCATTTTTTAAATAAAAATAAAAATTAATATGATTACATTTGTACGTACTCATACACCATCTTATCGATAGATGAATAAACAATATTAGACGTACTCATACACCATCTTATCGGTAGATGAATAAACAATATTAGACGTACTCATACACCATCTTATCGATAGATGAATAAACAATATTAGACGTACTCATACACCATCTTATCGATAGATGAATAAACAATATTAGACGTACTCATACACCATCTTATCGGTAGATGAATAAACAATATTAGACATACACCATCTTATCTGTAGATGAATAAACAATATTAGACGTACTCATGCACCATCTTATCTGTAGT
>JAMPIV010015704.1:0-29795 GCA_024509875.1 Oreohelix idahoensis | reverse complement strand
ACTGGACTGACCGCTTGGGCTATTTGGCGGGGCGGCTTTTAGATGCTTAAGGGTTGCAAGGCTTCTTAAGTTGCTCTAAAGGGGTGGGGGCTTCTTAAAAATGCTCATAAAAGGGGTGCGGGGCTTCTTAAGATGCGTAAAGGGGTGCAGGGCTTTTAAGATACTCTAAAGGGTGTGCGGGGTTCTTAGATGCTCTAAAGGGTGCGGGGGCTTATTAAGTTGGCTCTAAAGGGGTGCAGAGTTTTATGATGCTTTAAAGGGGTTGGCAAGGCTTCTTAAGGATTGCCTCTAAAGGGGATTTGCGGGGCTTCTCTTAAGATTTGCTCTTAAAGGGGTGGAGGTGGAAGGCTTCTTTAGAAAGCTCTTAAAGGGGTGCAGGGGCTTCTCTTAAGTTGCTTCTTAAAGGGCGCAAGGCATTCTTAGTATGCTCTCTAATAGGGGGTTGCGGGGCTTCTTAAGAAGCTCTAAAGGGGGTGCGGGGCTTCTTAAGATGCTTGTAAAGGGGTGCGGGGCTTCTTAAGATGCTTCTTAGCATAAAGGGGTGCAGGGCTCCATAAGATGCTCTCTAAAGGGGGTGCGGGGCTTCTTAAGATGCCTCTAAAGGGGTGCAGAGCTTCTTAAGATGCTTTAAAAAGGGGTGCAAGGCATTCTTAAAGATGCTCTCAAGGGGTGCGGGGCTTCTTAAGATGCCTCTAAATGGGGCAAGGCTTCTTAAGAAGCTCTAAAGGGGTGCAGGGCCTTCTTAAAGATGCTCTAAAGGGCGCAGGGCTTCTTAAGATTGCTCTAAAGGGCGTGCGGGGCTTCTTAAGATGCTCTAAAGGGGTGCAGGGTTTTTAAAGATGCACTAAAGGGGTGCGAGGCTTCTTAAGATGCTCTAAAGGGGTGCAAGGCTTCTTAAGATGCTCTAAAGTGGTGCGGGGGCTTCTTAAGATGCTCTATAAAGGGGTGCGGGGCTTCTTAAAAAGCATGTAAAGGGGGTTCTAGGCTTCTTATGGATGCTGTAAAAGGGTGTGAGACTTCTTCTTAAGATGCTGTAAAGAGGTGCGAGAGGCTTCTTAAGTATGCTGTAAAGGGGTGTGAGGCTTCTTAAGATGCCTGTAAAGAGATTTACGAGGCTTCTTAAGATGTTTAAAGGGGTGTGGAGGCTCCTTAAGATGCTGGTAAAGTTGTGTGTGGCTTCTTAAGATGCCTTACTGTAAAGAGATACGAGCTTTTTATGATGCTGTAAAAGGGGGTGCAAGCCTCCTTAAAGATGCTGTAAAGGTGATGTTGGGGGGGGAGGCACCTTAAGATGCCTGTTAAGTTGTGTGCAAGACACTCTTAAGATGCTGTATAGGGGTGGCAATGCTCTCTTTAGATGACTGTAAAAGAAGTGGCGAGGCTTCATTACGGAGGCTGTTTAAAGGGGTGTGGGACCTCTAAAAGGTAAAGAAAACACTGTTCTAAAGTATCATCTTAATCATTTTTGTTACTATAAAATGTTGTTTAAGTCGTTGAATAGAACTGGTATACATGAAAAGTAATTGTTTTTTTTTTTTATTTATTCGTATCAATGCACATGCATGGTTAATTATTAAGAATATATTTCCTCTCATGGGGCTACTGAAAGGGTTTCAATGAAGTCACAGGGTTACGTGGCAGAAAAAGGTTGGGAGCCCCTTGTTGTGTTTGGTGTAATGTCTCTTGGTTACTATAATGTTCGATCACCGTTCCTACTCTTAACCTTACACATCCACACGTGAAAGGGCGTTTCGGATTCTAGATACTAGTTAAAAGTTTTAAAGGTCTGACTGGCTGATAACACGGAATGGCATGTACTTTGAAAATATTGAGGTAATATAATTGCATGTCATTTTATCTAACTTTTAATTATTCTGTATACTTTAACAAAATATGCGACTGTTTACACTGCTTTATTTATCACGTACACAATTAAAACAGCGCACAAATATGATTGAGATTTCTTCTTCTTTCTTTTTCGTATCCGCCTTCTGATGTTCCACATTATTTGGACTCTAATTAAAGGCCAGTTTTTTTTTTAGTCAGCCAAAAGGTTCCTGACATCTCCTACACAGTTTTTCGTGGGAGTGAAATAAGTTGTTTGCCATTATGCTACTCCATTTCGTGTGCTGCTATGTTATTTACGGACTGCAGCAGGTGTTCGGCTGTCATCGGGCTGGTGCCGTAAGGTTGCACTAGCCTGCAAGGCGCACAACATAGTGCAACGCAAACCGCCTTGAGATGACAGATTACTGAGGTTTCAAGGGTACTAAAAATAGTGGCAACTAGGTTTTGACTAATACCTACTTCATACTAGTCGTTTCTCTTCTGTGCCTGGGGTGTAGAGGTTATAGCCATGCTATGTTATCGGCTGCCTTCCTTTTGGCCATGTTCTAGTCCAGTTCTCGGTTCCCTCAGAGGATTGTCTGATGTTGGTCCTTGGGTGGTCCCGGAGTTCTGAATCCCTGGCACATGGTTGCCCGCGTTTTTTTTTGTTAGTAACGGTCTTCTCCTTTCTGCAGACATGACCAAAACAATTGCAACTGGGACTGATCCACTCAGGTCTGCACGACGTATAGTTTCTGGTTGCGGACCTTGTCCCTTCTTGTTTGCTTGGACTTGAATAATACCACGTGTCAACAGTTTCGGGCATTGCCTGTTACACCGGCTGACAGAAACATTGTTTATACGCAAAAACAATGTGGCAGAATGGGAGGAGAGATCGGCTGCAACCAGCAGTATGGGAGGCTTACTAGAGCCAGACTCCAGGACGATCCAGAATCCGCTGGGAGAACAAACGTTTAGACCGTTCTCTGGCAGGGACCGAGGGCCTAGATGGAAACCAGGCATGGAGGAAGACAGCCGTTAGTGATTAAGTTCTAATGGCGCTTCTCTCTTCCAAAACCTCTACAACCTCACGGCAGAAGAGGAACGCCTAAGTTAGGTAAGTAAACGATATAGTGGCAAACCCACATAATCTAATCCATGGCCGTTAGTTAATAGAAAGTTCAAAAGCTAACTTGACAATGATTTCTTTTGATCATTTCTTCAACACGCGGTTTTGTGTTGAGTCAAATGTTTTTATCTCATGTCACAGTTCTGTGTTGTCTTTAAAATAAACAACATATTTATTATTTTGCACTTGTTTTGTGCGTTGAGGCTTGCACCATATCCAACCCAGACTAAAAGATCAATCGGTTATATTAAGGCTCATGTCCAAATATGAAAGAACCAATGGTGGCAGGGAAAGATACTGTATCTTATTTTTAATTAATTGTTTCATTTATTCCGCTTCGGTTTTTCATTGTTTTGATTTCACCGATTTAAAAAGGTGTAGGACAAGCTCACTTCACGCATAGGTCGTTCGATTCACCTTTTGCTAGCCGCTTACCACTTACAGCTGGTTGCTCTCTGCCCGGGACACCCTGCACATCAAGCATGTAGGCGCTCTTGTGATGGTGGTTTCTGTTGCTAATAGTGTTACCTTGTACGAGGTTGCCAGGCCAAGTTGCACATACTCTTATTTAATCGCCCTCGTTACGGACATGCCCCAGAATATTTAAAGTAGTAATTCTATTTCATTTCTCGGTCCTCCCTCCTAAACGGCGCCCCCCCCCTCCCCCAACCAGGGCTACACGGGCACCTCACAAGGGTAGCTAGTATCCACAAACGTGGCAGCTTCCTTTGTTGTGACAAACCGTCTGTGCTCTTAACCCCCAGAACATTCATATTTACCCCTAGTTGCCGAACCCCCCCCCCCCCCGGGATTTGAAGAGAAACAATAGACACGAAGATGGTGTTTCTACTGATGGCGTTTTGTTCTTCCTTTTTATATTGTGTTGTTATCTTTACCGAAGCATGTAAAAAACACCACCCGGACAGCCAAACAAGGAGTTATGAGGATGGGGTCCTTGCGGGAGGCCATATGCTCAAAGGAAAAAATTATTCCTCATGTTAGAAGGATGCAATCACTGTCTTTGGGCCGTGTTATGAAGGAAGAAGGCAACTGGAGTATATCGTGACAAACAGGGAAAGCTTGAAGGAAAACTGGAGTATATCGTGACAACAGGTACAGGATAGCCGGGAAATGGAGTTATATCGTGGACAGACAGAAAGGAATGAAGGACCCTGGAGTTATATCGTGACAAACAGGGAAGATTGAAGAAACTGGAGTATATCGTTGGACCCCGGAACGACTGCAGGAAACTGGAGAATCTAATGACAACCGGACAGCTTGAAGGAAATGGCGTCTTATCGTGACCACAGGAAAGATTGAAAGGAAAACATGGAGTATATCGTGGGACAACAGGAAAGATTGATAGGAAAACTGGTGGATATCGTGACAACCGGAAAGATTTGATGGAGGAAACTGGATGTATTATCGTTGACAACAGGAAAGACTGAAGGAAAATGGTGAGTTGTATCGTTGACAACAGGGAAAGATGACGGACAATGGAGTGATATTTGTGACAACAGGAACGATTTGACGGAAACTGGGATTGTATCGTGACAACACAGGAAAGGCCTGAAGGGAAACTGGTGTGTATCGTGAACCAACAAAGGAAAGACTGACGGAAATGGAGTATATTCGTGACAAACAGGAAAAAAGACTTAAAGGAAACTGGAGTATATCGTGGACAACAGGAACGATTTGAAGGAAACTGGGAAGTATTGTCGTGACAACAGGAACGATTGCCGGGAAAAAAGAAGATAAAAGGGGACGACACAGAGACCAAGATACTGGACTGTTTGACATCGTGATGGCTATGGAAAGGTAGTCAACCAACCACATTGATAAATAGTTACTGGAGACCGCGACGTTGTGGTGAGGGACATGTTTAACGTTCGACGCCACAGGCATGGTTACTTAATGATGAAGGTGATTGTTGAGTTTGTTAACGAGATGATAATGGGAGAACTTAAGTCAAACTTCTTTGGTTTTCAGTGAAAACTATCGCCGTGAAGCGTCTTGTGTGGGAGCTGAAGCACTCGCGCTGACCCAAGTTGTGTTGCTTTAGCTGCCGTTCAGCCCAAAAATGTTGTAGGATTTCTGTACTCATGTCTATCCATCAGGTCTCTTGGGTCTTGTTCTCTGTGCCCGATAACCAGGACCTTCTTACCGTTTTGGTAACTGACTCGTGCTCTTATTACTCATGAAGATGGCGAAAACCACTTAATGACGGGAAGGTAGGTGAGCTTAAAAATACCATTATTAAATAATAAGTAAGCATAGTAAACATACAGAGACGATGTCACCGTTGTACCGACACGAGCAGCTGGTTAGTAAATATCATCGGAATATCGAATGTAAACTATATTTACATTCTGTACAACATTAGTAACCAAATAAAAAAATTCCTTATTACATTAATACTTGGCAGTTTGGATTTCCCCATGCCTGATGGATGTGTACTCGGGGCACTAACAAATGTGCTGCCACAGAGTATCATGCAAAGTAATTCTATAAGCAGTAGCGGATCAATGCGTCTTGGGGCTGGTGGGGATATCTATAAAATCATTTTGAAATTACATGTGTTCACACGAGCGCGGGAGCATATAAAATAAAAGAAGTTTAAGATGAAAATATCAGACACACAGCAAAATCAGTACATGCTTTTTAGTCGTCAAGGCTAAATTAACAAGACAAAATATTTTTATTGCTACTTGTTGAAAAACTGTAAAAAAAAAAAAATACCGTTTATAAGAACTTTGTAATTACTCGAAGCCACCCGCGCTGGATTGCCTTAAAGCTTGTCTAATTCGCCTTTATTGTTGACAAGAACAACGCCATTAGGTGGATGTAGTCTTAAATGTCTTACGACTAATGTTTGTTTGAAAGTCATTGCATTGAACGTTGTTTTTCAAATAAAAAGAAATCTACTTCTTTCACTGTAAAATGAAGGTTAAATTACTGAGCTGACTAATTAACATAACTAAACCACAAGACAGCCCGTCCATAATAACACTAATTATCAAGAAAAGACAACTCAAGTTATCTTGGGGAGGAGTGAAAATATCCCTGCTGAAAGTCTGCACATGCGCATTTAAGATTAGTTTTCAGGCTAGATTTATGGAACATAAACTTCGTCAAATATTTATTTCGCATTCTTGGAAATGGTACTCGTCGATTCTCGAATTAAAGAAAAGATCGAAAAGACTCACAGCGAGATAGATAGATAGATAGAGAGAGAGAGAGAGAGAGAGAGAGAGAGCAGGCAGAAATGTAAGTCTTCCAATGAACAAGGCATGCTTACTGCTGCCACACTGTTCCCTCAGGCATGTCGCATGAGGTGGCTAAAATGAGGTTGTGCATGGGACTGACAACTTCATCATGTAAAACAAATTGTTACAGAAACCACTCACTGCAACAGCACATGAATGCTTTGGTGCAGGCTTCCTGTAAGGAGGCCGGCTGCAGAGTGCTCCACTGTGAGTGAAGAGGGAAATGATGTTCCGGGATAGAGACCTTCTTTACTCTCTGTTGGAAACTGATTCCGTGCACTGAATATCGCAGATGAGCCACCCTCCTATATTTAAATACATCTATTTTAAGGGAAAAATATAGATACGGGGTCTAACAGCCCTACCATTAACAGTGGGGGTCTAACTTCAGATCTAGAAATAGACAAAGGGACATAATTCACCAGTTTTCTAATACACGGCATTGCCAAGGGGCAGTGCGACCTTGGTCTCAATTTTATAGCTGACAATAGCACTGCATTTTTCTGTAAACAAAATTACACAGAAGGCGTACTAAGCAGGAGTTCTGACATTCGGTTCTATCGTTTGCAAGATAGATAATATTCCCATTCATATCTGGAACGAACAACATTTATTTCCTGGAAGAAATTCTCTGGGGCAGAAAAACTGGTTTCTACACCCGTTTATATGTTGATGTTGGTTGTGCAATTCTAAGGAAAAATTTGACGGAGGTTTAAAAAAAAAAAAAAGTGGCAGTGCACACATTTAAGCCTGGTATAACGCAATGCAAATTTACCCTAAAAAGTACAAAAATTCCTCTGTTAACTCTTAAAGGATGAAAGGCCAGTATTCAAGCCTGCTTCAGGGCCTCTATATTTTACTGAAGGTTTTTGTTGTTTTGTTTTGTGCAAGTTTTATATTTTATTAATTCTCATTCAATGTCCTTTACAACTATATATTACCAAACAGTCCTTTAGAACAAAAGACATGCAAACAATCGGCCCTTGAACTTTTATCCCCCATGCACTTTTTAGCTTTTAACCATGCACCAAAATAGATTGTGATTCTTTTCACATGTGTGTCAAACAAGCAGTAAAAACGTTTATAAATAAGAAAAATCTTGTAGTATGAATCAAATACTTGTAAATTCACAAGATTATTTTGAAGTGTTGCAAGCTTTAACTAGAACAATTACGTTTGTTTTATATTGATTGTGTAGACACAAGGAAATCTGACTATCAACAAATGGGCGCACCACATGGCTCTTGGGGCAGAAACAGTTAAAACTATATGACAACTCGAAGGGGCAGACAGTTTCTTGTGTCAAACATGACAAAACTACCATGTTAAGAGTTAAGAAGGAAAATATTTTAATCAAGACACACCATATTAAGAATCTGAAAATTGTTGAAGTGATTTTAAGATCATGAATCTAGGCCAGGGGTGGTTCACCAGGCGACCTTTGGCAGGTGCAATGCTGTTCATATATATTTTTTGCAAAACAAATGTTTATATAAGATTACATGTCAAAATATGATCAAACCTGGCAAACAATGTCCCGAAAAGCTGCATGTGGTGAAACTAGCAACGGGCCCTGCCAGATCGAGTAGTGAGACAAAATCTCTTTAGGGTAGAGGCCCCTCCAGCTTGTGGCACTGCATACCCTGCCAATAACACAGGCCTAGCCACAGGACTTGCTGAGATAGTGTAGCCCTCTGGGTTTGAAAGAAAGCCATAGAAACAGTACCCCCATATATGTAGGAGGAGAAGAAAGAGTGAAAACTCGAAACCCCGGGGATCGGAAAACACACACACGTCAAAATAAGAAAAATTTTCTCTTTAAAATTGAATGTCACTGGTATCTCACATTCCTCTCAATGTTTTTATAGCATTTCTAAGGTAACTATATAAAATAGAAGAAGCTCTCACAGCAAGCTGAAGAGGGGAGAAAACGTCGAAAGGAACACCAGGAAAATAAGCAGCTGAGGTCTGTCACCTCAGGGGCACATTCCCATTGTCAGTTATGACTGAAAGGGGCTATTATTATTATATAACATATTCATTTTTTAACATTAATCAGTATTATTCTGCCAAATTTACTAGGAGACATGTGGAGATCAGGTGCAGCACGGAAATCAGAGTTTTAAATTCAAATGTCAGGTCAGTCCTGTTGTGTGGCTCTGGGGCAGGGACAGTGGCTGGGAAATATGCAGATTTTCATGGGTGGATGCTTGCGCAAAAGTGGAGAGACTGAGCTGGTATAACTGATGACAAACCTCCGAAAACGGCGAGTATCTGCCTGAATGGCGAGGGACACTTGTCTCTGTACAAGAAAATAGGATACTCACGTAAAAATCAATGTCAGGTTAGACATTAAAAATAACCTGAGATTTCGCCTCGAGCATTAGCGGGCGTACGAAAAAAAAAAAAAAAAAAAAAAAACTGATGATAAAAAATCAGAAGACGCCAGTGGAACAAGATTTATGAAAAGAATGCTGGAGATGGATAGGACGCACACTGAGAAAACCTGTTCACTGCATTACCAGGCAGGCCTTTTTCTGGAATCCCCTAGGTAAGAGAGGTAGAGGAAGACAAAAGAACACATGGAGAAGAGAACTGGAGACAAACATGAAAGAGATGAAGAAGATATGAAAAGACCTTGAGCTGGTGTCACGTGACAGGAAGGCTTAGCATAAGTTTATTGAAGGCCTATGCTCCTTAGGATTCAGCAAAATTATTATTTAATTTCAAGTACATAATGACAGTGGCACTATAGCCACCCTGAATCACTCCATACCACTAAGAATTACATCAAACCACCAATCACTCTCTCAATTAAGCAATGCTGAATTAAGTAAGCTGAAAAAAAAAAACGTTTCAAAAATTTATTCAACGAGGCAACATTAAGAACAATGCATTACAACATCAATCAAGAGATTGAACCATTTCAAATTTCGGGTTAAAGACGACAAAGCTTGAACAGTGAAATATAACTTAATGATAAACTGAACTTTCAAGCTCGGCATACATATTCTCGCATAGGCCAAAAAATGGAAACATATGTTATCTTCTACTTTTCTTCTCATCCTCCATTTTCCTTTGCATCTTAAGGAGCATGAGGTCAAAACTACTGCTGCTTACCCTCACAAACTGCCTTGTAAACAGCATGTATTAAAACACTTTACATGCTCTTACTGTGGTGATTAGAAAATTAAACATTCATTGATGCAATCAGTATCATTCAAAAATGCATATTCAACATAATCTGTGGTTACTTCATTTACATGTAGAAATACGGCAGGATTCATTTCTCAAATATTTAATAATCAGCACATACTGTTCTTGATTCAAATGATAAATATTTCACACAAGATGCATTTTTTTTTAATTACAACTGTTAATATTCTTTACCTAAAATTATTACTGGTAGTAATCAACGCATTGAGCCATACTTTATAAATACTATCAGATAAGCTGGAATAGTGGGTTTAACACCCCTGCAGGAATATGAACCCTTCAAATCATCTCAAATATCTCTTCTAGCACCACAATTGACAAATATCAAGCTGGTCTCAAAGTAGAAGAACTTTTGCATAACAAATGGACAATGTTACAAATTACATAGATCATACTTTGAACACATTTAACTCCTATTAGTTGTTCACTTATGTCTGAGTACATAGTTCACGGACAAGGGCTGTCCAGTTGGTTCGCTCCTTAATTTATTTATAAGTATAATGTGCAACGTGTAGTCCGGGGGAGGGGGTGTGTGTGTGTGTCTGTGTGTCTGATGAGACAAAGGAAGAATAAGATTAGTGTTCCTTCAGCCATCTTGAACAAGGTGACCAATACGAGGACGTGCCTGAGACTGGCAACTTTATCATATAAAACAAATTTCTATAGAAATCAACAGCATGTGAATGCTTGTGCAGGCGTCCTGCAAAGGAGACCAGCTGCAGTGGTGGCTCCACTCTCCACTGGCAGCGAAAAGGAAAGTTACGATGACACTTTAAACACCTATTGGAAAATATAATTAAAAAAAAACAAAAAAAAACAAACCTTAAAAAGGCGTGCTGGTCAATTTAGGATGTGACAAACACGTGAACATTTTTTCCTGGAGCACAATTTTTTGTTTGTTTTGGTCTTAAAGTTGTTTAATTTCTATGCAGACACACTGCACTGTGGGAGATAGAGTATATGCATTTACACTGGAGACAGAGATATCTAGTATTATCCAGACTAAATACAGGGATTCATGCATCAGAGCAAGTCATATTAACATAAATTTAAGGGAACTTTTGTGAGATGCACAAAAAAGAAATTTTTATGAAATCATATTTTTCTCTTAATGCTTAAGTTTGTGACCACAGTCCTATAGTCCCAGATCATGAAAGCACACGGTTTGTTATCTCAACCAGGAATTAATGAATAAATATATATATATATATATATATATATGTTCCCTAATATGAATATTAGGGAACACTGGAATCATATGAAGTTTTATATTTAATATTGTGAAATAAGTGTCGCTATTAGGGGATTTCGGTAAAGACCTTTTCATTTGACTGCCTCTCTATTTCAAGAACATTTAAAGAAAAAACCACAAGAAAAATAAAATAAACCAATATTTCAACACCTCTTGTCAAAAAAACTGACAGGTATTGCAACTAAGTGATCTCTGTACAGAACTTTCCATTGTACTGCCACTAGATCTATTTCAGGGGGAAAAAAAAACAATTTCAAAACCTCCTGTCAAAAAAAGGACAGGAACCACTTTAAAAACAAAATGTGTGGTCTAACACAGCCAATAAGCTTTGACTAATTAACTGCATGCAGCAATGCACATTATAACACACAGCACAGACAACAATGAGCAAATGTCAAATTGGAAATAATACTGAATACCACAAAACACAAAAGAAAATGTAGGACATCATATTATATGAATAAAATTTGTATACTACTTGACATGTTAATCATGAACAAAAGTTAGTAAAAAAAAAAAAAATAATTATCTGTAATATAATGCTTGATTTCTCTGAAGACTATAAGTGACCTCTGCCTGCATTTCTGTTTAAAAAAAAAAAAAACTTGTACCTTGTATCACACTGAAATAAATATCACTGCTGTACTTGTCTAAAAGTATATTTATCACTGCTTGAATGTCTCTCAACTGAGATCATATGCTTGTATGTCTCTCAACTGAGATCATACTGCTTGTATGTCTCTCAACTGAGGTCTTACTGCTTGTATGTCTCTCAACTGAGATCTTTAATGCTTGCATGTCTCTCAACTGAGATCTTAACAGCTTGTTTCTTTCGGTTCACAGGCCCAAAGATCTCAAAACGAACAATGCAGAATTTATAAGAAAACTGCAAATCACAACAAAGAAGTATGGGGAAAGAAAATATTTGGACTCCACAGATGACATTTGGGAGGGGAAAAAATTTCATTTGGGGTGGGGGGGCGGGGGGGGGGGAGGGGGTGTTTTATATGGAATTACAATGCACAAATATAGTTGGGGGGCCGTATGAAAACTTTAATACGCATCTAAAAAACAATGCAAGAAAAGGTACAAGTATTACAATTACAGTGTTTTTCTAATAAAGCTGAAAACACTTCATCCCTGTTTCGGACAAGAATTATGAATTTTGTTTTTTCTTAGCCTTAAATCCAATTGCAAATATGAAAATCCTTCCTTGATTGCCAGAGGGAAAGATATGCTGATCTGATTTGGCATAAACAGATCATATAAATACTACACAATATAATCATATACACAAAGAAATGTAGCAACAAGATTGTCCAGCCACATGGCGTAAGCTTGCAACGTGTGGTAAGATAAAGATGATAAAACCTTTTTGCATTTGTTTTTCAGCGGATTCAAAGCACCCCCACCACCCCCTGATGCCATGAGAACCACTGGGTGGTCATTATAAATGGAAGAGCAGCATAGGCCACACAATCACCAAGGGACATCCCCAAACCCATGTTCATTTTCACAGAAGCAAAGTCTGAAACATTCATGCCAAGGTGTAATATCGTATAAGCTCTGTGATAGTTCCTGAAAGGAAACGTACATATATACACAAGTTGACCATAGATCTGTTGCACACATCAAGCTTCTTAACAAAACTCTATCGTTAATTATAGGGGATTCTGTATTGTCTTGCAATTTCATCAAGAACTTTCTTGTTGTGTGTGTGCGTTACACATCTTCTAAAGAGAAAAGAGGCAGGCAAGACAAAAAATTTCATAATTCTGTCCCTTGAACTTTCAATTACCTAATTACTGTATTTTCCACCCATGTTATGATGCACTATCTCTCCCCCAGCCTAATCTATGTAAAAAATAATCACCTTGCATCTTGTATAAGTTGGTGATTGATCATTCGTGGTTATCATACAAAAAATCTTGTTGTTATCTTTTAGCATTTAAACTTTTCAGATGATTATAATATTTTGGGGTAGCGATTGATTCTGGTATTGTAAAAACTATTCATTATGAGTATTTTTAAAATGCTATTTATTAATATTTTTTTATGAAAATCAAAAGTTTTGTGACTATGAAACAATATAATCGCTTTATTTAAATAAAAATGATTAAAACGGCAAATTTTTTGTATGTGCAACATAATATATAATTTCCTCGAACGCATTATTATTTTCTTCCAAAATAATCTTGTTAAATTGATGGATGTTGATTATACCCCCTGCGTGTCTTTATTATGGTTAGGGAAATATTGTACATGTTTGAGCAAAACAGCAGAGCTGCCTAATTGCGTTTAAGGTTTTCTAGAATTTTATGCTACAGAAAAATAAATTCCAACATATGGGTTAGAAACTTAATGTTTAAAAAATAGTTCTCAACTTTGCAACATCATTTTGTACACACTAATATATTATGTGTATCTGTGCCTATAAATAAATATTACATCCCACACATGCAAACACAATTTATAAAGAGACCCTTGCAGTAAGACAGTAAACTGTTCTTAAGGATAGTTTAGTAGCACAAGACTAAATGGTCAACTTGACAGGGATATGTTTACAGCATGTTGGCCACTATGTGAGGCTGTGACCCCTGGCACATTGTGAAAACACATGTGAACATACTGGAGATTGTTATACTAAAGCACTCAATGCAAATGCAGTCTGGTTGCTGCTGAATGTCCATTGTACAACAGTAATTTCCTTTTTTTTTTTCTTTTCTTTTTCGTACGCCCGCTAATACTCGAGTGCCAATCTCAGTGTTATTATTATGTCTAAACTGCTGTTGACCCTGGCAACATTGTGAAAACACATGTGAACATACTGGAGATTGTTATACTAAAGCACTCAATGCAAATGCAGTCTGGTTGCTGCTGAATGTCCATTGTACAACAGTAATTTCCTTTTTTTTTTCTTTTCTTTTTCGTACGCCCGCTAATACTCGAGGCGAAATCTCAGGTTATTATTAATGTCTAACCTGACATTGATTTTTACGTGAGTATCCTATTTTCTTGTACAGAGACAAGTGTCCCTCGCCATTCAGGCGATAATCCGCAGTTTTCGGATGGTAGTAATGGTCCTTAATTTCTCCATTGACTTCATCTCTTGTTTATCAAAACCATTAATAGATTTTTCAGTGACAGCTACAAAATCTGACATCCTGTACGAGGATGGCTGAGTTCACACAGCACTTCATATAAACCAGATGTGTACAAACACATTATTCTAAAGCTACAGAACCCATATCTATGTTAACAGAAGGGCACGGTTGTATTTGGTCACAATGTAATACAAAACAAGCCATATAGTCTAC
This sequence comes from Oreohelix idahoensis, assembly GCA_024509875.1. NCBI lineage: Eukaryota > Metazoa > Mollusca > Gastropoda > Stylommatophora > Oreohelicidae > Oreohelix > Oreohelix idahoensis. Next base: position 15,788 of record JAMPIV010015704.1, on the reverse strand, counting down.
ATGGTTCTCTACACAGCACTGCCACTGAGACGATAGGGTGTTTAAACACAAACAAATAAAGATGCAGAACCCACACATATGTTAACAAAACAGCGTGGTGTATTTGGTCACAATGTAATACAAACCAGGCCATAAATTCTACACGGTTCTCCACACAGCACAAAAAGTTTAGAAGAAGGGTGATCAAACACAAACAATTAAAAGCTACAGAACCCACCGACCTATGTTAACAAATAGGGCATGGTGAATTTGCTCACAACATAACGCAAACCAAGCCGTTAAGTTCACAGGGGAACAAAACCTCGAATCCAAAATCCGATGGCTACTGCAAGTATTAAATTGAAAAGCACTGCTGGCCAATAAGAAGCCATGAAATTATATAAAAAGCTAATAAGCTATAACCGACTAGGTTGAACGGGACGCGCCTCACCAAAAACGAGGCAAAAACTTTATTTAAAAAAAAAATAAAAAATAAGCTCTGACACTGTGACCATTCAGTGCGGACATATTTCCAGACATAGAGCAAGACGCAGTTTGACATAGGAAGTTACAGAATTGTTAATAGGGAATTTAATAACAGAAAAAAACAACAACTCAAAGAATTCCAATTTACTGCAAGTATCATAAAGATGAAGACGAAAAAAACAGTCACAGCTGATAACTCATGCAAGTGATATTAAATTCAAAGAGGACTTCAGTATCCCCAACAAGGTTGAAAAAATAAAAGAAGAAAGAATGGCAAGTGTTTTTTGTTTTTTAAAATGCAGTGTTGCTTTAAGCAGATGGGGCCCCGATTACACTCTACACTTCACACCTATATGGCAGAACATCAAGAAAAGAATATGAAATATTGAAGGAATTTACTGGAAAGAAAAAAAAAAAAACAAATGATGTTTGCATCAGCTGAACTGACAGAAGTAATTAGTAATCCTTGCCCAATTATTAGTTATGTTTAAGAACGTCAAACTAATGTGCAAATCACTTAATCATTCTATCTCCGACATATGTAGGTAAATGTTTTGATTGTGATGATCTTTTTTAAATTAAATTTCCACTTACTAAACGTATGTATTTGTTAATAGGAAAAAAATAAATAAATAAATAAACATAAAAAAAAAAAACAAAAAAAAGAAAGAAGCAAGAATGCAAGATCGCACACTGCATAAAAAAAAAAATACTGTTTCTTATTTGCAAATAAAAAAAAAAAAAAGTAAAAACAGCTAGGGTATAATAAGGGTGTGGGGGTCACAGGGGGGGGTCTGGGGGGTCCCATCAACATGGGGGGGGGGGGGGGGGGGGGGTTTCCGGCCGAGATGAGGACAAGGGGGGGGGGGGGGGGGGGGGGGGGGGGGGGGTATTCTGCATCTACCCACCACGCACCAGAGGCCATCACATTGAATTTTAACATTCTCCTGGATCTCGTGGCCATGAACTTTTTTATCACCTCTCAGCGGCATTCCTGGTCAGATGGTCACATGTGATAATTTATTTAAAATATGTAACATTAGGTATCACAGAAAATTAAACAAATTTATATGTTTTGTGGTTAGAAAGGATTTCCACCATCCTGGAGATACAGGCACCACAAAAATGGTACTTCGTGGACAGAGGTCTATTAGCTGATGACCGCTGCGCGTAACTAAGGATATTTTTTAGGCCGAGGAATGACCCAGACTAATTTTAGACGCAATCACTCTATAGGTCCATCTATTCTCACCAGTATAGGTTGGATAAAACAGACAAAGACCTTAATACTCTGTCTAGTAAATAATAGAAGAATGAGAACAATGCAGATAAGGTGGTAGGTTTGTACGGTATAAACACTGAAATAAATAAAGAGGGAAACCCGAAGTATGTGAACAGGCACTTGTAAGAAAATAAAGAAGTAAAAATGAGGATACATAAAACAGAACAAAGCAATGAACCATTCAGACAATAGATATTATTCATTCATTCATTTGGGTGAACGAAGAAGAATTTGTTTATTACCCTTCATTATCTATGCTTTAAATCTTTCTTCAGTCCACTTCAAGCCTTCCTGCCCTGCGCCAAATGTTCAAGTTCTTTCTTGTATCACCTATCCTTTATCTATGGTTTTCTTTCTTGTGGTGTTTTTGGATCTCCTTATTTTTTTTTCCTTTATACTTCGGCATTCCAGAAAAAGAACTGTCTTATAACGATACCAGCTGGTTCCTCGATGTGTATCCTGTCCAATGCCAAAAAGTGTTTCCTTCACTTCTTGTTTCCACTAGTATTTGTTTGGTTCTTTCCATCAGTTCATTTCTGATGATCTTGTCAACACATTTTAATTCTTCTATTCTGCATAAGCAGCCATTTCAGACAGTCTGGTTTCATTTTTGTTGCTCTCCATGTTTCACAGCCACACAATGCCATAACATTTGAGTTTATATCCATTTTTTTAAAATAAATCAATTTCATGATGCAATGAAAGCCTCTCTTGTATTCTGCCTTCTTATTTTATTATCACTTTTTAAAATCTCTCCAAGTCTGTGTTGCTGTTTTGTATATTTGCCAACATTTATTCTCATAATATTTGTCTTTTTTGCTATGGATTTTAAGACCCAATAGCTGTGACCAGTCAGCCAGTTTGATCTTAAATAAAAATAGGCTGCCTCAATTTGCCTTCCTTTACATGGAAACCAACATTACAATAACAAATCCTAACTGCAACAAAATAAGATTTTATTTGGATGCTCCTTCAATTTCCTGTCTGTTAAATTAAAGGTCCCAGCACTAACTATACAGTTCCATTATGAATTAGGAACACCCCGTGTTTGTTCCCTTTTATTAAACATTTCTATTAAGCACCACATGAAGCAAATGGGATAAAAGCATTTATCAAGACTGACATGATTTCTAATATTGCATAGAACTTAAACTAAACACCTTTGTAGCATGTTTTTAACTCAGGTCACTGTCTTGCAGTTATGGATGTTTTCACAATAAGTACGACTTCCCAGGAACTACAAAAGTATATAAAAATAACTCTGCTGATATAAGTATGATTTTACAATAGTTAAGAATAATCATTAGCTTTTTTCAGCATACCTAAGTATTTTTACATCTTTCATTTCTGTTAGTGTACAAACTACGATTTCATGCTAACCTGAATTACATGGCTGCCCTGGGTGACAGCTGCCTACGTTTCTACTGTTGGCGATCAAGAAGGTATTGAATCACATATTTTCTCCCTACAAGTAAGGTAACGGTAGTCCCACAGCAGATACTGCCGTAGGGGAGTGGAAGTGTAAAAGACTTTACAATACTAGGTCTAGCTTTTTATGAGGTGGTGTGACCAGTTCCCTTCCTCGCTGACTTTGCCTTCCCTGACTCAAGAGCAGTGTCCAGGTACCCCTTTACAAATGGGTATACTGGAGCCTGGTGCTATCAGGGTTTCGATCCTGAAACCCTGTAACTTTGCTGTTGAGAGGCAAGCGATCTAACCATTTAGCCAATCAGATGCTAGTATAGGCAGCAAAAAAAAAAAAAAAAAAAAACAGGAAAACAGAACTACCCTCAAAAGTAAACAAAACAAAAAACGCACCCGATAAAGATTAATGATCAGACGATACATGAAGTACACAGCTTAACCTATGGAAGATATGTCATTATCTATAATGTGTTTGTACACAGCTTAACCTATTTGGCAAGTAACATCAACAAAGAAGGAAGAACAAATCATGATGTCAGTGCTAAGATAGATAAAGCCAGATTTGCCTTCAACTTGCTCCAGCCAATATGAAACTGCAGTTTTTCCCCTCAAAAATAAAATTAGGCTTTTCAACACATGTTATAAATCTGTCTTACTCTATGGATCAGAAGTGTGGCATGTCACAAAGAATGTCATGTCCAAACTCCAGACATTCTCCAACAAATGCCTCTGTGCACTCTATATATCAAATTTCCAGCTGTAATAACAAACACAGACCTGCAGAAATGAACTAGACACCAACCACTACAGCTGGAGAAGAAAGTGAAGATGGATGGAATATACATACAAGAAACACCCAACCAGTGTAACCAGACATGCCCTAGCCTGGTATTAGAACATGTCTTCTTTGATCCTTACCGCCGACCGTCAAAGCAGTCAGTGGCCATCACCCCTGGGGTCGTCTTGTAGGGCAGCAACAAATTGATTCCACTTTGCTCGGTCGGTGGCCATCCTTCGTACAGTGCCCCAACTCTGGTTCATTCTTTGCATCTCAGCCTCCACAGTCCTCTGCCAAGTTGTTCTTGGTTGGCCTCTCTCTCGCCCTCCCCCAGGGGTCCACAGCATAGCTGCCCCCGTGATGGCATCAGGGTCTCTTCTGAGGACATGACCAACCCAGTTCCAGCGTCTGCCAGCTATGATGGTGTGCATGTCCTCTTGCTTGCTACGAGTAAGCAGATCTTGGTTAGTGATGGTATTCGGCCAAAAGATTCGGTGAATTTTTCTTAGGCAATTAGAACAGTGGGGAGGCAAAAAAGAATGCGAGGAAGTACGATGGATGAAGAAGTCAAGGTAAGTGAGGCTTCGTGGGCAAAGCAGAAGAAGGCATGCCAACACAAACACCACTAGTGAACAACATATGATAAGACATTCATGCCTCCTAATTTCCCGTCCACTCTTCTGTGATGAAAGTAGCAGCAGTAAAATGGTACAATAATGATGAAGTAACACAGTAATTTTTAATTATGTCTGTTGTTTTTAATTATTTTGTAAAACACTATATATGTACTAGTCCAACAGACCACTTATCTTGATCGATTTTGTAACATTAAGTACATGTACTAGTCAGGCAGACCACCAAAAAGAAGGTATCTGGATGCTTTTGTAACATATTGCACAAGTACTAGTCAGTTAGACCACCAACAAGGTGTCTGGGCTGGTTTTGTCATATTAATGCATACTAGTCCATCAGATTATCAAGAAAGGTGTGTGGACTGACTTTGTCACATATACTGTACATTCACTGTTGAGTATAAAGTGGCAGAGTGGTTTCTCAATGCAGTTTGTTCAAAATCAAGTAGCACCCCATTCCAGTCTAAAAAAGGTAGTCCCATAGCAGATACTGCCAGAGGGGAGTGAAGTGCTAGAGACTTCACTATACTAGGTCCAGCATCGAGAGGTGGGGGTGACCAGTTCTCTTCCTTCCCTAACTCAAAAGCAAAGTCACCCATTTACAGCTAGGTAAACTGGAGTGTGTCAATAACGTGAATTGAACCCGGTAGCTTTGCCGTGAGACCAGCGCTCTAAGACCCCTCTTTTTATCAGACACCCGCATTCCAGTCTACCCGAAGCTGTAAATGGGTTCCTGAATCTGCTTTTGAATTAGAGAAACCACAGGCAGTGACAAAGAGAACTGGTAGCCCCACCTCATAAAGCAAAGAACCAGTATAGTAGTCTCTAACACTTCTCTCTCTCTCCACATAAACATCTGCTTTGCGAACGTCTTTTATTTTTTTTTTGTACGTCATTCAGACTTACCAACAAGAAGGTGTCTTGGCTAGTTTTACCATGGTTGACTGGGTGACTTGTCTTTTTTTCTTGCCATTCTGAATGTAAATTTAAAAAAAAAAAAAATCATGAAAGCCAAAGATGCGTCTGGAATATTCTTTCTTGCACATTAAACAAGTTATAAATCTGCCACTGATATTAACAACGTCACTACCGGCTGGTTTGTTGCAAATTTTGTCTTGGTGTACATGGAGTACCTTCTTGTGGACCCTCTTTGTCTGCCCATTTCTATTTATAGTTTCCATTTTGTAGTTTTGTGATTTCATTTTATGTCAATTCATTGCGGACCAAATTCATAATGGGGCCCTAATATTAAACTGTAGGCCTTATACAATGCATTGCCCAATATTTTTTTTTTTTTTAAAAAAAAAAATTTGTACAAAACAAGATCCTCTGTATATACAGAGCAAACACACGTTATTTTGGTATGAGACTTTATACTATTTTCCTCTTTTGGCTGATAGGATTAGGCTCTTTGTTCCCTTATGATAGTGTGCATCAACTGCATGTCATCGGACATGCTGTCACTAAGATAAACTCAGCAATGCTGTTGAAATAACAAAGCAAACAACTTACAGGAAAAAAAATATAAACACCAGATGTTCAAAATACTTTGTTGACACAACACATTATCCCATTATTTCACATCCATTCACTTAATCATTACCATTCAGCTTCCAAAGGAGCATGGGCCTTAAAAAAAAACCCACCCATGCCAAGTCCTCAAGTCCCAGTGTTGTCTTTTCAAGGTTCTTCCATATCTTATCCCTTTCAGTTATCATCTCCGTGTTTTTAGATTCAGTCTCTCTTCAACTCTCTTACTCTAGGAACAAGGTCAAATGGATGTGACGTGTTTTTATTCAGTTAAGTTTTTTTGACCTGATGTTTTCCACTGGGATGGGGTAGTCAGCATTATGTCCAACACTCCTTAATCACCCTTTCTGAAATGCTTGAGCCATGTTTCCTCAGCATATTAATAATACCATATATCTTCTTCTGAGGCATCCTCTTATCCATGTTTTCAGTGCTGAAGGCAACTGATTTGGATTGAATTTGTAAAGAAGTGACCAAAACTGTTTGCTATTTAATGTCCCTGTAGCTGATGCAAGGTGCTCTAAAAACTTCCTTATTTCCCCCAATGTTTCTCATTTTATTTTCCATTATGGTATGTCATGGCTGTTTCATTTTAATCAGTCAGCTGTCATTATCTATAAAAACCTGACCATGCTAAGATTTACAAAACTTATCATACTTTATTTACAATGCAGCTCCTATTTAACTTACCTAGAGTCATACAATGTGTCCATTAAAATTGACAAAAGCAATGAAGTGGGACTTGACTCGCTCGTGCTGCTGGTGGAGCCTAATGACGGAAAAAAAAAATTAATATAAAAGATAATTTTAGTTAAAATTGCTAGGCACACATACACATAAAATAGATCTTTAGAGGGCTCAGTGTTGCTAAAGTAGATCCAAAAAGCACCTGGATTGCCGACCCCTAGCCGACGCTATGATTACTTCACCTAACTTTTATTTATAGAAATATGTCAAAAAGTTAAAAATAACCCAAAATTAGCAAAATGCATTCTTCAGAAGACACTAAACAAAGAACTGCACTAAAAAAAACTGCGGCTCCCTTCATTAACAAAGATGAACAGGAAATACAAAATGCTTACTATGACTGTTACTAGAGATGCATCTGGTTATTTGTGCATGTTACACACCATTATTGAACCGCTCTAAATCATGGAGAACAAGAGAAACGATAACCAAGAAATTACAGATGATCACAAATGGGTGATTGTGCAAAATCAAAGGATTAACATTTTACGACAGGATCACTAAAGAGGGATCGACTCACACATAAATACCAGTGGAACACGGGGTTGCGAAAAGATGTAGGAGGTTGATATTAAGAAACAGTGAGGAAGTCATATGCTAGCATCAACAGACAGTCCCTTTACTTACTTACTTAGTCGTTCCTCTTCTACCATGAGGTGTAGAGGTTTGTAAGAGAGAGCGCCATACTATTCTATTGGCTGTCTTCCTCCTGGCTTTATTCCATTCTAGTCCTCGGTCCTTCAAAGATTGTCTAATGTTGTCCTCCCAGCGGACTTTGAGTCATCCTGGAGGTCTGGATCCCTGGCTCTTAGTTTCTCATGCTTGCCGTGGTAGCCGATCTTCTTCCATTCTGCAGATATGGCCAAACCATCTCAGTTGGGACTGTTCTACTTGGGTCTGCAGGGGTTGGGTTTTTAGGCCTTGACGTATCGTCTGGTTGCGGACCATGTCTCTTCTAGTTACTTCAACCACCTTCCTCAGATACCTCATTTCTGAGGTTTGGATCTGGCTTTTGTGGGTTTAGTCACTGCCCATGACTGGCATCCATACGTCAAGACTGGGACTTAGGAGGAGCGGTATACAGCCACCTTCGTCTTCTTACCAACTTCTCTTTAGCTGAGGAATCCTCGATGTTTGGCTTGAAAAAGTCTCCCAGCTGCTGCTCTTAGGGTAGCCAACTCTTCTTTGAACAGTCCCTTTAATGGAACCAATAAGGTAGAAGAAATAAAGGAAAACCTCCCCAAAAGGCAACTAGTATGAGGTTGTGTATGGCGTTGGCATCATGTAAAAACAAATTGCTACTGAAACCATGACAACAAAAGCTTGTGCTTTGACGTCAGCTTTCTGAAGTGAGCCTTCTGCAGAGGTGGCGCCATGCTCAATAAATTATGAGATGACGATATCATTTGATAGCAGACAATCTGAAGTTTCGTAAAATATTACCAGCTCAGTATAAGGGAACAAGTGGTAATCTTCAGACTTCGCACAGGCTAAAACAGATTGGGGTACCATCTATTCAACAAGCTAAAGATAGGAACTACGGTAAATGTAGCTGTGCTTCGATAAAATGACTGCTGAACATCTACTTCATATGAGGAACAGAGAAAGCCCACGTGGCCATCACATGTACCATTCCTGGAAAAAACTCTACAGAAATACCAGCAGCCTCAGGCTGACCACTGCATTCTTTAAACATATTCAAGTTGATGTCTGAGAATGTAAGAAGAAGAAAAAGAAAAGAAGTCAAATATAAACATCTCAAAATGACCATTTTTTTAATCGCATTAAAAGGCTATTAATTTTTCTCAATATAAGTCGACAAGTTACTGATTTCACCACAGCATACAAGATGTCAATATCAGACACAACATAAAATCAATATCAAAAGAACATAAATCTCAACATTAAGCCATTGCACACATATTAACAGAAAAGAGACTAAACTCCAAAATCATTACCTGCGTATCTCCCTCCTGAGCACAGTCATCATGGGCAGTGCCCATTTTCTGCGGATAGAGAACGAAAACATTTATGTTCAATATGCTTTCTTTTTATTATCCCAGCATGCTTTGTGCAAGTAACTTTAGGTTAATAAATGTCTACTATAGTCATATTCTTGACCAGCTTGCTGCGCCACTAAGAATGACGAAGGAAAAATGGGAGTAGCAATGGACTGAGCTGTTTAACAAACAAAAATTACATTGCAAAAATCTTTAGAGTTTGTTTGACAACTGTACAGAGGTCTGCACACTGAGAAAACCATGGCAACAGTATTATAATGCAGGCCTCTTTTCTAGAACCCCCCCCCTTTCATTTTCATGTATAACATTTGCATATTTAAAGTAACAATTCACAAAAACATTTATAGTGAAAGATGTACATTTCAGTGTTTAAAATTCTGCCAACAAAATAAATTCAGGCATAGGGTGCACAACAATTCTGGGAATCAAAGAGTAAAAGCTTGTTTCTGTTACCCATAACATTAACTACTTGATAATAGATTTGGTATGGTTTTTGTTTTAAAGACCATCTTCACTGCACACGGACAATGCCATCAGTGCTCTCATCTCCTCTCTTAGATCACACAAGGAGGATCTCAGCACAGTGCGTGAACTCTGTTGCACCGGCAAAAATCCCAGGAATCACACATTCTATTAATATTTTTGTGGCGGGTAGGTTTTCCTAATTTTGTAAATTTTGCCATGGCAGTGGCTGTATGGCATACTCTTTATGATTTCCAACTACCGAGGGGATTTTAACGTGTGCAACCTGCACATATGTCCTCCTATTTTTTCTCCCTTATCTGAGAAGGCTAGGCACTACCTACGAGATCAGGGAGGAGTATGACATCATTAGGACCCACTGGTTCTAAAAAAATTTCCATCAAATATATTCCCTGTACTGGGAACCGAACCCGCTACCTTTAGAATTAGAGGACGATGCCATATCTCTTAGCCACTACGACCCCTTTACTTGATAATAGAATAATTATTTTATTTATTTATTAATTTTGTTAGAAAAAAATTTCAAGAATATTTTTTTCTTGAAAAATACTCGTTTTCCCAAAGAGCAATACAACCAACAAATGTACAATTCTGTGGAGCTTTGTCATACATATAGTTTAATAAAGACAAAAGTGAACAGACCAGTCGAGTATGCTAACTGGATAGACCACTTACATTGTCCTGCTCCAAGAATTTGGCTCTTTCATCAGGATTCAGTGTGTTTGTCATCTCTAGGAAAGTTTTGAAGTGTTTCGTATCTGTAAACAGAACATTCAGCATACATTTGCATAGATAATAGCTTCTAGTCATTTCAAACTGAGCATCAAAACTGTTTAGGTTGTAAAAAATAACAAAACAATGGAACTTCTATTAAAAACTGTTTTAGCCATATTAAATGTGGCAAATGGCTTGAATTTCTTTCACAAAACTGTTGTACTTGATATAATTTAAGAAAAGGCATGCATCTATAATACAGCATTGGAAGACTTAAAAAAACCAAACAAACAAGTACTTTTTAAAGAAAACTTACAAAAACATTTAAAGTGGGACTCTGGAACATATGTACGACAATATATGTATCACAACAATTGACCGAACATGCATAATCTCAAATATGATGTAAGTGGTAAAACAGTCAGTATTTCTAAAGCTTTCTGAATGCCAAATATGATGACTTACTTACTTAGTCGTTCCTCTACTACCTTGGGTTGTAGAGGTTAGCCAGAGAGAGAGCGTCATGCTATCCTAATGTCTATCTTTCTTTTGACCTGGTTCCAGTCCAGTCTCGGTTCTTCAGAGATTGTCTGATGTTGTCCTCCAGGAAACTCTGCATTGTCCTGGAGGTTTGGAACCTGGCTCTACGTTTTCCATGTTTGTCATGGTAGCCAGTCAGTCTTCTCCAATTTTACTGAATGTGATGAAACGCAATGAAAATATGTCCTAACAGGAATTACATTCTACAGTACCACTGGCTGATTATAAACTGTCACACCTCTCACAAAATGTCATACTCTTCAAGTCCCATGATGACTGGTAAAGATGACATGTCTCCTGCAAATTTCAATCCCCTAGTGCCATTTAGCAAATCTGTTGCTGTCTTCCATTTCATAATTTTAAACTCATTATTTCAAGCCCTTAGTATTCTTGGTAGGGAAAGCACTAGAGGCCATAGTGATGTGGTTTTACAGAAGAATGTTAAAAATACCATGGACAGCCAAAAAGAGTAATGAGGATGTCCTGAAAGATGCCAATGCGCAAAGGAAACATATCACAAGTTAGAAAGAAGCAATCCGCATTTTTTGGGCAAGTTATGAGAAGAGGAAAGCTGGAATATATCGTAACAACAGGCAAGATTGAAGGAAAACGAGACAGAGTAAGACAAAGAGAGCAAATACTGGACAGTTTAACATCGTGGCATGGAAGGAGGTCAACAACAGTATTGATAAATTGTACTGGAGACAGGAAGTTGTGGAGAGACATGACCTCCTACACCACTAGGCATGGTACTTGAAGAAGAATAAGTATTCTTGGAATAACACAATGGTCATGTCCCCCACTTTCCATTGGCTCATATGCAGTATGCTCCACAGTCTTTTGACTAAAAAAATGTCATAGCAGCAGCAGAGAAACATTAAGGTCCTCTGTTTCACTGGTGGTACTGTCATGAAATTTAGTGGTACATGATACAGGTTGATGTCCATCACAACTATCTTATCCCACATTCATTACACAATTCCGCATCTGTGAAATAACTACATTAAAAAATTCAACTTGATCACAGAAAGGGCTAGTTAACTTTGGGACTATCACTCAACAGAGAAACAAACATTTCCTACAACTTTTGCACAATAGGCAGATCGTTATAACATATCATATATACACAGCAAATTTATGAGTTTTTCCTCACCATCAAACTTGATCTGGTTCTGGTTGTTTGCCAAGGCATGCACAATGGCCACTGTACCACAAGCATTGTCAATTGTCTGCTTTGTGTAGTAAAGATCAGATGGGAAATCTGACTGCAACTCTCCTATCGGATCCAGAGGCTGGAAAATGTAGAAGAGTGGTTGACTCATATTGACCAACATATATAATGTATGATAATGATTTCCACTGAATGATAAATGTAACACATGACAACAATAATCTTTTGACTGACAAAATATAATAATGTTAAAGTGCTATTATAACAAAGGCTGGCCTTTCAAAGTGGTTCCCCCATTACATCTAGAGAAGGCAAAGAAGTAATAGCACTATTAACAACAATAATCTATATGTACAACATAACGAGAAATGCAACTAAATAACATAGCAACCACTTATGCAACTACTTTCTATATACCCTTTCTTGTCATTTACCTTATGAAATTATTGCAGAGAAACAAAATTTAAAAAAACGTCTATGCTCTTAAAATTGAAATATATATAATAAGTGAAACAAGTTAACCACAAACCAAACACTAACCTGGGGATCTGGGAACAATAAAATAACTGCAGCCACCGGTTTTGGCACTGTTTCCAGAAGTTCAGGTTCAAGGCCATAAACATCAACAAAGTTCCAGCTGAGGTCCATCCCAAGGTTATGAACATACTGATGAAAATAAAGACACCAATCCATCATGCACTGGCACAAAATTCCCCAATGCATACAAAATTCCTAGGACTGTTCATTAAAGCTTGCCCAGCACCGATACTATTACTATAACCAGCTGACTAACAGCTCCTTCTACAAGCCCCTTACTGATGATGCTACTATCCTCCATAACCACCAGGTCCATGACAATGTCAACCAGCTTACTGCTAAAACGCTTCTTCCTCTATGCACATCCAGGACAACTGCCTGGGCAAAAAACCTGTTATCTAGATGCTTCCTAAAATCCACAGAGCTAGTAATCCTGGCAGACTCATTACCTCTGCCTGTGCTTGCCCTACTTTGTCCATTTCTGATTTCCTCAATCAGCATGTTCCACCTCATCATCAAAATCTTTCCTCTGTTTTAAAAGACACTAATCACTGTGAAAACCATCTCCTCTTATCAGCCCTCCCCATACTGCACTTGCCATCTTTTCCTGTTAGAATTCTGTTCACTGTACACCTCCATTCTTCACCCTAATGGTTTCAGAGCTCTCCAGCTCTTTCTTGACAAGACAACCAATTCGTCCATAGCTACAACTTCTCTCATCTTCTTCTTCTTCTTCTTCTTGCGATCGCATCTTTGATGTTTACACCGTCAGACGAGTTCTCATGATGAATTCGACTGTTGTTTGAAGTTCCTCTTTAGCTCCATATAGCTTTGAGTTTAGTGTTGAGTCATTGGGCAAGTATATCTTTCTTAACTGGTCATACAGAGGACAATCCTGTAGAACATGCTCAGCAGTTTGTTCGTTTAATCCACATGTGCACAGTGGTGAAGCAGACAATCGTAGCTTGTGCATGTGTTTATTCAGTTTGTTATGCCCTGTCCTGAGGCGAAAAATAGTTATCTGTCCCTGCTGGTCAAGAGTGTGGTAGTCGTCGTTGGGTTGGTTCTGTTCTCTTCTGATAGTCTGGATAGCTCTCTTTTTCTCAAAGTATGTGACTTCATTATCTTCTTGTTCACATTCTCCTCCCTTTTTTGCAAGTTTATCTGCCTTTCCATTTCCGGGTACACCACAATGAGATGGTACCCACTGAAGTATGGTTCTCTTTTTGGCAGCTACCTTGTTTAGTTCATTTCTCAGATGCGGAAGTTTACCACCCTTGAGAGCTTGCAGGACAGACAGTGCATCTGTGAGGATGACTACCTGGTGGCAGTCAGAGTTGGTGTTATAAATCATATTTGCAGCTTGCTCTAGAGCTTGAACCTCAGCTGTATAGTTGGAACAGAATTTACCAGTGGGAAGTTGCCTAGTCTCATAGTGGTTGTCAGGATATGAGATAAAGATACCGGCACCTCCATTCCTAACAGCATTAGTTGCTGATCCATCTGTATAGGAATGTATCCATGATTGATCGGGATAGCTTTCTTGGATCATACTCAATGTAGCAGTTCGTTTTTGCAGATCATTATACTCACATCCACTTGTGAGACCACTGACTGTTGTATTAAATTTTGGAGGGCAGTGCTGGCCTGCTCCCATGGTACAGGGTGGGGCTTCAGTGTGTGTTGCCTTCATTGATAGGTCTTCCTTTGATGCTGTCTTTTAAGTCTTTTTTTCTCTCATCTCCATCTTGTGGAACTGGGGTTCTGGAACTCAACCCTTGAAAGTGTAGTGGACAATTCACTGACCAGATCGATGGAGGTCACTATGAATGGGCCTAAATCATTATGACTGTACTTCACTTTGATCCCATGTTTCTCCTGCAGCAGAATTTCTCTGAGCTCTACTTCCATGTCTGATCAGAAGTGATAATTGCATAACTTTCTGTCTTTCTATTTTGTTGTTTGTTATACATACAGTTCAATGTATAAATAAAAAGTACAAGTTTCTACTACCTGCGTTATATCGATATATTAACATTTTTAATTAAATGATATGAACCTGACTGATAGTTTACTGTAAATGACCTTTCACTAGCTCTCATGATTATTATAGACAGATTAACTACACAAAATCATTATCTCTTCAAACTCAAATGTCAAAGTTAGTAACTATTGTATGGCTCTGAAAACGGAGGAACATAACAAACAACAACCAACAAGTTACTGACTTTTTTATAAATGGGTGCTTGTGTTGAACAGAAGTACTGAAATAGTAAGATGAAATCACCAATGAAAAATGTGGTACTGATGACAAGGGCCCAGACAGGTACTAAAGGATCAAGAGTATGAGAAAAAAATACTGGCGATGGAAATAAGAACACACCAATTACGGAATCCAGCTGATAGCATTATGAGTTGGTCCTTGTTCTGGGAATCCTCAGGAGTAAGAGTGGTAGAGGGTCACTGATAAACACATTGAGAAGAGAAACAGGGATAAAACACACAGGAGAAAGAGAACTGGATTAAACTCTGGGGTAGTTAGTGGGAGAAGAGAACTGGATAAACACGTGGTGCAGTAGAGGAGAACTGGTATAAACACATGGAGAAGAGAAAACTGGAATATATACAACATGGAGAAGAGAAACTGGATATAACACTGGAGAAGGAAAACCTGGATAAAACGTGTGGAGAAGAGAATGGATAAAAATAACAAAATAACACGTGGAGAAGAGAACTGGAACTGGATAAACAGTGGGGAGAAGAGAACTGGGATAAACACTCATGGGAAGAGAGAAATGGATAAACACGTGGAGAAAGAGAACTGGACTAATAAACACATGGAGAAGAGAACTGGGATAAACACGTGGAGAAGAGAACTGGAAGATAATACACATGGAGAAGAGAATGGATAAACAACATGGATGAGGAGAAACTGGATAAAAAAACACTGGAGAAGAGAACTGGATAAACACGTGGAGATGGAGAAAAAAACTGGATAAACACGTGGAGAAGAGGAACTGGTATAAACATGTGGAGAAGTGATCTGGATAAACAACACGGAGGAGAAGAGTAACTGGATAATCAACATGGAGAAGAAACCATGAGACCAGCAATTGAAGGGGATGATGAAGGACATTGGAAAGAACCATGAGCTGATGGGCACAGGACAGGTAAAGACTTGGCATAACTTTGTTGAAGGCCTGTGCTCCTGCGGAGCTGGAAAGCTAGTAATGATGAGTATCAATGGCAGATGAAAATGACAGGCAGAATGCTAATCAGTGTTGCAACCACCATTAGCTTGGCAGATGCTTGGAGGTGGCTTGGCCACAATCCTCAGAAGAGACCCTGACACCATCACAAAAACTGCTATGTTATGGACCGAAGGATGGTGAAAGAGAAGCCGCCAAAACCAACTTGGTGGAGAATGTGGAGGCCAAGATGCAAAGAATGAGTCCGAGATGGG